>JAEUYN010002119.1:0-161916 GCA_018257835.1 Euura lappo | reverse complement strand
GATTGCTGATAAGAATCGCAAGGATAAGATCGTAACGACTTTGTATATTTTTTTCTTCACTCTTTTCATAAATGATCCCTCTTTCAATTCTAATACTTACCTAGAAGAATTTTTTTTTCTAGTGAAAAGAATCATCTGTGGTTGAGGCGAGTTAAAAACATTAATTATAGTGTTTTTTGAACGTTTTGAAAATACTTCGATGACCTCAAGAACTTGAATACATATCGCGTGCCTAATGACATAAGGTCGTAAGCGCCAACATACGACTTTTTGCTCTTCGTAGCGGCAAAAGGGTGTATAATTTTTTTGTTATCATAATTAGACTAAAAACACGAAGATTCGTTCATAAACGTTAAAATTGAATACTAGGTCAATTAAAAGCAGAAGGACGTATGTACTGGCGGATACAACCTTTCAGTCCTAACTTCGCTTAAAAAAAATGGTTTCCATTAATTGCAGAAGGTCGTATCCGCCAATTTTTTTTTTTCAATCAATTTTCGTGAATTCGTCAATAATGGCAGAAGGTCGTATCGACTGGTAGATACGACCTTTTTGAATTAATGAAATTAAAGAAAAAGTACCTCGACTAATTGCATATGGTCGTATCCGCCAAAATTATTCTCGCTGTAGGTGATGTCGTTTATCCGAGTTTTCACGTGTTTTTACACCGATTTGGAAAAATCATGAAAAATGAAGAAAAAAAATTGGAGATACGCCCTTCTGCTTTTAGCTCCGAATATTTTTTGTCGAATTTTTCGAAACGACGTCAATTTCGATTTTTCTTTGCGTTTCACGAGTTTTTACACCGATTTGGAAAAATCATGAAAAATGAAAAAAAAAAAATTGGAGATACGCCCTTCTGCTCTTAACATTCATTTTTTATTTTTCTAACGAATTGTAATGAAAGAACGACGTATCCGCCCAACTTACGACCCTTTGCACTTACATTTCTCAATCTCGTTATTTCAATTGTTTCAATACGTTTTGATCACTTTTAGAGCGAATGGCGAAAAAAAAAAAAAAATTATACGCCCTTTTGCCACCAAAATCGTGTTTTTGGCGCTTACGACCTTATGTCATTAGGCACGCGATATAGATTACAGAACAAAAGAAATCCCAGATTAAGATCAATGATTTTTTTTTCAATTTCTGTACGTGATTTTTAAAAATTTTTCAGTAAATTTTTTAATTTCCCCCATTTTGTAATTATTCCTTCTGTATTTTTTGCAATTTTTTTATCTGGGTTCTGGAATATTTCTTAATTCTTCTGATTTCTATAATTCGCTTATGCAATTTTTGTATGTTTCTTAATTTCGTCATTTATAGTTTTTGTAGTTCTTGTTGTATTCTATTTTCTAATTTCGATGATTTCCTCTCGAAATTTTTTGGCATTATGATTGTTTTTCAATTTCCCTTTGTACTTTATTTAATTCATTCTCATTCCGACTCTTCCTTTTATAATTTCTATGATTTCCTTTTCAGTATTTTGTAATTTTTCTCATTCTCCTAATTTCTGTGAATTCCTTTCAATTTTCATATAGGGTAGGTGTCCCAATTACGGAGGGTGTCCCAATTACGGTGCCCTCTCTGTGTTTTCTTTAATTTAAGAAATAGCACTACCAGATATCAGCATGTGTGAATTTTTGTCGTAAAGCTTGATTTATAAACTTGACGAAACAAGTAGTCTCGCATGTTGAAGCTTCAAGTAATCCATTGAACATTTAATTTCGATTTCGGACTCACACATCGATCGAAATTATCTTAGCTGCCTTAACCAAAGTGCTAAGAAATCACCTTTTTTCAAATGGCGATAAATACAATATTATCACTCATAACTCAATAAAACTTATCTCATATGACATCTTGACTATAATATTCAACACCTAAACGGAAAAATGTACAATTTAACCATTTTTTCTGATAATAATAGTGGGGCCCGCAATTGGTACACGAGTTTGAAGGCTTGTCCCTATTACGGAGTGCCGTAATTGGGACAGCATTTTGGCTTCTAGACCCAATTACGGACAGTCGGTATACAAAAATTTCGAACAGAACAGGAGGTTAGGTGTATTCGAATGTTTTAGAATTCCCAAGTACGTCACTCTTTTCGATACAAATCGTTCGTAAATACGGGAAACGTCTTCTATGATATTTCCGGGCAAGAATATAACACGTGAAGTGAAGTTAACCTGCTCATTTACCGCAGGACTTGCGCCCGTAATCGGGGCTCCGTATTTGGGACACTGTCCGTAATTGGGGCACCGTATTCGGTTCACAGATATTTTCGAAGGCACCGTAATTGGGACACGCGCATAGTTTTACATTAATGTTTAGTTTTTATTCATTTTCGTATTCATCGAGTGAAAAAAAATGTGTTATCATTTAAAATACATTCATTCGTCAATCTCAAACTCTGAAATGTCAAAATGAGAGATGAGGGAGTAGTATTTATTAAGAAACGGCGATGGACGTCGCTAAGGGCTCCGTAATTGGGACACCTACCCTATATTTGCAATTATGATCCTCAATTTTCTTCGGTAATCTAGTTCATTTCCATCATTTCGACTCTTCCTTTGGTAATTTTTTCTCATCTTGTGATTTTTTCTTTCAATTATTATCGTTCGGTAATCGGTTCGAAACGGTATCCTTCCAAACGATGCGAAACTAACATTTAAACTAGAAAAAAAAAAAAAAAAATTAGCAACGTGAGTCGATCGCTCTTCGTCAGAAATTCCGGATCACGTATTTTCAGAGCGAGTGATGAAAAGAAATTTGACAGCTGTCAATACAGATTTCATTCCGCCTTATACGACGACTTTCATTCGTACTAGCAGAGTTTCGTACGAAAATAACAAAATGAATGACACGCGTCTAACACTTTGATGGATTTTATTTCAGTCAGAGAAGATAAAACCCTGAAGTTTATTCAATTTGTTATAAATCAAGTCTGAAGTTTGTTTGGTTGAGCCGATTAGTACGAAGATAAGTTTCAGTCTCCGAGCGTCACAAACGTAGCTGGTAGCTGGTGGTACATAATAAAGCCATTTTATAGAAAATACGAACCTTCAGAATCTCGGAAAGTTTGATACATGAAAGTTTTGATAAGCTTAAAAACAAGTCGCTGAAATTACTCAACGAGTAAAAATAAGCTGAGCTGATAAAGGCTGATATATGCTTTGGTTCCTCTAAGATTCTAATTTGTTTCCTCTTTGATCTCCTTTCCTCAAAAATTTCTTTTCAACTACAAACGCTTTTGTCAGTATTTTTCATTCCAATAATTGGATCAAGGTTCTAAGATCGTCCAATTAAGATACAGATTAAATATTTCAGTATCCGTATTACATGAGAGGAACCACAATTTAATATATAAGAATAGCAAAAAAATCTTCTCGATGAAAAAAAGATTCTTGGATTCTGGATTTTTTTTTTTTTTTTGTTACAATGGAGTCAATTTTTAGTCTCGTTTTCTTCAAAGAAGAAAAAATGTTCCACTGTCTGATGTCAAATTTTGGAATAAACGCAGATTTGCAATATTTCTTGCAGACGTTCAGTAATAATTATTGCAAATATTTATATAACCGGGGTCTTTGTTGAACTGAAATTCAATTACGCGGGGATCGAATTTCGATTCTGCAGACTTCCTCATAACTGTCATAAGATTTTCCTCAGAAATCCCTCGAACCAGTTCGTGCGAATCCGTGATCCGGGGGTCTGATACTCTTCTTGTGTTCTCAAAATGTTGTGGATTTTCTTCAAACGAGACAAAGGGGGTGTTGTTTAAGACGGAAGATTATCCCGGGCGGTGGTAATTAACCAAGTTTCCTAATAAGCGAAGCAGTAGCTTCGAGGCTGCGTTATGGCCACGTTTCGCGGTATTTTTGCGAAGGCTATGGGACGAAAAAGATAAGGAGATTAGGAATGCATGAGATAAAGGGACCCAATCCCAAGACGGTAAACGCCTCGAGGCGCCCTTTGGTCTCCAACTCCGTCCTGTTTTCACGGTCTGTTGTTCGACCTTTTTTCGTTCCCTCGGCGTGTCGCGAGGCATCATATCTTGGCTGATAATATTTCACCGACGATATTCTGTCAAAACTTTGGTACGAAAGTGTTCAGGGAATCCCTTTGAGCGATGAGTATTATGAATGAGGCGTGGAGTATTGTGATCGTAAATATATGGGTCATTCCGTGCCAACTCGACCGATGATTGTCCCGAAACCATTTTTTATCCGGTTCAAATTTTTTTATATGATTGTCCTCAATTTTGAAAACACTTTGAATTTTTTGTAATAACCGTTGATTATTTATTATTTTAACTAATTGTTTATTACAACTTGAAAGATCCGGACGGATAGAAATTTTTGAAAATTCTTAAACAATTCTTAAAAATCTTTTGTTTCAACACGATCATTTTGGGTGCAATGAGAAAGTGAAAATAATTTTTCTTCGAATTCGTTTCGTTTAAATTAATTGGCAAATTAAGTATAAACCATCGAATCATTCGATTTTCTCATTTTTACAACCCGTTTTTGCCAAAAATACAAGTATTACGTATTGAATAAATTTTTTGAGCCGATAGGACTAATTTTTGTCAAATTAATTCATTTTGAATATTCAGAAAAAATTTGAGTAAAATTGTTTTTTGATAACTATTTCATAACTTCGAAAAATGTCTATCAGTTTGAAGATTTGAAGATGTGTATAAATAATTAACTATCATTAAAAAAAAAATTTACAAAATTCCAGTGTTTTTTTTTTTTCAACGAAAGTGAGGGAAACCGTATAAAAACTTATGAAACGGATCAAAAATAGCGGGGAAAAATCATTGGTCGAGTTCTCACGGAATGACCCAATACATAGTTGATTTTCGTTTTGAATATTGAACGCCGCGGATTCTTATATTTTGGAATCGAAGTAGTTTATTTTATTCATAGTTCGCAGGATAGATTCAAGAGTTGTCACACTGTATTATCCGATATTTTATATATTCATAGGCACGGTATACGGGAATAGTAAATGCACTGTATGCATTCATTTTCTGCATCATGTAATATAGATCAAAAGCCTAACTACACAAGAAGTATTGGTCGTAAACAGTTGTCGATTTCTTTTTTTGACCGAATTAGTTTTTGCACACTCTGCATAGTCACCAAATTTCAGATAAAAATATTGATAATTGTAGTAGCTTTACTAATTTTTAGAATTTTTGTGAGACTTATGAAATTTGGTACGCGCACTCGGTTCACCATTCCAAACAATCAGTAGTTTTAGACTTTTGAAAACTTGCCATTTAGCCGAATTTCGGAGCATCGTGGAGCTCAAATGACTTTTTTTAGCTCAAAATCGACGATTCAAAGTCGAACAAATCCTACAGTTCTCAATATTTTTCGCTGAAATTTGGCGTTCACGCTCAATTCGTCGTCCCGAAAAAGGCACTTTGGCACTTTTTTTATAACTTGCTCTGGGTCAAATCTAAACAATCTTTCAAAGTGAAATATTTTTTTTCCCGCCTTTAGCTAAATTATTTTCATGCGTTTTTCCGCTAATTGAAATTTGCTGTTCAGAAAAGAGGGTCGCGTCAAATTCTTTCAAATCCACTAAAATTTACTCAAAACGCTCCTAAAAATGTCATATCATGAATTAGGTGATGAAAACTATGATCATAGAATTCGTGAATTGTTATTCGAGAGGTTTCTCTTTCCATTCTTTTGAGTACGAGCTTGAAGGCGAATTCGGGAAGATGAAAAGCTGGTGGACATTTGGCGCAAAAGACACACATAAATTACCACAATAAAAAATTCAGTGAAAAACATTTTCTTTTTATGGAAAAATATTGAAATGGAAATTCTAGCGCCGCGAACGTGTTCAGGCATTGATGCTACGAGGTTCCTGGTAAGGTAGATGCACCATCACTGGCCATCAATCGCTTCATTAGTGGCCATATTCATCATATCTCGACAACTATTGATCCTAACGTCACGGAGGTGATTATAAAAAATGAAGCTTACTAAATTCTCTACAACAAAGGTTCCATACATTTTTCTCGTATCTTCGATAGTTTTTCTCTAACACACCAGTGTATACGTACATAATTCTCACAAGATATTCTATACCGAGAAAGTGATTATCCCTTACAGCCCTCTATTACACAAAAACTATCGAAGATGTGAAAAAAATGTACTGAACCATTGTTGTAGAGAATTTAATAAGCTCAATTTTTTATAATAACCTCCGTTACGACAGGATCAATAGTTGTCGAGATATGATTAAAAAAACTGAATTCGAGCATCTTTGATTCTATTTTCGCTAATTTGACTGCAGGACTATCTATCCACATCTTTTTTACACCTTTTTTCCTCAGAAATTTGCTCCACCGAATTTGCAACTATGCTGGAATTCGCGGTATCCAGTACACGTGTGTGTGTTTCACTTTTTTTCTAGTAGGTACAGAATCGTTGAGCTCTATTTAATACTGTCAGTAAATATACGTGACACCGTGTCTTCGTAGCGAGGGAGGTAGGCAAAGGATCGCAATTTGTATCCGCACGTATCGCAGAGGCGGAGACGCGTGATATGAGATCGAATGGATTTTCAAAGGACATATTATATAATATCCTGGCAGGCTACAAAATGAGATATCCTGATAACGGGATAACTTTATAATATAATAATGATAAAAGGTTCCAGATACAGTACCTCCACCATACACCACACCTTGAAATATCCTGAATATTATACTCAAGGAAGAAAATTCGTCTGATAAAGCCCTCGCTCAATCTCTTCTATGGCTGCATGACCAGCTATAACGTTGTAAAATGCATAGAAAAGCATACCTTGTTGCATCGCGGTGAAATGAAATGAAAATCGGTTCAAAGTAACTGAGAGATTTATTTCTTCGCCTCATACGTGGCGCATATTATGTCAAAGGCTTGTAGTTTTCTTATCTCGAAAACAGAATAATGAGGTATCAAAAATCTCTTCTATTCGTCTTATATTGAATCGCTCCGAGTTTTAAGCTTTCGAAAAAAAAATCTGGCAGGATAAAAAATGAGAGTAAAAAAAGCATCAGAGAGTTTGCGTTGAATTTTAATGACGATGGCTTCACGCGGTTCCGTATGTGAATAGCTTTAAAAATTGTTAACCCACAAGATATATATATATATATGTTTTTTTTTGTCATTATGATAATAGTAAAAAAAAAGAGTGGTCTTAAAAATTATAGTAAAATAAACTTTCAAATTTCTACATAATTTACAAAAATTTCCTCATTTTTTTCTCTCTCAATCTTCTGACTCAATCCCTCTTCCCTTCAGAGAAGCATCTGACTTTGACCCATTTTCATCCAATTAGTCAAAATCCATCAACAGCAGAGAATAAATTGCCTCGAAACTTTTATCGCTCTGCCTCTCCACCGTTTCACCTGTGGTCCACGTGGTTACTTCGATACTGAAAGTGCACTAAGGGTGGATGAAGTAACGCGATTCTATTTCTACCGACAGGGAAGGACATTTTACTCGCGTCGTTTTATCAGTACATGTATCGTCATCAGCGATAGTAGTTAACGTGATTAGATAGATTGCGAAAAAGTATGTCACACCATAAAGAAGACAGAAAAAAAAGACAGCTGCCTATTTTTTTCTGTGCGAATAATTTTCACTTCATTCAGAAATGATGTTGAAACTTTAAAATCTGTTGAGTGAAAAATTCGACCTAAAGAAGTTTGAAATTTCGCGAACGCCTCTTCTTGTTTTTTCATGTTTTCTTGATTCGAATGAAGTTATATGGATTGACTTGAATTCTGATCTTGAAACCTCAGAAATTATTGTAGGAACTCGAGCTGTTAATCGTCATCGATCAATAGTTTTAGTGAAAATTTGATATTTTTACGATAATGCGTTATTTGTGTAGAAATCTAACGATCCTCGATTCCAGGCCTGATTTAATTTTTCCGGGACAGAAACAGAAATATTTTATTACGTCAAGTTTTTGAGAAAATCAGAATTGAAATTCAGAAGTGACGCTCTTTCAGTTTCTTCATGACACCAGAATTTCGAGTATAATTTTCTCAAAAAAAACGTGACGTTACGGAATCAGGACAAAAATTTCCTGTAGGGTACCGTGCATTGAAATTCCCGGATCTCAATGCCATTTTCAACTACGAGCAATCGAAGATAGTCAAAATACGACTTTTGTCGATTTTTGAAAGCAATTTTCTCAAAAACGTGACGCGATAAAATATCTCTGTTTGCGGATCCAGAATCAGCGGGACAATTTTCTTCAGAAACCAACCAAAGAAGATATCAAGTAACAAAATTGAGCCCAATTGACAGCGGTGATAACTCCTATATGCAACTGAATCGTTGTCGATTTACTCTTGGGACCATCAATTGACAGTGTTAACGAAGACCTTGATACATAGCCACTTCCATTATCTTGCAATCAATTTCTAGACAAAAAAAGTGTGTTTCTGGCCATTTTTATTACAGCCTTGTGACTGATCTTATATGAAATATAGAGCTGAAGTCAAAACGTACATTTGCGAAATGAAGAAAACCTCCCAAAGGCTTTAAATGTCTTCTTAGAACGAAAAGCAAACAAATTGTCACGTCGAAATTGGTTCAACGTTATTCTTTCGACAAGGGAACAGTTTCGTCCGCCTCTTACCTACTTATTCACGATTTTCTTTTCTCTTTCACGGTCCCAAAGTCTGTCAGAGTCCACACAAGAATCTCCCTGGTATGTAGACACCGCAAGGTAGTTAAGCCTGCACCGAGCTTCTGCAGAAGACGTTCAATGGGAGGTAAAGCATGCCATTCGAGATTGAGCACACGTCGTTTCGAATAGTGGGTAAGAGCGTCGATTTGATCACCTAGGAATGCCTCCCAGCGACACTCCTATACCTGATCAACGTTACGATGAGCCACTCCAGACGCTGAAACGGGTGGAACTGGTGACTGAAACGTTAAGGGGTCGCACCACTGTGACAAAGCCCAAAATGAACAAAAATGTATGTCCGATTGAATTCTGCAAGTGTGTGGAGTAAAAATGACCAACAGGATTATCCATAGTTTGACGTAGGATTTTCTTTTATACTGTATAGAATTATGTAAATGTTTTCACCGATGAACGCAACTATAAGAAGTATTGATCCCAAATAGTTTTTGATTTTTTTCTGCATTCGTTTGTGTACACTAAGCTCACACGCCAAATTTCATTGACAAATATTGAAAATTGTAGGAGTTATTGATTTTTACACCTCCAGCTGTAAAGTGGAATAACTCTTACAATTTTTAATGTATTTTGATGAAATTTGGGATTCACAATCGGTTCGCCATCCTGAACAATGAAATCTCGTCAGATTTCTTCATCGCCAAGCTTGAAATACCTTTTCTGTGCTCCCCAGTCAAAAACTCGAGTGAAAAAGTCCCCCTTTGCGGTCGTGCCACACAAGTAACTAGTTTTTTCTTCAATATCAGAATTTAAAAGTTTAATAACTTCTACAATTTTCAATATTTTCGGCTGAAATTTGGTGTGCTTGCTCAGTTTACTGTCTCGAACAATCAATCGTGGCAGATTTTTGATATCTCACTTCAGGCTGCTTACGGAAATTCGTCGAGGTTCAAATCTAGTTTTCCCGCCGTGGGCTGCACAACATGTTTTTCGGAACACGAAACAGCTCAGCTCCGGAAGTGGTTGCGTATCAAAAAAAAGTTCAATTCGTCGTGATTTGATTAGGAAAAATTGATTGGTTATTTCATATTATTGAAAATCTCGCTTCTTCAACTTCGAGTTCGACTAACTACCTGAGTCACACAGGATGCGCGAGGATCCTGAATAGCTTCTTTGTTGCCAAGTTGGGATATCATAGTTATAAAGTTGTGAATAGCACCTGTATAGGGGGTATTCCATGCGAAGCGGGACAGGTTCCGGCCGAGGGTCGGCGAATTTGACGTCCTTCCAGAATCTCGTCCCTTACTACCTTGCAACAAGTTTTCCGGAGTTTCAGACCCTGATTGGTTTTTGAATGTCCGTGAGGAGCGATTAAAGGAATTGTCTTAGGGTCTACTCGATTCACTTGAAAATTTTACTGAACATAGTTGAAGGTATCACAAAATTATGGTAAAATTTTCAGCCACCCCTTTTTTTTCATTCGCCGGCAATAAATTATTGAAAATATTTTTGGAAACAATAAAATCATTCTATGTCATCGGGGCTGTTTCTGAACTGTTTAGTATTAGTATTTGACGTACGTATCTCATTTCAATAAAGTCCCGGTAACGAAAAATTTTATTGTTCGTAAAAAAAAAATTTCAATAATTTATTGCCGACGAAGAAAAAAAAGGGGTGGCTGAAAATTTTACCATAATTTTGTGATACCTTGAACTACGTTCGGTAAAATTTTCAAGTAAATCGAGTAAACCCTAAAAAAATGTCTTCAATCGCGCCTCACGGACAATCAAAAATCAATCAGGGTCTGAAACTCCGGAAAACTCGTTGCAAGGTTGTAAGACACGAGATTCTGGACGGACGTCAAATTCGCCGATCCTTGGCCGAAACCTGTCCCGCTTCGCGTGGAATACCCCATAGTCATCGAACGTCTCAACGCTTCCAGAAAATTATTTCTGCTCCAATAGGATCCTCGTAATTTTGATATAATTCTCCGCTAAGACTAATCCGGTTCAGCCTGAAGGTTTAATCAGTTGAAATCTTGTTTAGCCATAAAACCGCGATGAGCGAATTTTGAATTCGCGCAGAAAATTCGAGGAAATCTAATCAATTTCTGTCAGTATAGCCTCTGGAAAACGTAATTATTACGCACGGGATGTAACTGCGAACTCAAACTAACGAACTATGACCAGTAATTTTTTCATAGTTGCTGCATTTCACATGTAATACACTCAAAAAAATGTCTATAGTTAGAGTTACCATTGATGTGCAGGGTTAAATATGGCATCAACTATTCTTTATAGTAAACCTAAGTAGGATGTAGTGTTTTCAACCATAATTTCAGTTTGATTGACTATTTTTGTATAGTTCTTTCAGTGATAAAATGCGATAACAATTTACAATACGAAGTTTTATCAGTGATAGGAACAAAAACTACGGTGTAAGGAAAATGAAGCAATATCTTCACAAATTACGACCATTATAGCAAAGAAGAATTGGGAATATGTAAAACAATAGTGGAGATCTCGGATCTAGTAAGATAGACTACAGTAATGGTGGTTTTTTCTTCTTATGTTTCACTTTTCATGACACGATACGGTTCGTCAAGTTTTTTTTCGCACAAATTGAACAGAAACAATGATAGTATTTCTGTTTGTTCTGAAGAGAGTTACGACCCTGTGAATTAGCGCAGTGCGGATTCGCGACCGTGTGAAAGTTTGCAGTAATTGAAGGACTGTGTAATTGAAGGGTTAAATTCTGAATGGTTAAATAGCGTTTCGAATTCTCTAGTGTTGTATAAAATAGATTGAATCCCATGACGGCACAGAACTCAAAGTTGTCTAAAAGTCGTCGTATGGACGTCAAATGTAAAGACGTCTTTAAGAGTTGAGACAAGATTTAGACGTCATAAAGTGGGACATTTGACGACCATACGACGACTTTTAGACAACTTTGAGTTCTGTGCTGTCTGAAAACCTGCAGAAATGGTAAAAATCTTCCAGTGTATCGAAGGTCTAAACCCACTAAAAATGAATAACGCTAAAATCTGTGTGCCTATTTCAGGGTGCCAACATTTCGCAATTTTGATTCTCAGACAAAAAAGTCAACCTCCCCAAAGATGAAGGTGATTAGAAAATTGTTAAAGGTCGATCAATGGGGTCGAAAAATCGAGCTGTCACCTGAAAACTGATTTTTCTCATTTTCTCTGCATCCTTTCAATTACTCTAGCATCCAAATTGACGAAGGTGTTTCAATTTACACCAAAAAGTATCGATATTTTATAGCGGTAGCTCAATACCCGTAAAGTCTTCAACTATTTTTCGGCGAGGGACTCGAAATCGCAAAATTGAGGTAAAAATTATGTATAATGTCATGTCCTGTCTCGTCGAAAACGCATGCAAATTATCGCGTTCCGGAACACTTGGTGACTCCATCGTGGGGCATCGCAAAGGGACGAGTGTGTTTCACCCCTTCAATATAATCATCATCATCGCTCTCGCTACGTCGTCACGTAACTGGGGATGTTAATTAATACGAATATATTACATGTATATACGAATTTGCAATTCAGGGGGAACTCCAAGGCTCTATGGGCCACCGGACTGCAAGCGGAGCGTCGAGGACGGCCCGGAGATGGACCAGTCTTCGGCAACACGTTACGCACGGTTCGACGGCGAACGGTTCAAAACCGGCTGTGGAGCTGCTGCTGGATCCGCCGCAAAATTCTACTCCTGGTACACCGAGCTCTCAACCACATTCGCCAAACACACCGAGGACCCCACACACTCCGGTTCGAAAGTCGAACTGGGAGGTCATAGAGCATTTCACCGGTGCACCAAGACCATCCATAGTCACTGTGAGTATTCAGAGTTAGAAGGTCCTTTTTGCTTCAATTTCCCAACCACTCATTTTAAAGAGATTAGCTTGCTTTACCGACTGGCCAGTTTCCAAAGACGAGCCAGTTTCCTGATAACGTTCCAGCCTTTGAACTTCCTGTTTATTATTATTTTTTTGTGCCAACAGTATCTTAGCATGTAATTAAAATTTCTCGAAATTTGAAGACTAATTCGTTGTCAGTGAACCAAAAAATTTTCAGGTACCATTTCGCATCGAAATTTGAATAATTTTAGATTTTTAGCCAGCAAATTGAACTCCCCATTTCGAATCCCACGAATTCATGCCCTCAGGTTTTGCAACCGAAAAAACGTCCGGATACCAATTTCAATAAAAATTGAAAAGATTTTTAGAATTCATCACGAGCATATTGAATTTGCTATTCATTGTCAGAAGATTGCGAATTTCACTGCAGATTCCTTCGAGTACCAGAATCTGAATATTTTCTAGATATTTCCCACCATATTGGATTTGCAATTTTGAATGTTGTAAATCAGACTTCAGATTCTTGATCAGTGACCCAAAAAACTTTGCCGTATCAATTTTTAACTGAATGATCTGTTCATTCGTTATCAAGATATCGTAATTTTTCATAATTTTGTCATTAAAATAATTGGAAAAGTACTTAGCCGATCGAAGCCAAAATCTGATCGGTTCTGATTTTTAAGAGTGGCATCGATTGAGGTCAAAATCAGTAAATTCCGGTCAAATATTCTCGAGATATCGTCAGGCGAAAAATTGATGGCATAACGTCCATCTGAAAAAATAGTTGGAAGCTCACAACGTTTGGATCTAGTGAGGTCTTGATTTTTCAATTTTGGGGTGATTACAATGAACTTTTTGTTCCCTCTGAAAGCTGACAAACAGGAAGTCTAACAAATGGTTCGCTAGAAGATCCACTTTTTATACAGTAGAATTCCAGTTGAGACAACAAAACGACATGAATGATGCTTACACACACCGAAATGACGTTCAATAAACCTTTTCGACCAATTTTCAGTTGTAACTTTGAACCAGCTTTTCATCAAACATATTCACAAATTTCTAAAAATGGCTCAGTTTCCAAAATAATTTTCTTCATGTTTGGTGAAAAACGTCACTGACATTGTTTTTTCCGGCAAACTCAATTTGTGCACTTTAATCTCTGTAATGGAAGCCATTGATGAACTTATGAAAATGAAAATCGATGAATCTGTTACAGGTTGGACGTGGCTCCGAAGTTGGTATTGGTCTAGCAACCGATAGAGAAGCGATGATGGAAGCCGCCGCCAACGCCGGTATGACTGACCGGAGACCTCGACGATGTGGACTGAGTCGGTTTCTGAACGCACTCTGCGGTTCTCATCGGTTCAAAAATCTACAGGTAAGATACCTTTCCGTATAACAATTCGAATATATACAGGGTGAGTTTTTCTCCGGGTCAGGATGGGGGAGGGGCTTATCACCGCTGATGCTCCGCCCCTTGCTTTATCACACAGTTGTCAAGATCTAACTTCTGGTCTTTTCCTTATTGTTTTTCTACTATGTGATTTAGACCACTATTGTCTATGCCCAGCCTGCTATATCTTTCTTTTCCTCTGTATTGGAAATAATTAATAAATTGTTATTATTATTATTATTACTTAGTCTGGTCCGGTAAGCCCCTCCCTCATTCGGACCCGGAGAAAACTCACCCTGTATAGAAGAACCTCCACGTAAAACGTGTGACAGAATTCGACGATGATCAGCCGGACGTTTTGTGGTAAATAAATTGGGGTAACGAACATTTCCTAATTGACAGGTGAAAATGTTACGATTCGTCCACAATAATATCCTCGGGGAATATTGGTCACCGTTCCCATTTCATTGGTATCACAATTTGTTGGTAGGACAATAGTTTGTCATTCTCGATCTCTTTTTTCTTCCAATTACCATTTGACGAGGATTCAATTGTGCTCAATAATTCATCGAGGCTTTTCCATGTGGACATGTGGTCGATCATCTATTTGGCTACGTCGAGGTGAGGCTCGAGTCACCCGCATTTCACAGCCTTCAATTATCATTAGATTGTATTGAGGCCTAAATTTGATGCTTGCTTGTCAGGTTCGATAAACACCGTCAATCTCGTTCTGCCAGCCTGTTGGTATCGAAGCCGATGGAAATTGGTGTCCAATGTAATTAATTAATACCCGTCTACCTTCTACCCCTTCTCCCCCCTCTTATCTCTCTCGAGACATCTTCGAGAACGATTCACCAGTCGGACTGCCTGGATCGAATCACCTCGGGCTATGTTTTCCGATTTCAGATTCGCTAAAATTGCCATTTTGCCAAAAGGCGAAAACTCATTTGTCATACATGTAGTCTCTTCTGCCCTCGAGTAAAAAGTTTGGCGTAGCTTCTCATGAATATCGCAAAATTTTTCATTATATTTCCAATTCTTCGAGGTCTGAAGAAGTTAGAAAACAAATTTTCACCAATTCGAAGTAAAAATTTTTTTCGCATGATAATAATTTCGACGAGCGCGACGTATATATCGACGCAGGTAATCTCCTCTGGAGGGTCGCAACGCTATATTTAAACGGATGAAACTGTCCGGTACTGACGTCGATGGGATAATTTTGTACCGGAAGCGAACAACCCCTGACATATAAGAAAATGCGAGCGAGGGCTCGAGGAATTGATCAGAGACTAATGAAGAGCCTTCGGGTACCGGATTCGGTTCGGTTTTTGCGATATCGATGATCTTCGGATTTAGAGAACTGTATAGACTCTTACGAGATATTGTTGAAGTAGTTTTTCATGTGTAGTATTTTAACCTGTGATAATCACACCGGGTCAATTTCGCCAGGGCCAACTTTGAGCGATTATAATGAAGCAAGACAACGCTCTAAATTCAGAGACATAATTCGAACGTTGAAAAATATCTTTTCATCGATGAAAGTTTGAATTTTTTGGTTTCAAGTACTGAAAAAGATTCCTGAAGAACAAAGTTGTCCGGAAAAACACGGTTTTCTACTGAAAAAATCATAACTTTTTCCATTTTCGATATTTTTTCGCAAAAATTTAGAACGATGCTCGCGAGTTATAGTATTTTCATGAAAAAAATAGTTTGGTATCGCAGTGTCTTCTCAAAAGTATATTCACTTTGAAGATTGAACTTCATGATTCTTGATGAACTTGAAAGGATGAAATTACACATTTTTCCATTTTCTTCCTGATTACCACTCGGATTATTCGATTGATAAACGAATCTGAACCGGTTTGATTATCACAGGCTAAATATGAGCATGTGACTTTACTGTCGAAGGACTTTAGAGGGCGAATTACGTTAGTCGAATCTATGGATCCGTGATACAGGATCAGTGAATACTGGCAATATCGCAGGTATGGAAGTGATCCTTGTCGCAAGCATATGAGGGGATTTTCTCGAACGAATGAAAAATTCCATACTTTTCAGTATGAAACTTTAATATAATATCAACTTCTCCTCTTCTCTGCGTGGGTGATGGCAGCGGTGTTGGTCCTCTTATTCTACTCTGCTCTTTACTCACTCAGGTCACCAGTAGGACTTCCTTTTTTGTGACGGTTCACTCATCGGTATCGCTAGGGATTCTGGAGAGCATGGAGAAAAAAAATTGAATAAAAAATTCAAACCACACAAAGCACTCTCTAATACGTCGTCTGTGGATTCACAGCTCTTTAGGTCCTGCAAAAAGAAAAAAAAACCACCCCCACCAAATGTCAAACTTGCTTCGAGTCCTCTCCGACATGTTTCTTGTACGGATAAGTTTAGAGTAGGTATCTCAAGGTTTTTTGTCCTCACCGCGTTTAGCATCACTCATTTGCGAAGGTCAGTCGAGCGAGTTGGTTCGATGTAAAACAAAACGGTACTAAAACTTTTTGTCGGGAAGTAAAATCGGGACACATGGATTTGACGTTTGGTATCTTGGTGACCAAAAATAGTGAAGTTCAGCTCGTTCTATTCCGCATTTAAAAAAAAAGCTTGAAAATGCTTCGGATCCGGATTTTCTACCATGTTTTTGCAATTTCTTAGTTGCTACCACGTTTGACGGATCAAGATTCAACTGGTACCACATTGTACGCGAGGCAGAGACTATTTTCTCAGTGATTTGGTGACCAACCAGCTCATAGAATTTCGGAGGCAGACCATTTCGTGACTTTTTGTGACCATTTTACGATTTTTTAGGAACCTTTTACGACTTATTACACGAACCTTTCACGAGCTTTTCGCAACTGTTTGACAAACCATTTTCACGATTATTTTGCGAAGCCTTCGCTATTATTTTATGACTATGCCTCGAGATTTGAGTGACACAATGATTCCGAGGGTTGAAATAATTCAGAATAATTCATTTAATTCATTCAATTCAACGTAATTCTTTCAATTCAGATTATTTCAACTTTATTCAACTTACTTCGACTTAATTCAAGCTAATTCCACTTAATTCAATCTAATTCAAGCTCATTAAACCTCATTAATTTACAGATAATTCTCCATCAATTCAGGTGATTCTCCATTAATTTAGTTATTTTCTGTTAATTTAGTTAATTCTCCGTTAATTCTGTTAATTCTTCATCAATTCAAGTACTTCTCAACAATTCAGGTAATTTTCATTCATTCAAGTGAATCATGAATTATTTCATGGACCGTTGACACGTCAATTCAACGAGTCATTTCCCCCTCGACTATAATGTCACTATTTTACGACCATTTCACGACCATCTGAAAACCATGTCGCAACTATTTAACGATCCTTGCGCCACTATTTTAAGACAATTCTTCTACCATCTTACGACCATTTCACGACCATTTGGCGAACCTTTTACGACCATTTTTCACAAGTACTTTGACGACTGTTTCGCCACTATTTCGTTACCACCTTGCGGTCATGTCGTGACAATTTCACGAGCGTTTTACGCAGCATTTACCACCATTCAATACGATTCCATACCATTTCATGCCGTTCCAAAAGCGTTCCATATGGATACCAATTTATTGTTTCAGACTCGGTTGAGAGACTTCATTCCGGGCTGTGGGTAGGTTTAGAGAAGTCGGTGTTACGTTGCTATAGCAATAATACCAGCTGTTGTATCGTGCCGATGGCGATTCACGATAATGTTACTTTTCGTACAAATCCGGTCGCTCGTTATCTCTGATAAAATTGGTCATATCTAGAAAAAGTTATTCCGTATCTATCGATCGATTTTACGTTCGAACGAGTCTCTCTTGCCTATCCCCGATCGGTTTCAGTCCCTGGCGCTTATTAATTGGTTGGAAAAATCAAGTAATTCACAACCACTCTGCACTTAGCACCGTTTCAAATAATCAATCGATCACAAGGATTTCAAAATCCGTTTCTACAAGCTTCTAGAGATCGAGGAAGTTGCGGCAAGCACGCGAGACTAGGGCTAGAACACGACCCTCGTACTAATTGTAATTCTCACAACGAACGAGGCCTCGAGATTCGTTTAATTAAAAGAGGCCTAAGGTGCTGGCTATGGAGGGAGGCTAAGTTTGTTAGGCATTAGGCCACTCGCTCTATACTTCTAGAGGGAAGAACTTTAGCAAACCTGGATTGCCCGTTCGTGAAGTGTTTTCTTGCTAGAAAATTAACTAATTGAAAATTCAGCTTACATACTCAGTTCCCACTTGCCAGGTGGTCCGCAATTTTCCGCTTCAAATCTGTGAGAAAAAAATAGGAACGAAATAAAATAACCGATACCTGCGTAGTTTGAATTTCTTCGAGCTTAATAGTTAATTGGATCAAGTTCCGACTTTCCAGACGTTGAATATACCCTAAGACTACCGCGGCACCTGGAAAATAAAGTTTTCTCGACTTGTTATACCACCTGAGAAAATTCTGTGCATGGGAGCACGAGCTCGGCACGCAATCGTTTATACTTGAGTTAAGAGTTGATATACAGAAATTAAAAGCGCGCGTGCGACTCGTTTCGTGTCAATTGCTGAGGGACTCGAGCCAAGCTTACCCGAGTCACGACAGGGCTGGTAATTAACGTATCTTGATCCCTCAGCGACCAACAGGCAACTATTATAGTTTTTTGTTCACGAAAACCGAAGAAATATCATAATTACAATCATTTGTTTCAAACGGAAGACAAATTAATCATGTTAATAATTTTTTAATAGAAATCAAATCCTTTTTTTTCAACTATTATCCTCAATTTTTCTACATCAACAATTAAAAAAATGACAGCAATTAAATAAAAATCAGGCTTGTCTCTACTATCAAGCAAATGTCTACTAGGATCGAATGAAATTTAGCGAATTTTTCATGTTTCGCGTGAATCTTTACTCGGTTTACTTGGTGATAGAATTTTTCATTTTGTTTTCCATCGCATTTTAGGCGAAAAACAGGTGCGAATTTTCCGTAGACTGCGAACAACTGAGGTCGATATGAGTTCTAGGAGGTATATTGTACGAGACGCTTCAACTGTACAGGATAAGGTTTCTTACTCAGGCGCCCGAAAGGCGAAAGGATCTAAAAAGGTCTGGAGAGTTTGTACTTCTTTGGTACGAAAGTAGAAATAATTGAACTCCCTCGTTTTATGAAGCCGTATAAAATTTCTCTTCGCCCAATCAGTTTCGTATGATACGATATTTCTTCACCATCGAAAAACGTAATTAAAGAGAGTGGACCTTTTTTATCTTTTATCGCGATATTCGACGAAAAGAAATTAAGGATGTAGTTCGGGGTGAAAGAGGCCCAAGATAACGAGAATTTGAAAAAACTTTTTCTTCCGGATTTCTTTACTCCAATCCGAATATGATTTTTAAAGTCTTCCAATTTGGGTCCAACGGTGATAACCTGGAAGAATGATCCAATTGCACAGCTCTGAATGAGTTTGATACGTGTCACAAAAAGTCAAGAGTGGTGAGAAACTTGGAACTAGTCATCAGACCAAACTAACACCAAGTATAGTTTACTTGAAATACTTTTTTTCTGAAGTCTTCGATTGATAAGCAGCCTTTTACAAATATTGATTATATGAAAAACTAATTTTCACCTACTTTTCAGATTTCAAAATGTAACTGGCGATGAAATATTTGTTCAATCAGCTTCTAGTTTCACAGATATCTTCTTTGATGTATCATAAACAATATTCCACGTGAGTTTGTTTAGATCTGGTCTCTTGATTCAGGCAAATTACTTTCATATTTATGAAAAAATAACAAAAAAGTGACTTTTTGGGGAAAATGATTGTTTCAAACTTCATTTCTGAGGACTTTTCCACTGTGAAACAAGTTCCTCTCGTGAATGTACTCTTCTTTCTATTCTGATTTATTGGTTTAGAATGTAAAAACTTGTGAGAAGAAATTGGCATCGGTAGTACGATATCAATTGTAGAAAATAGTTTTTAACTCGAACCACATCCTTAATGATCGTTATCTTCAGACCGCAAATATTACGAAATATCGTGTTCATGAACCTTTCGACTATGTAAAAGGATAAGGTTTCGTATTCCATCAGTTTGCCAAGAAGATATTATAGATAGAGAGAGTCAAATTCTCGTATATGCAGGATAATCGGGGATCAGAGCATTCCTCAATTGGCGTACTCACCGTCTTCGGGCGTCTCGGAGTCTGGAATCGTCTGCCGGTTAGTCTGGGACTGGAAATATTTCTCACTTCGAAGCTGCTTCTTTTTCGAATGTTTCTATCTTTTATAAACTTGTAATTTAAAAAGTTGTTACATCGGCATCGATATCGCATTACTCAATTTCTATACACAAGCCGGCAGAATTCGGTAAATGATGAGAGGAGAATATTCAACGTCAGAACTTGTATCGATCAGTAAATTGTCATTCCCTGAGGTATATACGACGATGTTTACCAGCGTGGAAAAAAACTCGGGTACAGAGGCCATCGCAGAACACCAAAAGCCATCAGACGTAACATTTTTATCGTCTCCTTAATTGAATTTGTCAAAATGACTCCACGACTTCGTTGTCTACAAGATACACTAAAGTATCAGCGTCTAGACGCCGGTGTTGACATTGAGATGCAAATTACGAAGTGAAACCCTCCGATTCTCTCAATCAGGTGAAAAGCTCGACTCCCATTTTCTTGCAGGTCGAGATGCTGTATCAGCGGTACTTCTTACGCATGAACCAGAGCAACATGACCCACGTGCTGTGCCTGCTATCAGGATTGGCCATAGCCCTAGGAGTCCTGCTGGGTCTGAGTCTGATATTCACTTCATCCGATCCGTTTGTTCAACTAATAAAACAACCCCAAAATTTATCGATGGCTCTCACGCTGATAGCGTGTCTGGTTGTCTACGCCGGTAAGTGCATTGAATTTATCAACTGTATGTATAAAGTGGAGGGTGGCGTGGCGCCATACATGGATTCCGTAACGAACTCCTCCCAGACTAACTCGAAGTTCTCTCACAGCCGCTATTTCATGATCGGATTAAACTCACATATTGTCAAAGTTCAGGTTTGTTCAAGAATGTTCAAGAATGTTCAAGAATGTGTTCATCTTCCCTCTGGATTTTTTTCAGTCAAGATTGCAAAAGAAGATCAAAAAACACCTAATTGGTAGATGAAAACCGAATAGTAGCAACTAAAACTACGCACAGAGAGACAATATAAGGGTCGATTAACCCGGGAGGACAGAAGAGTCCTGGGACTAGCCCGAACCAGTACGATACAAGTTCGCATTGAATTTATGCTCGCATGAGCTTCAAATCGCTGTAAAATAGTTTCACACGTCAAGAGTTTACTTTTCTTGCTTGCAAGCTCGTGGAAGCATGTCGAACTGTTTCGATATTGACGTTACACTCTGAACGGTGAGATGGTACAGTCGAAGATCTTGTTGTCTGGGAGAGACGTCGACCAGAATTTTCAATTTTTGTGGTGTAATTGAGATTCTTGTTGAAGCTTTTGGGGTCTGCAGACTGTAGATTATCGCATATCCCATTAACATGGAGATTTTGAAGCATTGCCTTCCTCGGCTTTTGATCTTCCGGGCAGATTTGGTTCTCAACAAATTTTCAGGGTATCACAAAGAACGAGATTAAATAATAAAAACTTGATTGTAATCGGATTTTTATAAATTGCAATTAGTCATTCTGCATGAGGGTTTTGAGAAATCGGTCCAATAAATTAATCTAAAGCCTCGTTATCGTCGCCCCTCGTGCAGGCTAGGCGGTCAGTCGATACTTAATTGTTACAAATTATTAACGAATTGAGTAGATATACAGATCTCCCAAGATAGGAATATCGATTCGATGAACGGTGGAATAAGATCATCCCCGCAGATAGTTCAGAGCCTGTCTGTGGTATCGGTGAACACAGGTTATATCCGCAGAAGGGTTGCCGTAAGTTCTAGTGTTTTGAAACGTGAGTTAGAATTTAGGGGTGTAAGTCCGTCGGTCGTTCGAAACATAAACGATCCAAGTGAGGGTCGCTATTGGATTCCCACAGGGACCTTTACAGCCTAATACCTACGACAAGAACAGTTATTCTTTCACATATCCTCAATAGTTTTTGTCTAATATACAGGGCTGATAGTGAGAATAACTTTCTCGGTATAGAATCTTGTGTATTGTATTAGAGAAAAACTATCAAAGATACGAGAAAAATGTATTGAACCTTTATTGTAGGGAATTTAGTAAGCTTCATTTTTTATAATAACCTCCGTGACGATAGAATCGATAGTTGCCGAGATATGATGAAAAAACTGAATTCGAGCACCTTTGATTCGAGATTGCGGATCGACCCGTCCAGTCACAAATTCTTTCAACCCTCGTCTCTTCCGATGTTGAATTAATTCGAGTCTACTGGTAAAAATGAAGAAATGATTCTGTCCCAGGACTCGTCGCGGCCATATCCAGGCCGGGAATGAACGAGGTTTGGCTAGCCGGCATCAGTGGCGCGATTTTGGCGACCCTTCTAGCCCTCCAAATATCGTTGGGCCTGCTTTTGGCCTACCCTGCATTGGACGAAGACAGTGATTCGAGTTTGGGAGGCCCTTTGGCCACGGCCTGGGCAGCCTGCTTCTTCATCTACATGGCCTATGCGCTTCTACCCATAAGACTGAGGCACGCGTGCATCGCAGGGGTGCTTTTCTCAGTGGCCCATTTCGTCAGTGTGCTTCTCCTCTATCGGCACGAATGTCCGGCATTCGTTGCTCAGGTCAGTGAAAAACGTTTTGTAGTATTTATTTGCCCTGCAGACCATTTAGATTTGACTTCAGAGTTGAATAACATTTTTTATAGTACATTGTGTATCAAGGGCGCAAAACACTATTTATTTTCGAGTGTGAAATTTGCAGTACGAGCCGAAGGCGAGTGTACTGCAATCACACTCGCCAAAATAGCCTTGCGCCCGTGTTGCACACGATTTTTTTCTCAACACCCGGTCGCAAAATGCCACTTTTCATACCTCTTGAGCGGGCGCAAAACAGATCTTTTCGGCCCTCGGGCGCAAAGTTCCGTTTTGCGCCCGCTCACTCGGTCTGAAAAGTGGCATTTTGCGACCGGGTGTGAGAAAAAGTATTTTTCTGACGGTTTTGTACAATCTTCTTATATTGACGAATCCTCAGCACAGTTTTTTAGTTCCTTTTCAGTCAATTTGAATTTTTCTTTCAAAGTTATAACTCGTAAAACTCCGGTTCGTTATAAAACTGTCTGTGGGGCACAGATAAATACTGAGGAGACGATTTATTTTTTTCATTCTATTCTATCGAACTTTTGATGTTATTGACGTTGAAGCTAGGAAAGAACGAAAGAAATTGGTTGGATTTTTATACGAGCAGAGCATTTTTACATTTTTATCGTAGGGAATATTTATTTCTTATACTTTTATTTTATAATCTTTTATACGACCCCGGATATGATCGCAAGCTTATGTCGAAAAATTCTATAGTTTCTATACTTTCTTTCACTCCAATCATAGACAAACCAAAAAAATAGAAAAAAAAAACAAATTTTTGTATAAATGATACAGTTTCATAATAATTTGAAAAAAAATGTTTGATCAATGGTTGAACGCATTTTGGACAGAGATTCATAGATATGTTGGTGTCGTAGGTCAGAATAATTGTATAACTGAATTTATTCAGACCTACGACACCAACTAATAATTAACACTATGAGGATAAGATAAAAAAAAATTGAGAAAAGAAGATAATTATCATTCATAGATTCGTTTTGGATCCTAAAAATTCTCACAATGTAATTTACGTTACTGAGATTCAAAACTAATCCATGTGAGCCGATTAGATTTTCGTTCGGGTTTGAGGAGAGTCTCGAATGATAACGAGACAATGTGAAATATTTTAACCAATGACAACAGACTCGTGCGAGAGAGGAAACTGGATATCAGCCAGACTGAGGACCAGCTAGCGAGGATCAGATTTCGGAGCTCGAATGTCCGTTTTCTGTTTTTCAGAGCTAAAGAGCTCTGGTTCAGAATTTCAGCAATGAATTAGATCTACGAAGCGTGGTGTCTAGTCAATTCTAAATAAACTCGACGAATCGATTCGTAGCATAGAAGACTTGTGTCAACTGCTCCACCTGACAGTTGGGTGAAACGAGGATTCGCTGATTTTGGCTATTAGCGAGATGCAATCTATTCAGCGACTTCATAGGCTTTTTCTAGATGAAAGACTCTACATTCGAAACCAAATAATGACAAAATGGTCACGGGACTCGTGTGCTAGGAGCCATTTGGTGTGATAAGTTGACGTGATTCGAGTACCTGAAATTCCGAGTGATGCAGAATACTTTTGAATTTTGATTTTTTCCCCAATAGTATTGTGATGAGCTACGTAATCACGTCAGAGCCAAGACCTTCGCGCTGCCACAGAGTGATTGGGGTATTTTTGTTGATAAAATTACACGATCGGGTGAAACGGGAAGCTGTGGCGCGCAGCTTGCATTTTGGGTGACTGAATTTATTTCCCATTTGAAACCGATAGGAGATTGGACCGAAGGCATTCGGTACTCTTTGGGAACCAACGAGGCATATTTCGGTGTCGATGACGACAATGATGATGAAAATTGCAATCATAGGATTAACAATTGTAATCAGCGGTTCTGTAAGCTTGATTCAATTTTTATCTCGTTTCCACATTCATTCGAATCATAGATTCTCTACTCAAAATCAAAATCCACTTGTTGTATTGATTTTTAGCCCGTGGTCCCCGTTTTACCCGAACTTTTTTGCGAACTGAGATCGGCGCACGATCTAGCCAAAGTATTTTTTTCCACTCGATGGTTCAAAATTAAAAAATTTCGTCTGCAAACGTAGCTAGATAATTGTTCACAGACGACAAATACGAGTGGCGGATTTTTTTTATCGATCATGAAAGTTGATTTGTTGAGTGTCAAATACGAAACTTGGTAAAACCACAGTTTCTAAAACCGAATGTCGATGCAGTTATTTTTTCATTTGAAACCAACTCCGAGCCAAAATAATTCCTTCCACTCTTCCGCGTGTGAATAGACTTCTGCTCTCGTTGTCAGCCACTCGCATGGGTGGCATAATAAAAAGCGCACGAGCTTCAAAGTGCTTGAAACGGTGCAAACCTGAATGACGAATCGCTTGAACCAAACAGAAATACAAATTAAAAGTTAACAAATGAAGTCTACATATGTATAGACCATCTGTTCGTCTGTCACATACCTACTTATTTTCCTGAATCGCTCTATAATACTCTAACAAATTCTTTGATCCAATAGAATTCATCAGAATAATTATGAGCAGAAACTTGAATTGTCATTCATCAATTTTCCGTTGTTCTGTACATATTTTTATCAGGATTTCAGTATTCTGCCCTGCTAGGATATTATTCCTGATGGATATAGAGGGCAGATCCTATCAGGCAGTGTTATCTTAGTCCTCGAGCTAATTTACGTTCGAAGACTCATTATAAAGACAGAAATAGACGTAGGCTAGTTAGTTTACTGGACTGGAGTGAAGGCTTGTTGTTAGTTATTGGCTTTAATTGGCCAGTATAAACGAGGACAGTCGAACCGTGTCATATCCACGATCTGAACGACGAACATAAATTACATATACGTCTTTCATTCTAAACTGAACGAAAATGGCTCATAATAAAATCTAAGTATACATTGAAAAGCAGCCCAAATTAACGGAGAATTTTTCATATACTCTTTCATAATTATGTGTATATACACATATAAACATAATTTGTTTAATTTAAGAATAATTTTTTTATTTCTAATCTATTTTTTTCTCATTATTTCAGTCATTTCCTCGGTTATTTCACAACATTTCACGAGCTTGATTTCTCAATATTGACACGTTATTTCATACATAAATTCTTGAATCATTAGTTCGAGATCGTTGAAGAGAATTCCGACCGATCAATTACGTCACAAACTGCTACGTACAATACAATGCCTAATTCTGACAATATAGAAATTTTTTCTTTGATCTTGATGAATTTTTTCAGGTAAATCTCGTATAATACAGTCCCTTTATTTCGAACAGTGTACGTATATCTTTGGCACAAAATGTGAGGGGCGGTGTGTCTGAATTTTCAGAGGTGGATGGAAAAGGCGTGCGTCAAAATGACAAAATAATAAATGGGATTTTTTTTTTTTATTCTAACGCTCTCGGGAAGATTATAAAATTCTTTTTAATACCCCAATAAGCCTGAGGGTGGCGATCCGGAATTCGTGAGTTGCCTCGCGTTCAAATTTCGAAGTAACAAAAATTAAAAGAAATTGAATTATTTAAATTCGTCCCAAAATACGTGGGACCATAGATTATTTTCTCTCGTAATCGCTACCGAGTCAATAGGCAAGTAATAGATATTTATGTGGCATGCGCCGAAAGTAACTGTTTTCGGCTCGCCAGGTAAAACCAACGGCTCGTACGAAAAACATAACCTTGCCGAACAGTTACTTTCTGCGCGCGCCCCATACAATATTTTTTACGGAAAAGGCATTAATAGTCACTTTGACGCCAGTTGAGTTCCGCACGAACTGCGTATAGAGAGGGAGTAACCTGCGGTATAAAGACTTTATTCCGCAACTTTGACATGCGCACTTCGAACTGCGCATCAAAGTTGCGGAATAAAGACTTTATACCGCAACTTTGAACGGAGCGGTATAAAGTGCCATTTGCCGGAACGAAAACAGGCGTCAAAACGTGACTTTTTAATGCCTGTGCCGTAAAAAAAATTTTTTCTTCTATTCACTGTCACTGCCTTCACCCCCTTCGCGACAAGAAATTAATCACATAACTCTTATGGGTTGTAGGGGTAATTCCTGAAACACAAGAAATTATTTCTGGTATTTGTGGGTTCACCGAGTTCTTGCGAAACATTCTATGCAATGTAAAAACAATATTGTGTTAAGGAGGGTTGGAGACTTGGCTCTTTAATAACTTATTAAGTAATTCAAAATTTATTGTAAAAATAAAATATGCTGATTTTGTTTGTTTTTTTTTTTTTACAAAGAGAAATGGATATGAGCAAAAGTCTTTTATTTTATTCATTTTTCCAATGAATATTGATTTATGTAATTTATATTTTCTACAAGCTTTTATAGATATAGCTATCTTGAAACGTTTGCATATAATAATACATACTTTGAAGTTGAAATTTACGTTTACCTAGACTACATTATATTATATAATTATTCATCCACATATTCGAACAATTTTTTCAGTCGTTGTTCAACACCTTCTCTCAGATTAGCAATGTTAACAATTTTGAATACTTTTTTTTTCTGTTTAACAATTTTGACGTTGACGTTGATAATGATTATTCATAACTTGAACGAGTTTCATTACCTAAAAATTGCCCGAAACGTTATCTGAAAGAATTTCGCGGTGGTGTTAATTTAAATTCCCAAGGGTCTGGACGAAGACGGTGAAAAATGATTGAATTGAAATATTTTACACAGAATTATGAAACTTTATTCAAACGTGTATAATTAGGAATACATTAAAAACGAATTATCCACGTTCCAGAGGATAAATTTTTTCGCGAAAAGTATTCACTCGACCGTGAAAAAAGAAGTACCTACTGAAAGAATTTCAATTACAAAATAGGGACTCGCAGAGTAAGGATTATGTGGTTTTCTCTACTCACAGGTCTATCGCTTAACCCAGAACGCGTTTATTGCCACCCCATTTTTTGCTACCTCCCTTATTGTTAGCTCTCACGGTTCGCGAGACACGAACCTCACTGGTTCTGTCCCATCCACGTAACGTCATGTGAAAAAGATTCATTGGAGAAGCTCTCGTCAGTCTGAAGGCGCGTTTGGAAGTTACACCCCAAAAGACATCGAGGAGGGTGACAAAAAAAAAGAAAAAAAAAAGACACCAGAGTTTTTCTGATCGCAATCTATACCATCAATCCTCACTCTCGTTAGAGCCTTCGCGGCGAACCACCCACGCAGGTGAAGCCGTAAAAGGAACGTTACTCGGCCTCGATTCCGGGGTAATTACAACCCACCCATGTATACATAAAGCGATGTGTCTTACCGAGGTCGAACGGGTTAAGTAAACCCTCGGGACGTGTACAAGGATCGACCGGTAAGCCGCGCGCGGATCCATCTTACGATTAAGGGATGTACATACATTCGCTTGTATTATACACAACATCGAATATTATACGACGTTATTTGCGGTTGGCGATGAGTTTCCAATACCAATGTGAGAACAATTATTTGATAAGGCTATACCGAGGGGTTAAACACTCTTGAATACGCGGTACACTTTCCCTAAAAGTCCGTCGAAGTCACTTGAAGTCAGTTGAAATAACTTGAAGTCAGTTAAAGCCACTTGAAGTCAGTTTTGAACTCAGTTGAACTCAGTCGAAGTCACTTGAAGTCAGTTGAAGCCACTTGGAGTCACTTGAAGCCAGTTTTGAACTCAGTCGAACTCAGTCGAACTCAGTCGAAGTCACTTGAAGTCAGTTTTGAACTCAGTCGAATTCAGTCGAAGTCACTTGAAGTCAGTTGATGCCACTTGGAGTCACTTGAAGTCAGTTAAAGCCACTTGAAGCCAGTTTTGAACTCAGTCGAACTCAGTCGAAGTCACTTGAAGTCACTTGAAGTCAGTTGATGCCACTTGGAGTCACTTGAAGTCAGTTAAAGCCACTTGAAGCCAGTTTTGAACTCAGTCGAACTCAGTCGAAGTCACTTGAAGTCACTTGAAGTCAGTTGATGCCACTTGAAGCCAGTTTGAACTCGGTCGAACTCAGTTGTCAGTTGAAGCCACTTAAAGTCAGTTTTGAACTCAGTTACTCAGTCGATGGCACTTGAAGTCACTTGAAGTCAGTTGAAGCCAGTTGAAGCCACTTGAAGCCAGTTTTGAACTCAGTCGAACTCAGTCGAACTCAGTCGAAGTCACTTGAAGTCAGTTTTGAACTCAGTCGAATTCAGTCGAAGTCACTTGAAGTCAGTTGATGCCACTTGGAGTCACTTGAAGTCAGTTAAAGCCACTTGAAGCCAGTTTTGAACTCAGTCGAACTCAGTCGAAGTCACTTGAAGTCACTTGAAGTCAGTTGATGCCACTTGGAGTCACTTGAAGTCAGTTAAAGCCACTTGAAGCCAGTTTTGAACTCAGTCGAACTCAGTCGAAGTCACTTGAAGTCACTTGAAGTCAGTTAAAGCCACTTGAAGCCAGTTTTGAACTCGGTCGAACTCAGTTGGAGTCAGTTGAAGCCACTTAAAGTCAGTTTTGAACTCAGTTACACTCAGTCGATGGCACTTGAAGTCACTTGAAGTCAGTTTTGGACTCAGTGGAAGTCAGTGGAAGTCACTTGAAATCATTTGAAGTCAGTTAACTTTATGAAGTCTTGGAAAGAATATAGGAGAAGTGAAAAATCGTTTATTAAATCTTCAGCAATGTTATTTTATTAATTTTTTTTATTGAGGTCAAACAACATTTCACCTATGTAATGAGGATGTGTCTGTCTAGTCACAATTTGAAGAATTTATGCCAAGATATCAACAATTTGAAAGAATTGAAGAGTTATAATCAAGAGTACAAAGGAAAATATCCGGACTGGACAGAAAATATCAAATATCAAAGTTTAATTATTGTCTGAATATTGCTTTTGAATTGATTGTTGATACAGAAACTTGGTTTTTTCGCATTGGATCAGATTTATTTTCATTATAAGGTCGATATGTTTATTCATATATATATATATATATTCACTATTTTTCTCACGAAAATAATTACTGCAAACTTTTTGCACGTTCTTTTTTTCGCTCCTCTTTACTCGTTGATACAGAATTTATATTCGATATCTACGTTGCTTCAAGATTGATGAAATCCCAATGAAGTGTTTTCTCGCGGTTAAGTTTAAATGAAGGTGTAAAAGTTTGCTTTTATTTCATCGTATCGGTTGCTTCTCTTTCTTGCACCTATCTTCGTTTCTTTTTTGTTTTGTTTTTTTAAACTTTCCGTCGCGTTTATCTTCATCTTCACCATCTGCGCTGCCCCATTATTCCTTTTTTCTTCCCCATCTTCTCGAAACGTGCGTATGTATACTATATAAAGGTATATAGTCTCGGAGTTCATAAGATGTGTTTTTACACCTGGACACAAAGAACTCTTTTGTCTCAGAAAACTTGAGAGATGTTATTACCTTGAAACCCTATACGTTCAATCACAATCCCTGGAAATATGATGGAACGAAATACACCCTAATGTACAGACTTCTGTTGTACACACTTTATTATGGGTATGCGTGCAGGTCAAAACGTAATGAACGATTTGAACTTTTTTTCGTATTGTATCACTCGATAAGGAAAAAAAATTGTCATGTATATTGAATTTTCAAAATGACATAAATTCGCGTTTTATCGACTGCAGAAGAAAAAAAATTGATAATAATGTCAAAGTTACTGCGAATATAGAGTGAACCTATACTGTGACATTATTTCTAGTCAAATTTTTTCACCAGTGTGGGAAGGATTAATTTTTTTGCGGGCAGAAACGCTTTCTGATTGTCGGGGACGTCAGAATACACAATTTCACCGTCATATTTGAATAACCCCTAACGTATGTTGATGGAGGACGACGCTCGATGACGGGCGAGTTTTACTGAATAGTGACGTCAAAGCGTGGCGGGAAAGAGAGACCGTTTCGAACGTTACGGATCTTCGAAGTGATAAAACGTTGTACCTAAGCGATATAACGACGTTCAGTGCCTTTTTTACTGGTCATTCGTCGCCTGAATTAATCTTTCCAGTAACATTAAACAGACAGAAGAAGAAAAAAAATGTGGCAAACGAAGTTTACACTAACATGAACGCTCTTTTGATATTCTGATGTTCATAAAATCTTCTGGGAGTCAAAAGCTGGCAGCGAAAGAGGAATTCCTCACATGTTACCTGTCAAATCAACATTTCTTATCTCGATAGTGGAACTTGAATTCTTCATGCTGCCAACTCGGGAACGACTGGAGATGACTATTTCGCGGGGAGAAGAAAGCAGGAACTTGGTGTGACTGCCTTTGTGCAAAAATATCGATATCGCCTCGTGATAAAAATATCAACAATCGGAATTTTGGAATAGCGGCAGCGAACGGAAATACATGGGATTTAATGTGGGTATGGATAGCCGTGGGGGATTTCAAAAATGAGAGATAGAATTGGTGAAGATAAAACGACAAAAAAATACGCGGAGCTCTTTTTGGAGAATAATTCATTACAGCTTCGGGCGATTCCAGCGAGTAACAAGCTATTAGGCAAACCGGAAGACTGTTCAAAAGGTATTGAATTAATTCGTCAGATCTTTATTTCTGAATGAGGAAATCACCCGGGCTGAGTAAATATTCGTCAGTACACTGAGAAAACACAGCGGTTAATTTGACTGAAATTAATTCCGCCAACCCTCGAATGTCCTTTCACCCAGATTTGGATCAATGAATATAACCAAGGGGGGAAAGAAAAGAAAATTGAAGAAAAACTAAATTTTGTCTTTTTCTTATCTTCAATCTTGGATTTTACAAATTTTTTTCGCGATCTCAGACCCTGAATTAATTCTGAAGAAAAAAGAATGAATTGTCTTTGAGGGTAAGATTGAATTTCCGAATTCTGTACTCTGAATCGATAGTTTAATTGAGTAAAAAATTAAAGAACAATGTTCTAAACGAGTAACGTAATGGAGGTAGAATTTTAGAAATAATCTAAGTAATTAAGTAAATTGACTCAATTCCACATTGTGTTAACATTTTTGAAGATCGTCAGAGAGGAAAACTTTTTGAATTTTTTCTTTTTTATTTCCGGTTGATACATTCCCGCCCGTGCCGGGTGTTTAATATCGCTCTTCAAGTTACTAACGACTCTAAAATGTTGTCGTAATTACGGAAAAACGAGAACGACGACGACGACGACGGAGACGTCAAGATAAAAAAAATAATAAAAAGAAGAAGAAGAAGAATTTCCGCCTCTACCAACCCGTCAGAATTACCCAGACTTCTTGAGCTTTTTTTCATCCAGCTTCTACACGGGTTCTAATGCTCTCGTGGAATGTTTATCAAGCTCGCCAGTGTAATCACGGAATTTGTATCACAGAAGTGATTCTGAACTTGTATGAAATTGTAAGTGCACTGTTAATAATATCTTGAAATTTCGTATACAAGCAGGAATGAAATTCACAAATCCTGGCGATTGAAATGAAATGAATATAAAATATCTTGAAATGTCATATTTGTGTCTTAATATTGAAAAAACATACCGAGATTTAAAACATACTGTGATTCTTTTTTAATTTTCAGTGACAAACGGTATTTCAGTTAATTATCGATAGTCCATCCGATTAAAAGCGTAAAATTTTCATTTTCTGGTTGATTCTGCAATATTTTATGATCCGATTCAGCAATTATTGCAGCAGTTGGAAACCCATTTTTGAATGAAATTATAATGAATTTTTATATCATGTGAGTATTCAGCCGAATTTTCAAAATATTCTGTGAATAAAATTTAGTATAATCTTGGCTATGAAATTTCAGAATGATTTTTAATTTTCAAAACTGTTATATGATCAACATTCAAATAGTGAAGAGGTTTAATTTTAATATACAAAAAGTACATATATGTCAATTGTTTCACATACATTTTTATGAAACTTTATACAGAAATTTCTAACACTGTGATTACGCGGATGAAACTCCGAGACCAGAATCAGGGATTGAAAATCCCGCCAAAGCCCGCACGCGGAATATATTTAATCAGCGGGAAATCTGGTCCCCGCGATTTTAAGAATAGCATTTCTACGCGGCCGGGGCCGGACGTAAGCAGGAAGAGAGAGATTAAAGTCTCGAACCAAGAAATGGGGGTCGCTTATCCAGCCGGTAATCGGTACCTGCGTGTGATTCATCGAGCTCAGAGAAAATCGCGTGTTTCTTCTCCTATCCCGAGTATCTAGGAAACGATTGATGATGGCAGACCAACGACATGGAAGAGAGCCATCGCACCTTTTCCAATTAATCGATTAGTTGGTCGCCACTCGCCAGTGGAGCGTTTAGAATTGATTTTTGGGAGAAAGGGATCTCAGGGCGCCTGGAAGTGGGCAACGCGTCGAACAAATGGGTCACGTGACAAGATGTCGCGATATTGCCTCCGTGCAGGCGGCGCGGGTGGAGTCGACGACCTCGGAGCCTCCTGCACGGTCTAGTTCTACTCCTTTGGACACCGGAAGCGACGTGGGTACATCAATTTCGTTATCATAATTACAGGATGTGAGATAAACTGCGGGGTTTAGGTCTAAACACTGTGTGGAGAGTTTTTTTTTTTTATATATATACACTCTTTTGAAAATCGCGCTGCAGCAGCTTGCAGCTTGTTATGCTTATGAAATAACACCCTGCGAACGGGAGAGATGATTTATGTGAAATCTCGATAAAGTAGACTACATACATGGAATATAAAACCTGCTACCAATTGATAACTGCGAGAGGCTATTCAGTCGGAAATAGAGGGAAAAATAAATAACAAATCCATTTTTTCGATATTCCTCGAGAGTAAAAATCACAGGAAATCACTAGAAATCATTTGCATTACGGATTACAATGATTTCCACATATGATAGGATAAGAAAATTCAAAGTCTCTAATTTTTTTGTTGTAAGCGAAATTCTAGAGACTATAATAGGGAACAGCTTTGGAGCGTGTTCTTGTTTTGATGAAATTTTTGCAAATACCGCAATCTATAGGCGACAAAGCACAGAGAATTTATTTTCTCCTTTTCCGCTGCCAATTCTTTTTTTCCGCTCTTTATTTTCCCTGCATATTGGATTGCGAAAGAATAAGCGCAGCTGTGCTTTCCAACCAGAGCCCAGTTGACACGGGTTTTGTTGAAGTGGTACTTTCCATCTTTAGAGGTACTATACTGAAGTGGCTGTCGTATATACCGACTACACTACTACGTGGCGCGAAAAAGGCAGAATAATGATTGTGCATCTCTGCGAAAACAAAAACGAGCCGTTATATTGTGACAACTCAGACGATTTCCTGTAATTTCATGTGAATTCGTATGATTTTATAGACGATTTCTGATTCTAAATATATTTGATTTTATATGTCTAGACTTTGAATTATTGATGCTGATTTCCAGTGATTTCAAAGTGATTTCGAATGTTTAAGGTTGACTCCCAGTGATTTCAGCTGATTACCAGTGATATCGAAGTGCTTATTAATTGGTAAATTTGAAAACGCTAATAAAATACAGCCGAAAAAAGGTGCCCGAAATTAGTTTATTCATCATATCTCGACAACTATTGATCCTATCGTCACGGAGGTTATTGTAAAAAATGAAGCTTACTAAATTCTCTACAACAAAGGTTTAATAAAATTTTCTCGTAACTTTGATAGTTTTTCTTTAATACACCAGAGAATACGTACATAATTCTCACAAGGTTCTATACCAAGAAAGTGTTTATCACTTTCAGCCCTGTATTACACAGAAACTATTGAAGATATGAAAAAAGTGTATGAAACCTTTGTTGTAGAAAATTTAGTAAGCTTCATTTTTTATAATAACCTCCGTGACGATAGGATCAATAGTTGTCGAGATATGGTGAAAAAACTGAATTCGACCGATTATAGTCTCTTTTGTAGAATAGTAGTTTTATCAAAAAAAAAAAAAAAAAAATTTTAAAAAACCTCGCAATAACGCTGATTCTCTCCGTACCTCGGGCGATATAAACCGCGAATAAATAAACTTCCATGTGTCAGCTCGAGTGCCTATCTAAAATTTTACGCGCGTCGCAGCCCCCCGGGCACGCTACTTTATTATTTCCCAACAATACGTGCTTTTTAATCGACACACATTTTAACCCTCGGTCTGTATAGAACCGGGTTCCACGTTTTGTAACTGATTCTGTAAATAATATCGTTTCATCGAGATTTTGGTCGAAGGGATAAAGCAATCTCGAGTATCATTTTCCACTCGTTTTCCTCATTGGTCCAGCTTTGTGTAAAGCAATCACCGTTGTATATGTACAAAATTTGACCAACGTTGGAAAAAAAGTTGTCCAAACGTACAAAATTGCCTTCAATTTTTATCACTTGATATATACAATTGCTACGAAGTTTGCTGGAGATGATATTCCAGAAATCTATACGGGGCATTCCACGCAAACTCGACCAGGGTTAAACCCCGACCAACTCAAAATCATTTCATATTTTTTTCTAACATTCTACTCGGTAACATACGCGTTCCGATTTTTTTTAGATTTTTTTTTCAAACCGTTGATTTGTTATAAATTTTTGAAGTTGATTAAGAATCCCTTTTTTGTTTGTATCTGAAAAAATTCTCAAAAATCCAGCGTATGACACGAAACAGCCGCTGTTCAGGAAAAAGTGGGCCGAATTTTTTTTCTATTTTTTTTTCCACTCAATTCGGAATTTTTTAATTTAAAAAACTGAAATTAACACAGGGTCAAATTTTAAGCGTCGATAAGGAAACATTCGGTTTCAACAATTGACCCTTATTCGACGCCTAAAATTTGATCCTGTGTTAATTTCAGTTTTTAAAATTAAAAAACTCCGAACTGAGTGGAAAAAAATATATATATAAAAATATATCTCAGTTTACTCTGTTTTTTATGTGTGTATTTAATATCTTTTCATATACCTATATAACGACTACGTGTATTTTAATTCCTGTTTGATCCCCCAAATGACAACCAGCTCTTGTATAACGTACGATACGAATAGCCTCAGACAATTTTTGGTCGTTTTATAATCGTGGACTTTATATTAATGTTTTTGAATAACCTGCTTTTACCGCTGCTCATGTCTCGCGGATAATACGTTGACGTTTCTGGACCAACTTTCATACTTGAGCTTAACCGATCAGGGGATGCTTTTCTCGGTGGATTATAGCCGACCAGGATTATCTTGTGACGTTGAAATGACGTCGTCAAGTTTTCCCCCCTCGCTATCCTTTATGTTACCCCCTGTATAAGCGAACAGCTTCATTCACGTCAAGTTTATAATTTTTTTGTCTCAATTTTATTCATCCTACTTTGTCACAGACGACCTTAATTATTACGAATTAAATTTTATTATCAGTTTAGAGCGATATAATCCTAGTTCAGATAATTAGGATGAACTATAGGATGTTGGAAAATAAATATTCACATCCTTTAAGAGTGAAATAATTGATGATCAAGCACGTCGTAGTTCAAAATTTTCAATGAAATAATCATCAGAAACGTCATAAATCAGAATTTTCTATGAAATAATGATAAGGAAAACGTTGTTGTTGAGAATTTTCAGTGAAGTAAAGATAAAAAAACATCGTGGTTCAGAAATTTCAATGAAATAATGATCTAAAATGTCGTGGTTCAGAATTTTCAATGAAATAATGATGTGAAACGTCGTAACTCAGAATTTTCAGTGAAGTAATGATTAAAAAAACGTCGTGGTTCAGAATTTTCAATGAAGGAATGATCAAAAACGTCGTAACTCAGAATTTTCAGTGAAGTAATGATTAAAAAACGTCGTGGTTCAGAATTTTCGATGAAGTAATGATCAAAAACGTCGTAACTCAGAATTTTCAGTGAAGTAATGATTAAAAAAACGTCGTGGTTCAGAATTTTCAATGAAGTAATGATCAAAAACGTCGTAACTTAGAATTTCCAATGAAATAATGATAAGAAGAACTTCGTAGTTCAGAATTTTCAATTTAAGAATGATAAAAGAAAAAACAACCTGGTTCAGAATTTTCAATGAAATAATGATCTGAAACGTCGTAACTCAGAATTTTCAGTGAAGTAATGATTAAAAAACGTCGTGGTTCAGAATTTTCAATGAAGTAATGATCAAAAACGTCGTAACTTAGAATTTCCAATGAAATAATGATAAGAAGAACTTCGTAGTTCAGAATTTTCAATTTAAGAATGATAAAAGAAAAAACAACGTGGTTCAGAATTTTCAATGAAGTAATGATCAAAAACGTCGTAACTCAGAATTTTCAGTGAAGTAATGATTAAAAAAACGTCGTGGTTCAGAATTTTCAATGAAGTAATGATCAAAAACGTCGTAACTTAGAATTTCCAATGAAATAATGATAAGAAGAACTTCGTAGTTCAGAATTTTCAATTTAAGAATGATAAAAGAAAAAACAACGTGGTTCAGAATTTTCAATGAAATGATGATCTGAAACGTCGTAACTCAGAATTTTCAGTGAAGTAATGATTAAAAAAAACGTCGTGGTTCAAAATTTTCAATGAAGCCCGGGAAAAAATGGTTTAGATCTAATTCGCATCTCCGGAGATCGAATTTAGATCTAAGTAGATCTAAGTAGATCTAAATTTTGGGAAATCGTAGATCTACCTAGATCTACCTAGATCTCCAAAGATTTTCGTAGATCTACGTAGCTTCGAATTGATATACTGTCATGTTCGAATGCCCATGCTTCTTAGATCTATGTATATCCACCCAGATATCGTTAGATCTACTTTAGATCTAGGTAGATCTACTTTCGATCTAGGTAGATCTGAGATGAGTAGATGGAATAATTGCAGCAAAACGTTGTTGCTCATTGAAGCCAAGTAGATCTATTCGGATCTGAGTAGTTCTGGTACCGTATTTGGAAATATTTCAAGTCTGTCTGGACTGATTGGACCATAAGTATGCCAGAAACGCACGTACTTTCAGAAGGCGCCTTAGCTCATCTAGTACGGTACAGGTTTGGTAATCCGAAGTTCCAGGGTTCGATTCCGATTTGTTCGATTTTCACAATTTTTTTTTTCATTTTTTTTCCTTACTCGTATTCACGATTTCTTATTTTATGACGATAGTGAGTATTTTTTCATTATAGTTATGCAATTAATCAATGTTTTTTCAATTCATTTCCGGAATTGACAATGACGTAAAAATTAGATCTACGTAGATCTCTTGAGATCTCATAAGATCTACGTAGATCTCATTAGATCTATTCCAAAATTTAGATCTACGTAGATCTAAAGCATTTAGATCTACATAGATCTACTCGATTTTTTCCCGGGAGCAATGATCAAAAACGTCGTAACTCAGAATTTTCAGTGAAGTAATGATTAAAAAACGTCGTGGTTCAGAATTTTCAATGAAGTAATGATCAAAAACGTCGTAACTCAGAATTTTCAGTGAAGTAATGATTAAAAAACGTCGTGGTTCAGAATTTTCAATGAAGTAATGATCAAAAACGTCGTAACTCAGAATTTTCAGTGAAGTAATGATAAAAAAACGTCGTGGTTCAGAATTTTCGATGAAGTAATGATCAAAAACGTCGTAACTCAGAATTTTCAGTGAAGTAATGATTAAAAAACGTCGTGGTTCAGAATTTTCAATGACATAATGATCTAAAACCTCGTAACTCAGAATTTTCAGTGAAGTAATGATAAAAAACGTCGTGGTTCAGAATTTTCAATGAAGTAATGATCAAAAACGTCGCAACTCAGAATTTTCAGTGAAGTAATGATAAAAAAACGTCGTGGTTCAGAATTTTCGATGAAGTAATGATCAAAAACGTCGTAACTTAGAATTTCCAATGAAATAATGATAAGAAGAACTTCGTAGTTCAGAATTTTCAATTTAAGAATGATAAAAGAAAAAACAACGTGGTTCAGAATTTTCAATGAAATAATGATCTGAAACGTCGTAACTCAGAATTTTCAGTGAAGTAATGATTAAAAAAACGTCGTGGTTCAGAATTTTCAATGAAGTAATGATCAAAAACGTCGTAACTCAGAATTTTCAGTGAAGTAATGATTAAAAAACGTCGTGGTTCAGAATTTTCAATGAAGTAATGATCAAAAACGTCGTAACTCAGAATTTTCAGTGAAGTAATGATAAAAAAACGTCGTGGTTCAGAATTTTCGATGAAGTAATGATCAAAAACGTCGTAACTCAGAATTTTCAGTGAAGTAATGATTAAAAAACGTCGTGGTTCAGAATTTTCAATGACATAATGATCTAAAACCTCGTAACTCAGAATTTTCAGTGAAGTAATGATAAAAAAACGTCGTGGTTCAGAATTTTCAATGAAGTAATGATCAAAAACGTCGTAACTCAGAATTTTCAGTGAAGTAATGATAAAAAAACGTCGTGATTCAGAATTTTCGATGAAGTAATGATCAAAAACGCCGTAACTTAGAATTTCCAATGAAATAATGATAAGAAGAACTTCGTAGTTCAGAATTTTCAATTTAAGAATGATAAAAGAAAAAACAACGTGGTTCAGAATTTTCAATGAAATAATGATCTGAAACGTCGTAACTCAGAATTTTCAGTGAAGTAATGATTAAAAAAACGTCGTGGTTCAGAATTTTCAGTGAAGTAATGATTAAAAAAACGTCGTGGTTCAGAATTTTCAATGAAGCAATGATCAAAAACGTCGTAACTCAGAATTTTCAGTGGATTGATAAATAAAAAATTCTGAACTACGATATTATTGAACCAAATTCTGAACGACGATGATTTTTAAGGAAATATTGAAATATTTTGTGGTTCAGCTAAATTTTGAACAACGATGTTGTTATTCGCAGCCGTCGAAGTTTCCGGATTTCATGTATCAACATAGTAGAAAAATTTTCTATCCTTCTCTTATTGGATCATTTAATTATTCCAAAATCCGAATATGATCATACGGTATTTTATGACTTGGCATTAAATCGGCGTTAGGGATGCCGGAAAAATTCATTGCTATATAACGGGCTTAAGCTCACCCCGAGTGCATTCTGTAGTACCAATGCTGCAATGTCACGTTGTACGCGGTGTTGTCCGAGGGTTTATGTGGGCACAAAGCAAACGGCGAAAGTCATTGGATGGGAGGATGCACTACAGGATGGAAGAGCTTCAATTACGGTGTAGAGTGCGGTTTAACGAGGTACAACGAAAATCCAAGCTCGTTAAACTGTGTAATATCAGAATTCCGCGGATATTTTTTTGTTCGTCAAACATAACAAACAAACAAAAAAAAAAGAATTTTGTTGAATCTAAAATCAAGATTAAAAAAAAATGGATGGACTAGACCTATTTTTTTTCGTCTTGTTAAAAATTGTTGGGAAACCCTCGTTATTATACTTTTTGTTCATCCGGTTTTTCTAGTTGTTTTTCTTCTTCTCACAACCCTCTGCGTACTTTTACTGTAATTAAAAGAGTCTCTTCATCTTGCAAATCGTTATCGTATTTTGGCGAAAGGCCTGAGAACAGCTGCTGAAACAAACTCCCACATCTTTCAGCGAATCGCTCACAGCTTCGCTAAGGGCTGCCGGATTTTTTCTCCTTGAGGTCAGACAAATTACGAGAGGAAAAAGACGACCGGACGGTGGCTGCCTCGAACATGAAAAGAGTCGCGCTGGTAACCGACTGAAAAAATTTATTTTTGGTCGAAAAATTCAATTTCCTATAATCTCAGATTCTTCGTGCTTCGTTCACCGTATCATTTTCAACGAATTATTATATTGGGCTCGATCGAACGATATAAACCCCTCGAAAATCTCTCAAGGCAGAGGATTATATTCTTGAAAATAAATAACCAACGTATATGTATAGACTATATACTTCGGTCATGATCTCGGTGGCAAGAATTAGGAACGCGATCATGAAGATTTAGTGTGCGATTCGTCTCCATTATTTCCTTGGCGTGAGGGCGAGCTCGCCACGATTTGCAAATTTCTCTCTTTGCCAAAATGTACTTTAATGTGGTGCTTCGAAGAAAAAAAACAAGCTGGTTTGGGCTGACTTTGAGCCAGCCTTTGAACTTCCCGTTATTCATTTTGTAACCAGCTATTCTGAATTTTGCAAATCTGACCTTAGATTCTTGAAAAATGGTTCAGAAATCCTTCGAGTACCAATCTTCATCAAAATCCAGAAATTTTTTTTCTTGCAGCATATTGAATACGCGAAATAAAAATTTTGCAAAACTGACTTCAGATTCGTGATCAGCGATCCAAAAAATCTTATGGTACCAAATTTCATTCAAATCCGTTGATCGGATGAAAGAATATAATCCGAGCTTTTGAATCGATACATTCAGTAGGATGTCAGCATTTTTCTATGATCATTTCAAGTCCTGTTTCAAGATATGAATATCGAAGCATATGACCTAGATCGTAATTTTTTGTCTGTAATTTGAATACTTCAATAATAATAAATATAAAATTGACTGTTCCATAGCTCGTACAAAAAAAAAAAAACAATTTTTCGACCTAAGGGTACAAATCATTCCAGAATTGCATGAAAAGAAATGGAACGTGGAAAAGTCAGGGAATTTCTAAGTTCCAGCTCCGAAAATGCGTTTTTTCGCCACTACGAGCGCTGGCGTCGGTTGCTTCAATTTTTCAAAGCTACGCACACAGTGGATATAGAATTTGAATATGGGGTTCCATCGTGGATGGAATTATGTCTCAGTTACTCGTTTCCCGAACTGTCTCATACAGCTGATGACACAATTGTAGTACAAGTACCGAATAAGTTCAAGCCCGCGGGGTTTGAAACGAAGAAACAATACGCCCGGAGCGTTCAGAGGGCCGGTGGTATTCTGTGAATGACAAGTTTGTAGAAATGATTGTCTCTGTCTTGACGATAATTAAGTCACGTGGTGAAACGCTCCTACTGTTACACGTTGTTTACACGAGGGCTATAATATGGGGACACGAGTATACTCGAATTAGGATTAACCACGCCCGGATAAATGAGGGGTAAATCGCGATTATTAGTGACCTGATTAAGGCAAAAGAGGCGCGTTGACGTCACGTTGGCTAATTTTCAATCGACTTGATCCTCATTAAATTCACAATATTTTAAAACAATTATTCATTCGCGTGAGGCGGAGCGAGAAATCGATCAGGGTCTTTTCTCTGTTGATATCTACACAACAAAGGTTCCGATTCTGCAGATTCACATCCCGCTGAATTCGCACAATTCGCCTTCATAGTAGTTTCACAGGTTCCGTGCAAAAAAAAAGAGGACACAACCAAAAATCTCTGAATTCCCCCAAGGGATATCCGGATCGATGCCGTGGGACCGTGGAAACAGCGTTTTCTCCTTTTCAAACTTTCAAAAATTTATTCCAACCGCTTCGCTTCGCGTCCCTCTTCTGAAAACATTTTGGCTCCGGTAATCCTGCACCAGGATTCTCTACGTGAAGACATGGCGATAAGAAGATCCTATTTTGGATCATGTATGATCGGTTTGACGATATAATAATTAGTCAAAAACTTGGTTTCACGTGTTTAATGGAGGGTATTATTATTATGACTATTAAAAATCAAGAATCACTTCGAGGCTTAAGCCAGGGACAAGTCTGCGAGAAGGAGTAATTGCATGGTTGAAAAAACCGTGAGAGTGGATCTCGGATTGTTTCTCTTGGTCGTTTCTGCCCTTTGCGATGTGGAGGCACTAGATCCTTGAAGAGAAAATAAAACAAAGAAGTAGAAGAAGAAGAGGAATAAAAACTAAGACTGGAAAAGTAAGGGGCGAGACACCGGCTATTTTCACATCTTCCAAACCGCACTTAATGTCACCTGTATCTAATTCCAGATCCCAGACAAATAAAATCTGAGTAATTCTATTTAATCGTGTGGGAAAAATTATGGGGGCTCAAACGACTCTTGGACAGACAAAAAACACAGTCATGACTAAATGAAGTAAAAAAACCAAAAACTGAAAAAAAAACACACAGATTGCTGAGATCTCACAACTTTTTCTCAAATTAATTGAAATTGTAACAAGAGCCTCTAAGCACATGGAAAAAAAAGATACTATTCTTCAAAGTTTGTCATCGTGTGTGAATGAAGGAATTGTAAACGAAACAAAAATAACGTCATATTCACCAAGTTATTTGCAAATGGATGCAAAAGGGAATTTTGTCTTGAAATTTAAATAGCTGATAATTGAATAATTGAAACAAATCCCTACTGCATTCATTATATGACATGTCAAAATTTGTATTGATGGAAAACATGTCAATTTTTATGAAACACCCTGTACTGGTTCTCTTAAGAGAAGATCACAATTGGAATTTCAAATCAGATTATTCTAGGCGAGGGACAAATTATTCTCAGTTCAGGTGACAAAAGATTGCAGTGATTCCAATACGATTTCAAGCGATTTTAAGGCGATCTCAAGCTTGATGTAGTTTGAAGCGATCGTTAAATTACAATTTTCAAGGTAAAACCTCGTTTCCAGCCCAAAAATAACCGTAGAGTGATTTTTTATTTCAGAGGCCAAATTTTACCCCATAAATTCCTTTGTTGCTTCACCGTCAAAGGATTTGCTATTTTTGGTTGGTTTTTTTTTTTTACACTTTCTTTCGCCCTCTGAAAATTTCATCATCACAAACTACAAAGACTAAAATTCATTAAATTTTAATGAAAATTATTCGTCTTCAGGTTTAGCTTCTTCCACTTCTTATACTGCGGATCGTAAATGTCAGCCCCGTTTTGTAGTCTGCAGTAAAACGCAAGTTTTTTCTTCGCGTTACCATTTTCATTTTTTTGCAAACACCTGGCTTGTATATATACATACTTTTTTTTTCTTATTTCTCGTCTTACTGTACTTCGGATTGACCCCTGACACGCGACACTGGCATGGACCAAAACCTGAATGGATAACGTGCAACGGGGGCCGTTGTTCGTCCAGTTTAATCGCGTGCTGCTTCGAGTTAAATCTGAAAGATTTATGCCGCGATATCGATCCGAGAATTACAAGTTTTATAAATTTTCCCCACTCGCGATTTTAGATCGGGCTAAAATTGCCCCCAGGATATCCGACGTCCTCGTCCCTAAAATAAACCGGTAACAAGATCAAATATTCAAAAATCGATTTTTCTTTTATAACGTGGGGTAAAAATAACCAATCACAGGCCTAATGCCTGTAGATAGGGTGAGAAAAAATTTAATCCCCTCGAAGAGTTACCGAGGAGTTCGTAAATTATAATCTGCTCACTGTGCAGGGATTAAATATTCTGTTTCGGTTCACAATCGGCGTTATTTTTCGTTTACCCTACCCTCATCCTCGGTCCAATTCTCCAAGTGACATGACGTGGGTTCAGGGTTCGTTGCAAAGGCTCGAGGATTTACAGAGTGCTTGGCTAATGAACTTTCATCTATGTTTATTACATGATTTCGGTCAGATCTCACGGGCGTACAAAGAAACTTCTTTTACTTTGGGTTCAAAACCTGAGGGATTTAGACCAGAGGCACGAGGATTTGTTAATTTTAATTACAACCCCGAAGCTCTTGTTCACAGAAATTGGAATTCCTCATGCTTTGAGTAATTTTTTAATATACATATTTGCGGATAAAATGGAATTTACGCGATATTATAATCGTTAAACTTTTCATTTGAGTCGAGAAATTAAACCGAGCCAACTAATCAACTTGAGCTGTAATTCATCCGATAATCGAAAACTTTAGTCACTCGAAGACAGCGCGAAAAGCGCCGCGAAGTTCGAGTTTAGTCATTTCGCAGTTTTGTTTGTTGAAGCTTATTAGATTTTGCGTCCAAGTCCTGAGATTCGTATGGAACAAGCTTTTGTGGAGAATCCTCGAATTAAGGATGTATTGGCCGTACAATCTCAACTACAAATTATTCTCGTCGGCAAATTGAGTACTTTATGATAAGATAAAAATCGGAAAAAAATCGACCACAATCAAGACGATCGAAGTATTAACTTTCAATAATAATAATGCTCGAAAGTTATCAATAAATTGTTTAAACAAAACATTGTTTTTTTTTTCATCTCAAATAAATGCCCTAATTTTTCTGAACACACGTGCATTTTTTAAGAATTTTGTCATCATTTTGAAATTTAGGTTTTCGAAAATTTGTAAAGGCTGTATTTACGAAAGTATTTGTCGCACGTTCCGGAAACTTCGGAATTGTAATCTACATCGTTTTCACAAAAACATATCAAAAATTCAGATTTTTTCTTCCATCTTTAAAAATTTGGAAATTTTCGAAAACGGAAATTTCAAAATAGTGACAAAATTCTTAAAAAATTCATGTGTATTCAGAAAAATTAGGGCATTCATTTGAGATGAAAAAAAATAACGTTACCAGAAAATTCGTTAAACAATGGTTTGTTTAAACAACTTATTGATAACTTTTGGGCATTATTATTATTCAAATTTAATACTTTGATCGTCTTGATCGTGGTTGATTTTTTTCCGATTTTTATATTATCCCGAAGAACCTAATATTGTCGACGAGAATCACTTTTTAACCGACTTCAAAAAAGGAGGAGGTTCTCAATTCGTTTTTTTTTTTTATGTTTGTTACCCCATAACTCCGTCATTTATCGACCGACTTGGACAATTCTTTTCTTATTCGAAAGGGTATACTTTCAGATTGGTCCCATATAAATTTCATCGAAATCGGTTGAGTAGTTTGGTTTTGAAGTCGGTTTTTTTGTCAGTCGTGACGCTTGTGGTTGAGATTGTACGGCCGATACATCCTTAATCAGATATATGTTCTGTCCAAATTATTTTTGAGGGTGGTATCGAAAAATATGATAAATTTCCGAGCTTCCAGCAAAATCTGAATTCAGGAGCGAGGATAAACGAATTTTGAGACATAATAACACGAGCCAATGCGCAATCCGGGGGTGCCAAAGTTTTCCAAACTTAATAAAAATTCGTTACGCTATCCGAAACTGGGTATCAATGTGACAGGCTTATTTATTCAAATTCAGCATTATATGGGATGTGCGGTGAGAGACACGTCCACATCCCGCCGGATAAACTCGCGGTGTAAACCGCGGTATTGAATATAAATTCAAATCCCAGTTATGGGTACGTTGAAACCCTCTCAGCATTCATAAAACAGTTCGATCTTTCCACACGGTTGTTAAAACGAGATTTAAATGCAGCTCACATTCGATAAGTTGAAAAATAGCGGGGAGTAATCGGTATTTGGAACACGAGCCGGAGGCGAGTGCTACAAACCCGAAACCGTGCAAATATTGCCACTCTGCGAGTCCCTAGATCAACAAATCCGGTAAATGTGATGCAATTCAATTGTTCATTGATAAAACAAGTTCAAAACCTAACTAATACCGACCAAGTTTTACTCTCTAAATTTGAATCAGTGAAAATTTCACTAATTGAATCAGTGACTTGGTATTTTACTGCAGAAACAGTGACTTGAACCCTTTTTCACTGGAGTATCAGTGAAGTCCATTTCAGCAGTGATTTTACCACTGCTAAGCCAGTGCACAACTTCACTGTTTCGTCAGTGACTTTTGTGACGAACGCTAGGGGCGCCGCGTACGCCGAGTCTCTAACCGCCATGGAGCTGCCTACTAACCGCCAAATCGTTCGCGTTCATATGTTGCGTGCTGATTTGGGCGTCGGTTCAACCACGCGAACTGTTCAGTAAAAATCATAACGTAAGTACACATGCGGATTTATAAAATTCTTCACAATTTGGCTTGTTAGTTGCGAATAATCAATGAATTGTGTGAATATTACTGTTCACTGTCTTACATTGAATTCCTTATACTTTTTGTAGGTTAGGTTTTCTCACTGCATCCAGTCTTGGCTCGCTCCGACGAGATGGGAAACGGAGAAGTTTCATCTGCGTTAGGAGTCTGTTTTTTCTTTACTTGCAATAAAGACTCGCGAAACAAAAATGTGTCGAATATACCATATTGTCTTTCCGTTTCGAGAATATCTTCAACCGGATCAAATATATATAAGAACCAATAATTTTCGCTGATTCAATCAGTGAAAATTTCACTATTTGAATCAGTGATTCAAATTCACTGGATAAATTAGTGACTTTTCACTGATTTCCAGTGGTATACTTATATAACTCGAGGCATCAGTGACTATTCGCTGATGATCAGTGACTATTCACTGATTCAAATTTAGAGAGTAGTATTATACAACGCCTGATCACGAATGTAGAATTAAAGCCTGGGCGACAAAGTTCATTACCTACACATCGAAAAACTGACTTTAAAAAAAATCATTTGTCATAAGGTTTCAGGCACGGGGTTCACTCGATTATGTCTCTAGACGTCTTCTTCTCTTTGGAGAGAAATTCTTCATCGTGTGAATGAAGGAAATTGAGAGAAAAAAAAGTTGGACCAAGTCGTCAGGAAAAAGAGTGATTAGACTGTCGCTAAATTTCGATAACTGACCATAACTCATCACAGGATTTTTTTTCTCAATCTCCCTCGTTGACACGATGAAGAATTGCTCTTAGAAGAAAATGAGACGTCGAGGGACATAATCGAATCAACCGTGTGCCCGAAACCTTACGACAACTGATTTTCAAAAAGTCCATTTTTCAATGTGTAATGAACTTTGGATAAGATATTAATGATTCTTCGAGCATGTAGGCTTTGTTGAAAGTAAGGCTTCGAATTCTTCGGGGTTGAATAAAATCCTGAAATAGTATTCTACGCCATTCGCCATCGATCTGTACACGTATGTGTGCAGAGTCCTACTCGAGGAAATATAACACATATCCATATGCGTATAAGCATTGAGTGGGCTATGCATATATAAGAGTGGGTAAAGTTTACTTTGGGAAAAGTAAAGACGAGGTTCGAGGCAGGGTATATATAGGTATACTTCCTAAAAAGAAAAAGCCTTCCGTTCCAGTTTCGAGGATCTCTTCAAAGTTTCATTCGAAATAAAAAAAAAAGATCCTCGATTCGCCGTTTTTCTTCCTTGAGTAAATAAAGATGCCTGATATGCCTATATATTCAATGTATTATTTTTTTATCTACCACACTTTTTTTTATCAGCTCTGATATACGGATAAGATCTCTTCTCCGGTAGTTTGACGCACCTTTATATTTTATTTCATAAATAGCCAACTTCATGCTTCAGAAAAGTAGCGAACGAGCTTTCAATACCGCAGAGACGACGTGAAAATATATTAATTAGCGGAAAAATGCAATGATTACTAATTAGGTAGTACCCTTTTACAGCCACTTAGCACTCCGTTCTGAGTGAGATGTATCAATTCAACCGATTCCGTTGTTATCCACGCTACTTATCGCTCCGGAAATTCAAAGTTTAATTGGATTTTCCTGTCTTATACAGATTCAAGGGTGAACAATAATAAAGGGGAAAAATAAGACAAGGGTCTTTCCGCTAAGAACCAGGCTCTGGCACGAACCGGTCGTGCGTTTAAAAAAAACAATGTTTCGGTACATATTACAGATCGAAGTAACCAGTCTCACGTTTAAGAAATTTTTTACAAGGACATAAGCGCCATTGTATGACGTTTTGCTTTTCGTAACGGCGCAAAAGGTCGTATATATGTGTATTTTTTTATTATATTATTAAGGCTCTAGTTAAAGTCGATAAGACGATACAAAAAATTCACGGAATCGAAGCAATAGGGGCAACAAAAAAAATGATATGAATGATTGCTGACAGCCTAGACATGAAAAATTGGTTCTTGACTCATTTATTGCGGTTGAAAAATTATTTTTGTATTTTTATTATCTTTTCGCTTTGTTGATACCAGTTCCGAAACCAGTGAGCCTGTGATTTCCTTTCCGCAGAAAAGTTTCCTTTCACGTTTATTCCCGGAGCAGCTCTCGAAAATATACTGTAACAAAGTTAACCGCGCACGATTCATTGTTTGAGAATCGAGTCCCGTTACTAATAAACTCCCCACAGGGTTCGGAGTATCAAATATGCTTTATGTACTGAACAACATAAGAACTCTAATTATTTGTCGAATTTTGTTTGTATCCTGCGGTTCATTCAATTGTCAATATTAGGTGTGCAAAAATCGGGTCAGTCCGACGTTTCATACTTTTTTTAACACATCCGTACCGCATGGGGAAAACAAAATTATTATATTCGCCTCGGAAAAATGGAAACGAATTTTTATGCGAATAAAAGTTCCTGTGTTTATATACAATTTTTAAAAATCCAAAAACCTACTGAAATGACTTCAAAGCAATTGTAAAATGCCAGGTGACGTCAGCAGCCATGTTGTTCGTGTCTTTTAATGACAGACAATGCGGTTGACCGTAGCGCCATCTGTGCGTAAAAGGCGCTAATTTCAAACTCTAAATTGAAAAACTTTATTAACCCGTAGAAAAAAAAACCATAAACCATAAACATTCAACCGAAGTGATTTCTTCATCAATCATATGAGAGAATAGAAGGATATGGAACTTTTTTATAAGATTGAAAGGACGTTTTACAATAAATTTACACCCAGGACTATTCTCGATTTTTCCACCTCATGACGTCCCTCTCCAGTTTTAGCACCTTTTTACATCGTCATTTCCTTTTATCAGAGAACCCAACGAACCGATCACTGCATTTAGAATTCAAGAAAAAGAGGCATCGAGCTGTTCTTACGACAGAATTGAATCCCTTATCGAAATGCGATAAGAGATACAATACCAGGGTTCAGGATTCCGCCAATGTCGTCTTCGGTTTGGGTTTCGAGTCGCTTCCGGCATCGGCCAGAGTGCTTTACAGCCTAGATCAAAGCCGGGTCTCTAATATCAACACACTTGCTATATAGCGCAGCAAAGGCGGAGACCGATTTAATTAGAGACCCATGGAGACCTCGGTCTCGACTCGCGAGGTCCACGAGTGGCAAAGTGGCTATTGCCAGTGGACCAGGACCAAGGAGAAACACTAATCACTGTTACCTACGCAACAAGTGACACGTACGATGTCAGAAAATATCAGATTTCATAAACTATGAACTCCTAGAGAATAATTAGATCAATATAGTATAACGTATCGTGTTTAATTATTCATGGTTGGGTTCCTCATAGATCGAGATTTACGATACAAGCGTTTGAATTCCCCGCCTCGCGCATCGCAGATGGCGCCACCGTCATACATGGCTGCCGGAACGCCGTATGACGTCATACGACGTTTCAAAATTAATAATTCACAGTGTACAGAGTCACTTATAATAATTATAGTTTCTTAAAAATGTATTCGATCATATTCAGGCACACTGTTCCTTGCTTTGAAATCTGACAAAATAAATTCCAAAATAATTACTCAGGAAATCGTTTCCATTCTCTTTATTTGAGACTCTGATCAAACTATTGGGCCATGAATGTCTCTTTTGGTCTTTGATCGAAGAAAAATAGCTTGGGCGACTCGAGCTATGGGGGCTTTTGTTGTATGAGAGATAAAGCTTGAAGGGAAAATCGTTTGAAGACAAGGAACTTCGTGCTTGAACCTATACTTTAATCATTCTACTGAAAAACGATGTTTGCTTTGTGCTCGATCATTGCCGAGTGAAACTAATCAGAGTGAAATTATTCTGGGTAGAATAAAAATTAGTCGAGTGTTCAGGACCCAGTAATTAGTATGGCTAATTAATTAATTTAATTTTTTTTATTTCGCGCCTCGTGATACTGTAGGAGATATTATTCACGAATTTATTCGGGCTGTATCAAAGGGAATGAAAAAGTATTCGAATACTTCACTTGATGAGAATTACATTTGTCATCCTCTCGTTTTTTCGATGGGTAATTGACGATTTTTCAATTACAGTTTTTCATTACCTTCCTGCAGGTACCTAGAAAATTGAGTAATTTCGCAAACACTTATTTAATAACCGTACGATTACGAAAATTCATCAACAATTATTGGGTTCTGGGGAAACGAAAAATAATTGCACAAGCTTGAAGTTTTGTGTAACAATTGAAAGATAATAACTCCAAAAAGGTAAAGAATTTCGTTTTGAAAATCTGCCGTTATTTTTATTTTTATTTTTTTGTGACAGACTAAATTTTCAAACCGTCTTATATAATAGATGGGGGAAAAATAGATTGTTTTAATTATTCAGATGGAAGGGCGGAGGGTAATTTATTTTAATTTCAATATTAATCTCCGTCTATTACTTACTTCTGTACAGAACACATTTTAGCCCTTTCAAATGGTTCGTATCTTCAGAGAATGGAATATTTTTAGTCAAGGAAAAAAAAGAAGTGAATTCGTTCACTTTTTCTAAACGCAATGAGAGAACGAGAACGAAATAATTATATTTCTGCGTTCAATTTCCTCGAAGGTTATACACAGCGTAGAATAAGGAAAATAATGTTATCACAGAATTTCGATTCGTGGCACGTTTCTCAATTCATTTTTTCTTCCTCTTCTTTCTGCCCGGTAGAGGTTTTTGGTCTCTTCGCGAAACCCTTGGCGTCGCGTAGACAGATACAAGGGCTGTAACCCTGATAGCCGCTGGTCATGCGATGCGGTTGTCTGATCCTCGGCACACAATGATCCATCGAATTGATTATTTGATCGAGAGATTCTGACAAAAGTTTCGGGGAGGTTGAACGATATCAATTCCATTGAATCCTGCGGGTCAAGAATTCATATGATTTTCAAAAAACAAGAAGAATCTTGCACGAAGATCAAACATCGGATAAAACGGGGATGTTAGTGTTTGAGACCCAATAAATCGCGTTTCATGATCAATAAAAGATGGCATTTACCATCTGTGAACAATTATCTAGCTACCGTTCTGACGAAATTTTGTAATTTTGAACCACCGAGTGGAAGAAAATACTTTGGCTAGATCGTGTGACGATTTCAGTTTGCAAAAAGGTTCGGGTAAAACGGAGACCATGGCTAAAAATCAATACGACATGTGGATTTTGATTTTGAATTGAAAATCTATGATCTGAATGAACGTAAAAACGAGATAAAAATTGAATCAAGCTTACAGAACCGATGATTACAATTGTTAATCCTATGATTGCAATTTTCATCATCATTGTCGTCATTGACACCGAAATATGCCTCGTTGGTTCCCAAAGAGTACCGAATGCCTTCGGTCCAATCTCCTATCGGTTTCAAATGGAAAAGAAATTCAGTCACCCAAAATGCAAGCTGCGCGCCAGAGCTTCCCGTTTCACCCGATCGTGTAATTTTATCAACAAAAATACCCTAATCACTCTATGGCAGCGCGAAGGTCTTGGCTCTGACGTGATTACGTAGCTCATCGACAATACTATTGGGGAAAAAATCGAAATTCAAAAGTATTCTGCATCACTCGGAATTTCAGGTACTCGAATCACCTCAACTTATCACACCGAATGGCTCCTAGCACACGAGTCCCGTGACCATTTTGTCATTATTTGATTTGGAATGTAGTTTTTCATCTGGAACAAGCCTACGAAGTCGCTGATTAGATCGCATCTTGCTAATAGCCAAAATGAGTAAATTCCCGTTTCACCCTCGACTTTACATCCGCAATGTACATATCGTATTTCTGTAACATTCGTGACAAAGCAATATTGGTAACTACACAATGGTAAACCGAGGTATATCTCGGTGGCTAATTCGTAGAGGAAATGCGGTACGATTATAATGGATCTCATCGGTATTACAGAGGCTTTGTCATGGTCAAAAACAAGGAGTCGGACGTCATAGTTAATCACGAAGCTGAGTTAACAATAGCGGAGACCACACTCGACTCTGAATTACGATTTCATACGGTACCTAAATCTCCATTCGCACTGAGAATGACTGATCCTTTAGCTAGTGGCTTTTGGACACAAGGGATTTACCAATGAAAATACATACTTGAACAGAATTTAGGGAATCTCCAAACTACCAGAAGGATTACGTAGTCCATGATCCTCCGGAATCTAAAGGGTCGCACGACCAGCTCCGCATTAAATTGTCAAAAAATTTACGGCTTCAAGCTTAATCCAGATTTTGGTTATTCAGAAAGACGATTAATCGACTAGTTGATGATTCGACAATCAATTATCGATTATTCGAAGAAACAATTGAAATCGTCGACTTACCGATTAATTGGAAGAAGAATCATTAGAATAAATTAATCGAAAATCTTGCAAAATTGGAAGGATAATTTATCAAACTCCTCGTTCGCCTCTTTTTTTTCTGTGACTTTTTTATACTACGAATATCATCGAAATAATGAATTAATGTCATTATCTTTAATCTGTATCTGTAATGTATCTCGAAAAATTCCTAAAATCGTACCATAGCTCTGATTATGATTATCCTGAGTCAACAAAGACAAAAAAAAAACTGCAGGATGTTCAGGATGAAAAAGTTTCTCAAGAAAAAGCTCTAGTCGAAGTGAGACTCTTGACAAATACTACAATATCTCAACGCAAGTAAACCCTCGTAGAAGGAAAACCTGGGTGATAAACAACTTCTGAGAAGCTTTCACCAGTTTTTTTTTTTTTTTTTTTTTTTTTATCATTTTTTTTTTTTTTTTTTTGTATCATTCCATAGTTCAACGTCCTTTCAGTTTTTCATTTCACTATATAAATGTTGATTTATTCATCAATTTTGTGCAGCTTTTAAGTTCCCTGGTCGTTGTTGGGGGCACAAACGTTGCTGGAGCTCTCACTCATCATCCAAGGGAATTGGCGCAGAGACAGGCGTTTCTTGAGACCAGACAGTGCGTAGAAGCCAGATTGACCACTCAAAGAGAGAACCAACAACAGGTATATAATATAAATTTATACAAAATCGATACTTCCGTGATGATAACGTGGCTTATCTTGGATTCCCCGCCCTGCTAACTTATACTCAATTTCTATACCTTGAATACAGAGATATAGGCGATTTTTAACGAAACCGCAAATATAAGTTGGTTTCATTAAAAGGTATCGAAATATTGATTAATTAATTAATTAATTAATTAATTTAATAATTAATAATTAATTAATTAATTAATTTAGGTGTCGAATTTTATTTCATAATTGATATTGAACATGGAATTTTTCAAAAAAAAATCAATCCTACTTTGAATATTTCGGACCTATTCCTCACAAAAATATAATTTAATTGCATATAAAATCGAATTCAATTTTCTTCAAATGGGAAGAATAATTACACGAAAAATTTGTTCCAGTTTCAAATATAGCCTAAAATGATCGTTTGCAAAGGGAGAATTTTTCAGAATTTTTCCAGAATTTTCAAAAAGGCCGAAAAATCAATCCTACTTAAAATCCTTCGGACCTATTCCTCACAAAAATACAATTTAATCGCATGAAAAAGCGAATTCAATTTTCTTCAAATGGGAAGAATAATTACACGAAAAATTTGTTCCAGTTTCAAATATAGCCTAAAATGATCGTTTGCAAAGGGAGAATTTTTCAGAATTTTTCCAGAATTTTCAAAAAGGCCGAAAAATCAATCCTACTTAAAATCCTTCGGACCTATTCCTCACAAAAATACAACTTAATCGCATGAAAAACGAATTCATTTCTCTTCAAATGGGAAGAATAATTACAAGAAAAATTGTTTCCAGTTTCAAATATAGCCTAAAATGATCGTTTGCAAAGGGAGAATTTTTCAGAATTTTTCCAGAATTTTCAAAAAGGCCGAAAAATCAATCCTACTTAAAATCCTTCGGACCTATTCCTCACAAAAATACAATTTAATCGCATGAAAAAGCGAATTCAATTTTTTTCAAACGGGAATAATAATTACAAGAAAAATTTGTTCCAGTTTCAAATATAGCCTAAAATGATCGTCTTTGAATATAGAATTTTTCCGAATTTTTTCAGAATCTTCAAAAAGGCCGATCCGTTTGATATTTTGAAAAAATTATTCTGAAAAAATGTAAGGATGTTCTCGGAAGTCAGAACAGACATGTTAAAAAAAATCACGAACCAGATAAAAAAAAATGTGAGGGAAATTCATTGGTCGAGTTGTCATGGAATGCCTGTACTATAATTATTATCGTGAAACGCACACATATAGCTACGGAAACAATAAATTCATTTCTGTTTAGAGAGTAGTACTGTAGTTACATAATGGCAATGTGGGAAATGGGTGGGTCACCCGTTGTCAGGACGACGTGAATAATCTCTTCTCTTCCCTCGTTGTTGACCAGATATATTGATCAATACGTTAATTAATTATTCATTAGATAATTAATATTTCAAATAGATCAATGAATATTTATTAATCATCAACGTAAACCTGAATAATGTTTGTTCAATCTTCATGCCGAATTAATTATAACAGCGTGTATCAATTATCTCGATTTTTTTTTCTTCACGTTCACGTCGAGATATGCGTTTTTTAATTATCGACTGAATGAAGTTCAAAGTATGAATTTTTGTGTGGAAAAAAATATCAAACTTTCATTGGACATAAAATTCTACCTTTATTCTCTGTCTCTAAAAAAATCATACGATATCGGAGTTTATCAAATCAGTTTTTTTCGAACCTGATCGAATTTTCATAAAATCGTACAAACATGAGAAAAATGTAATTCGATAAAATCTAATCAAATTTCATCGAGGCTGATGAAATATTTCTTCAATCATAGAAAAATCATTTTCTCCGGTCTTCAAAATTGATACAGTTTCGAGGCACATTAACACAATGCCAGTATGACCAATTATAGTAATGAAAAAAAAAATACATTATTGAAAAGTAATAAAAAGAAAAAAAATCGAGGCGAAATTCGAGAGAACATCACCGTTGATGAGCCATTATTCAGGCGATGGATTCATGTACCTATAATCTTCAGAAAGCTGGGAAGCTTTGACGCCAATCTGGTGAAATATTCATAAAGATGACCTTTCCATTGAGTCTTTGATGCGCAGTGATCATACCGTGTCGAGCCTCTCAATAATACATAGAGTAGATCGTGTCGTGACAAGTGCACAAGAAAATAAAAATTAGAGCACTCGCCAAGCGGCTCGTGCTGAAAACTTGGCCCTCGTTGATTATATCGCATTTGGCACAGTCTATTGTTTCAGATGTGGTTTATTACGCGCTGATTAATTGGACAGGCGTCGAAGTTAGTTGGTTGAAAATTTGAGGCAGTGTTCCATAACCGCGGAGAAATTTCGGCGCGGTTCAAGTTCTGATATGAGAATTTGACCCGCCTCAGATCTGAGCTTTGTATAATTTCGCCAATAAAGCCTGTAATTCTGATCCCTGCCGTATAATATTGGTATAACAGCGGCACCGCCTCATTAAACACTAATGATGAAGAACTTGGACACGAGCTTGCGTGACGTGGCCAATATTTAATATCAAACTACTCGCGGATCGCATAACCGAAGATTAAACAAGTTGATATCATAAGATTATTGGATCAAATGTGTATAATACATGCGGCTGATATAAAATACATTTTCGGGAGATGCTTTATTGCACATATGCGCTGTAACTTATATTGATAATTGAATATTTTTACCTAAAAAAAAAATTACAGAGTGTTATTCAGATGATACTTTTTGAAACATTCTTTACCAACGTTTGAGGTGTTCCGTGCGATTCAAGTTTGTCGTTTGCAGATGACTTTTTTTTCCAAAAAATCAGCTACTTTAATTTTTCAATACAGTCCGACCTCTCTATAAGGCCCCTCCCAATAGAGCCGGTTCCCCTATTTCTCGCTCGCAGCGTTCCCCCACTCTACCATGTAACGTGAGCTCGAGAAAGAGACGAAAGACGAGTCGTGCGACTAGCGAAGATGGCAAAGTGGGGGTACCTCAGTTCCTGGAAAAACTCTTCCCCTTGGGGGCCTGGGCGGCCCTATAGAGAGGTTGGACTGTATTTCATTTTTGAAGAGTTTTTTTTTTTCTAGAATAGGCTATGAAATAATTGAGATAAAAAAAGAGAAAAATTGAGCCACTATTTTTTAGAGTGAGAAGCTGGTCTACATGATCAACAGAATTTTTTGTTCAGATTGTACAGAAATTTTTAAATATTTGAGTTTGAGAAAATTGATAATTGGAGAAAAAAATAAAAATGGTCGATCAAAATAATCCGCGACGTAAATCGGAGAAGCGTTTCAGAGCCGGACCTGCGACGTAAAAAATCGTCACGTGTGACCTGGACAATTCCGTGTGCAGTTTCACTAAATCACGAGATATGTGATGCATTAATACCGATTCCCACGATTATTTATACGGACGGTATATGTATACGTGAATTTACATTGCAGCGTAGAACCACAATTCACAATCAACAACAGTTTGTATTTAATCCTGAAGAAACCCCGCGCGGTTCCTTCGCTACTATGCGAAACGTTGGTAATTTATCGTTCAATGTTTTCCCCCATCTCCAACCCCCCGGTGGTCTAATGCTGCGGACAATTTCAGCTGAACGGTCAAACTCTGGACTCTGTAGTTATTAATTACTGTCGTTATACGATTCAGCATAAATGAATATATTATAACACTAGACGCATACGATCGTATCGGTAGGATTTGCAATTGAAATTGAATTAAATTTCACCAGTTCCTTTTTTTTTTCAATACTCAGGATCTTCAATATTCAAGTGTGAAACGATTGATGACGATAAAAGAACCATTTTTTTCCAGTCAATACGATTATAAGTTAATAAAAAAATTGGAATATTTTTGGCTGCAAAAAAAGAGTAAAATCATATTTTCCTGTTTTGAAAAAATCAATCTTCCTTCTGTTTTAATTTGTTTATTTGAAAATCTAAAAATTCAGTTAGCGAAAAAGGAGTGTTTTCAAAATTTCGGATTAACATACCTGTGAAGCTTTCTGCTTCCTTTGACACAATTTTGCTGTTTCTCTCTTTGATTTTGACCCAACGTCACGTCTGCAGACGTTGAGTAAATCCGAAACAGTAACTTGATCAGTCACGTTTCTCAAGCTACGTGGGTAATAAGAAAAGCCAATATCCACACGTCGCGAGTACCGATGTAAAATTTAGTCATGTCGTGTTTTATTCTTGACTTTATCATCCCATCCAGGAACGACTTTTACTCAGCGTGCTACCCAGACACGTGGCGATGGAGATGAAAGCAGATATTGCCGGAAAGCCTAAGGACACCATGTTCCACAAGATATACATACAGAGGCACGAGAACGTGAGGTGAGACATTTTCCACAATCAAGTATCCAAGAAAACAAAAAAAAATATACATATATAATTAATGATCGCTCTCTCTTGTTTGACTCCGAATCAATTATTTAGCCCTTTAAACAAACTGTAAGAGCAGCCATCGCTCCGTCTCGAGTGATTTTATATCAGGGTGTACTCAGACTGGGTAGAGCGGAGTTGACGTAGAAAGTAAAGAGGGATGAATAAAGGAGAAAAATAAAAATCGTGGAAGACGGGAGAAGGAAAATTTTCTGATTTCCCTCAGCGCATTCGTCCGTTTTCTAAATTAAACAGAGCAAATTATTCGATTCGATATCGATCAGGAACTGATTAATTCTGTTTTTTTTTTCACAGCATCCTCTTCGCGGATATCTGCGGTTTTACGTCTCTGTCGGATCAGTGCACGGCCGAAGAACTAGTCCGATTGTTGAACGAGTTGTTCGCCAGGTAAGAGAAACTCGTTTTATTTTTTGCCTTCATCGAAATGCTCGATTAAACTCTTTTCATTAGTTATAAATGTTGAACGGTTATTATTGCAAACGACGTTTTATGGATTTCTGACTCCGCTTTGCCTGGGTAATTTTTCACCATCCTTCTGTACAATTTTATGTACGGAGATTATTGATCTTAGGACGCTTTCATTATCTTTAACACAACGAAGTGTTGAGTGGGCGCGCTAAGCATCCTGTCAGAAAATATTATCATGTGTTTTCAGGACTTAAAAACCGAGAGATATGCAGGACCAAGAAATACACGATTTTATTTCACAATTAACCGCGAAATATATGCGTGTCAGTTCTGACTTTCAGTCTATATATTTTTTAAATGGTCGATTCTACGCCAAAAACTGTGATACTCTTTTTTGTAGAGAATTTCACAAGCTTCAAAATTGGTCCGATGCATTTTTCACTTAGAAGTAGCCGAAAGTGAGATATTGTCAAAATAGTGCAAACTCTATTCATTGTCAACTGCAGAATATATGCAAACATGCGTGTCAGCTCTGACTTTCAGCCTGCATATTTTTTAAATGGTCGATTCTACGCCAAAAACTGTAATACTCTTTTTTGTAGAGAATTTTATAAGCTTCAAAATTGGTCTGATGCATTTTTCACTTAGAAGTAGCCGAAAGTGAGATATTGTCAAAATAGTGCAAACTCTATTCATTGTCAACTGCAGAATATATGCAAACATGCGTGTCAGCTCTGACTTTCAGCCTGCATATTTTTTAAATGGTCGATTCTACGCCAAAAACTGTAATACTCTTTTTTGTAGAAATTTCACAAGCTTCAAAATTGGTCTGATGCATTTTCACTTAGAAGTAGCCGAAAGTGAGATATTGTCAAAATAATGCAAACTCTATTCATTGTCAACTGCAGAATATATGCAAACATGCGTGTCAGCTCTGACTTTCAGCCTGCATATTTTTTTAAAATGGTCGATTCTACGCTAAAAACTGTGAAACCTTTTTTGTAGAGAATTTCCCAAGCTTCAAAATTGGTCCGATGCATTTTTCACTTAAGCTAAAGTGAGATATTGTCAAAATAATGCAAACTCTATTCATTGTCAACTGCAGAATATATGCAAACATGCGTGTCAGCTCTGACTTTCGTCTGCATATTTTTTAAATGGTCGATTCTACGCCAAAAAAACTGTAATACTCTTTTTGTAGAGGATTTCACAAGCTTCAAAATTGGTCTGATGCATTTTTCTCACTTAGAAGTAGCTGAAAGTGAGATATTGTCAAAATAATGCAAACTCTATTCATTGTCAACTGCAGAATATATGCAAACATGCGTGTCAGCTCTGACTTTCAGCCTGCATATTTTTTTAAATGGTCGATTCTACGCCAAAAACTGTGATACTTTTTGTAGAGAATTTCACAAGCTTCCAAAATTGGTCCGATGCATTTTTCACTTAGAAGTAGCCGAAAGTGAGATATTGTCAAAATAATGCAAACTCTATTCATTGTCAACTGCAGAATATATGCAAACATGCGTGTCAGCTCTGACTTTCAGCCTGCATATTTTTAAATGGTCGATTCTACGCCAAAAACTGTAATACTCTTTTTGTAGAGGATTTCACAAGCTTCAAAATTGGTCTGATGCATTTTTCACTTAGAAGTAGCCGAAAGTGAGATATTGTCAAAATAGTGCAAACTCTATTCATTGTCAACTGCAGAATATATGCAAACATGCGTGTCAGCTCTGACTTTCAGCCTGCATATTTTTTAAATGGTCGATTCTACGCCAAAAACTGTAATACTCTTTTTTGTAGAGAATTTTATAAGCTTCAAAATTGGTCTGATGCATTTTTCACTTAGAAGTAGCCGAAAGTGAGATATTGTCAAAATAGTGCAAACTCTATTCATTGTCAACTGCAGAATATATGCAAACATGCGTGTCAGCTCTGACTTTCAGCCTGCATATTTTTTAAATGGTCGATTCTACGCCAAAAACTGTAATATTCTTTTTTGTAGAGAATTTCACAAGCTTCAAAATTGGTCTGATGCATTTTTCACTTAGAAGTAGCCGAAAGTGAGATATTGTAAAAACAATGCAAACTCTATTCATTGTCAACTGCAGAATATATGCAAATATGCGTGTCAGCTCTGACTTTCAAGCCTGTATATTTTTTGAACGGTCAATTCTACGCTAAAAACTGTAGAAACCTTTTTTGTAGAGAATTTCCCAAGCTTCAAAATTTGTCTAGAACGTTTTTCACCTAGGAGTAAACTAAAGTTAGATATTGTGAAAATAAGGCAAACTCTATTAATTGCCTGTGGACTTGAAGGTTTGAGAAATCTTTAACTTTCCACCGCTGAGTATTATTCCCATTGTAATATATACATTACGCGAATGTCCTGGGAGTCTTTGGAATTCTCTGTGGAATAAGGGCGACGTAATTACGACCGACGTTATCACAATGGTTAATTTAGTGTTGAGAATTACTACGGTGAAGTCTGAGCGAGAGGAATGAAGATGAAAAAAAACTTTGTTTGTACGTTAAAAGTAATTCAATATCCAGCGTAGAGCGACACATCGGTCCCCTAAGTGACCCGCGGACCCAGACATTTCCCTCGGGGACGAGACGACTGGAGTGTGGAAGATTTGCCCACCGTCTGCGCCCGAATTCTGACAAAAACGGGGCACAATTGAAAAGAACCTGATAGCGAATCCCGGAATGGTCCTGAGGGTCGTTTTCCGAATTCTCAAATTTTAATGATCCGCTTTTCCACTCTTCAATTCGCTCTCATGTGTGACGTTAAGTGAATCTTATCGCTCAACCCTCGACTTGATCGAACGTTTATTCGTCGATACGTTTTCCCTCTGCGGCATTGAACCCTTCGCCTCCGCCTCCGCCTCCGCCTCGGGTCGATTGACGGATGAAACTTTTAGGATCACCAAACGCCCCGTGACGTCACAAGACCTGTGGGAATATCACATTTGATCGTCCGTTGTTTCGGTGGTTTGATTAACTTCGGAGGGTGGCGAATATTTTTCCACTAACGAACAAAGACTGGAAAAGATTATTGAGGAAAATTGGAAAATAAAATAATAAAAGGTCACAAGGTGCCAGGGTGAATTCCAAAACCTGAAGGCTCAAGTAGTTTCATTTAATATGTCAAAAAACTTAGTGAATTTGTAAATACTGTTCATTTAAAATTGAAGGATCTTATTTCGAGCTACTCTACATCATACGGACATAAAAATCGAACAAATGTTTTATGCAGAAACGTTTCACCAGTTTTAGGTCATTTTTTTACCAGTTTTGGGAAATACAGTCATGTGAAAATTGACCCACGCCCAGTCGTCGGATTTTGAAGAATGTTAAAACACGTGATGTTACGTGTTTGTGATTCCACCCCGTTGTCATTGGATGATTAAAAATAATGAAACGGCTTTTATGTGGCCGTGTGGTTATAAAAAGCTCTATAATCCCTTATTCAACGTTGCAAGGCTGTTTTTGAACGGAGTTTCGTATCTATGCTACCAGCTTGAATAGAGATCAAGTTGGCTACAAACACGGGCAGGTCGATGACCACCAAAGGGGCCAGAAGTAAGGGCAATTTTATACGGCCAGAGGGAGTAGTGGAGGAGAAATTTCTAGCCAACAGCTAGTCAGTGGATAATGGGCAAACTCTCCTCGACGAATAAGCCTGCATTAAAGGTACAGGACTTGGGGACACAGCTTTAAAGCCAGCGGACTCGACACAGTACCTGGATACAAGCCGGGGCAGCTACCTAATGAAATAACACCGAGGCAACCCCTGTCTAGTACATCAAAGATGCAGAAGGTCGCTGGTCCCAGGTTTAACCCTACTCGAGGGCAAAGCTTCGCCATTTTGTTCGTGGTACACGCATTTTTACTTAAGGGTGCCATATTTTTGGAAAGCGATTCAACTACGTCGTAGATCACTCGCTATTTTTCTTCCAAGTGCTGTCTTCCGTTTCGAAAGACACACCGCGTGAAGCCAATGGCGGGAAGATAGTATTTGAACCTTAGTAGCGATTGTCTAGATTCGACACGAAACAAGATATCGAAAAGCCTTTTTTGGGACCGTAAGCTGAGCCTGCACACCAAATTTGAGTGAAAAATATAAAAAAATGTGTACAAAAACGCCTCCAGAAACAGAATCTCCAAAAATTGGTGACCGATGTGAGGTTTGTGAAGTCGTCCAGGGGCTGGAGAACGTAGTAGAAATTCGGGTTCCATTCGAAGAGCGTCTGTAATGGTTATCGACGAGACGTGGTTGGACCCAAATTAATTTAGAATAGTCATTAGCCCCTTCGCCCTCGATTTCATGGAGGTTCTGCTCGTCCCAGATACGTAGTGTAGATTCTTGGACAGATTCCGGCACAGGTCTAACAGGGTTTCCCTGTGTCAAGAGCATCCAAGAGAAAGGGGTTCGCGGGACTACACGTGTGGAGTTTCGAAAGACCCATCCATCATCCCTCGGAGGTTATTACCATATTCGCTTTCACGTTATGAGCGGAAGTGTTTTCGATCACGTATATATATAAAAGCTTGAGGATATCCAGACTGACGGACGTTGAAGCTCTCTGCAAATCTCATGCGTCACTCGAAGCTCAGGCGTAACGGAGATTCAGAGGGCAGACTAAGAGTCCCTGAAGATTATCTCCAAGAACTTCGCGTTCTACTCACAATCAGGGAACCCGCAGGCTTAAATTTTGATAGTTGCAGTTCACAGGCTCTCAGACCTCGCATTTTCGAACAGCGAGAAGTACAAACAAGCTTAGAAGTACTTTTCAGAGTCTCCAAGCCGGGCAGAAAGAGGGGTAGCTTCTTTACGGAGAGCGAGAAGCTGAAAGTTTGAAAGTGAAAAAGTCCACACAGTGGCAATAACGCTTTTCCAGGAATTCGAGATATTTTTTAAGCTGAATTGACCTCGTGGTCTCGCAAGAAGATCGCCTACGGGTTTTATTTGCTTTGATTTTCGATTCTGGATGGAGTTCTTGACCATAACGTCGTTCAGGATGAGGGGATGAAGTGAAACATGTTTGCTTGAGGGTTCGAGACCCCGAATGCCTAATGCGGTTTCCCTGCCGAAGGGTTTTCATGATTGCGTATATAAGGGTGGTGCTGACCCTCGTATCTATGTGCTGCTCGAACGTATGAGCTGCTCGCTTTGGTATTAATTCGTTTCTGGATCGCTAGAAATTAGGTTCCACATCGAGACCCTGAAATTTGTGGGTCAGCTGTGGATAAATTCAATTTGCTTAGGATTCTGGGAAAAAGAACTCTCTAAATTTGAATCAGTGAATAGTAACTGATCATCAGCGAATAGTCACTGATGCCTCCAGTCATAAGTATACCACTGGAAATCAGTGAAAAGTCACTAATTTATCCAGTGAATTTGAATCACTGATTCAAATAGTGAAATTTTCACTGATTGAATCAGCGAAAATTATTGGTTCTTATATATATTTGATCCGGTTGAAGATATTCTCGAAACGGAAAGACAATATGGTATATTCCACACATTTTTGTTTCGCGAGTCTTTATTGCAAGTAAAGAAAAAACAGACTCCTAACGCAGATGAAACTTCTCCGTCTCCCACCTCGTCGGAGCGAGCCAAGACTGGACGCAGTGAGAAAACCTAACCTACAAAAAGTATAAGGAATTCAATGTAAGACAGTGAACAGCAATATTCACACAATTCATTGATTATTTGCAACTAACAAGCCAAATTGTGAAGAATTTTATAAATCCGCATGTGTACTTACGTTATGATTTTTACTGAACAGTTCACGTGGTTGAACCGACGCCCAAATCAGCACGCAACATATGAACGCGAACGATTTGGCGGTTAGTAGGCAGCTCCATGGCGGTTAGAGACTCGGCGTACGCGGCGCCCCTAGCGTTCGTCACAAAAGTCACTGACGAAACAGTGAAGTTATGCACTGGTTCAGCAGTGGTAAAATCACTGCTGAAATGGACTTCACTGATACTCCAGTGAAAAAGGGTTCAAGTCACTGTTTCTGCAGTGGAATACCAAGTCACTGATTCAATTAGTGAAATTTTCACTGATTCAAATTTAGAGAGAAGATAATACAGATCCTCTTCATGCTATCAAAATGTGATTAAGTTGAAAAGAACAGAAAAAATCACAAATATGGACCCCCCCATTAAATTATTAAAAAAGCAATAAAAACTTTGATTATTTCCAAAAAGGCTTCATATACTTTAATCGTACATAATAATATTAGTAAGAATTAAACGCCACGCGCGGGCATTTTAAACTTGAGAAATGGTTTTTCTACTGAATATCAGAAAAAAAAATTGAAATTTCCAAATGTGATATCAGATTCGGCTGCACCCTACCCCCCATGTCACAATACGTTAGGAATTAACCCGCGTATAATGAAAGCCTTGAAATTGAAAGAAAATTTGTTGTATTATTCCAAAATCGATCCACATTATTTTTCAGGTTCGACAGACTCGCTGCGGAACACCACTGCCTGCGGATCAAGCTTCTCGGCGATTGTTACTACTGCGTATCAGGACTTCCCGAGCCAAGGCCTGACCATGCACACTGCTGTGTTGAAATGGGTCTGGATATGATCGATGCCATAACGTGAGTATTTTTTGAAAATTCATCATTCACTTCCCGAACGACACGCTGTAGGAACTCGAGTAAATTGACCTCTGACATCTGAAGGATTACGAGACAAAAAACAAGAAAAAACAACATATCCAATCTCGTGAAAGGGATTCGATGACCCACGTGTCAACTTACGTGACTCGCCTTGGCAAACTATTTCATAGGAAATTACAACAGGATATTGGCCTCGCGGTTGTTTCGTAATGAATCGAGCTTTTCATCCACCTTTTTTTTATAGGCTGTAAAAGACAAGTAATTCGCACATTTTTTACGTTCAACTAGTCAGACCGTTTCATTCGACCGAAGCTAACAAGGATTTGGATAAATTTTTGACGAGTGTCAGAAAGGGTCTAGTGATGAAATATCTGCGAGGGATAATCAGCAAAAAATGACTACCTTTCGGGACGATCGTGAGAAAAAATCGAGCGCGGAAAAATTTAAAAAATATTTTAGCTCGAAGGGGGTTTTTGCTCAGCAGCAGACACTTAATTAGAACCCAGATATAACCACGTCACGCGGTATCCTATTTCGCGATACCCGATTCAATTTTCTCCCAACATTTACGTAACGATCTCTCCACTCTCCCTGAAACATTGTTAGATAATTTGTTGTAATCACCGTTGAGGGAGATGAGAAAAAAAATACATGTTAGACAGAGTAAAAGCTCTGAACCTGGTGGCCTTCCGCCTGCACTTTCGTATCTCCATTAGCCGATACATCAATTACAAGTTTACCGCGGTGTCAGGCGGTATGCTCAGTGATGTTCGACATTCAAGCGTAACTTCTGAGCTTGTGTTCGGGAAACCGGAGCATGTGGGGAATTGAGCTATTATTAAATTATCAGAGAATTTTGCCTCGTTAATGATCATGCCTACGGACACTTATACACCTGCGGGTCTCTGGTAATTGTACCTATGCCACGATGAAAATTTTTTTTACTGTGTTATCAGGAAAGGAACGACGAAATCGCGTAAAGTAGTAAAAACACGTGGATTATCATCGGGACATCAGAAACAATAAAAATTATAACTATATATATTTTTATTGTTCTTGATGTCCTGATGATAATCCACGTGTTTTTACTACTTGACGCGATTTCATCGTTCTTTTCCTGAAGATGAAGACTCCGAGTGATGAATTCACACATACTGAATTTCCTTTATTATTATAATAGGGTAATTCGATGTAAAATCGCCTTGAAGCCTTGCGAAGCTGTGGGAAAAAAATTGTAAAGCGTTAAAAAGGAGACAGTAAAGAAGAAAAAGTTGTCCAAAAGTTGTCATATGGACTTCAAATGGCCCACTTTTGACATTTAGAGCTAGCTAATACCCTTTACCCCGAACTTTTTTTACGGCTTCACATACGTCACATAAAATAACCAGAATTACACAATAATATGAAGCAGGGGACACATATCATCCCTATACTTGTGGTTGACATTGTTTTTTTACTACCATTTTTCATTCTCACAATGAACGATAAATCGTCAAAGTTCTGTGTCATACAATTAATCTCTAGTTTATGCTACGACCTGTTTCCAGTACTCGGACTCCGGTTGAACTCTGATACCCAAAACTCCCTCTGCGACACTTGAGGGAATTAGTAACATCGTATGTACGGTGTGCAGTATTCAGGAGTTTGAAACCCCGGCTGATAGACTACAGTTGAAAGGCCGGAACTCGCGAGATATCGAATCGACGTATCAGTCACTGCTGAAATTGAGTAAACTTGGAGAGAAATCGACAGAGAGTGGGTCGACGATGATCTATTAGTTTATCGACCAGTTTTCCGAAAGCAGTTAGTTTAACAAATTCGGGAAACTTTGATCGGCGATTTATCAGATTTCATGTCAACGTTTTATGAGCTATCAAACGACAGAGCTGAAAGCTTTTTAAATACGATCAATTTTGTTCAACTTTGAATTCAGAATTCGAAGCTTTCAATTGATGAAACTCTTTTACTCGAGTAAAATTTGAATCTCGATACCCTACAAAGGATTTCGATTCCTCTTCGATGTCTATTTAATATGATAAAAAAAGCCATAAAATTTTTGCTTCTTGCTTTCGAAACCCTCGCAGAAATACAAAATACCTCAACAATATTACAGCATACTTCGTAAAGCTCGGGGTAAGGACTAAAGACACATAACTCCGAACCCCTACTCTCTAAATTTGAATCAGTGAATAGTCACTGATCATCAGCGAATAGTCACTGATGCCTCCAGTTATAAGTATACCACTGGAAATCAGTGAAAAGTCACTAATTTATCCAGTGAATTTGAATCACTGATTCAAATAGTGAAATTTTCACTGATTGAATCAGCGAAAATTATTGGTTCTCATATATATTTGATCCGGTTGAAGATATTCTCGAAACGGAAAGACAATATGGTATATTCGACACATTTTTGTTTCGCGAGTCTTTATTGCAAGTAAAGAAAAAACAGACTCCTAACGCAGATGAAACTTCTCCGTTTCCCATCTCGTCGGAGCGAGCCAAGACTGGACGCAGTGAAAAAACCTAACCTACCAAAAGTATGAGGAATTCAATGTAAGACAGTGAACAGTAATATTCACACAATTCATTGATTATTCGCAACTAACACGCCAAATTGTGAAGAATTTTATAAATCCGCAAGTGTACTTACGTTATGATTTTTACTGAACAGTTCACGTGGTTGAACCGACGCCCAAATCAGCACGCAACATATGAACGCGAACGATTTGGCGGTTAGTAGGCAGCTCCATGGCGGCTAGAGACTCGGCGTACGCGGCGCCCCTAGCGTTCGTCACAAAAGTCACTGGCGAAACAGTGAAGTTATGCACTGGCTTAGCAGTGGTAAAATCACTGCTGAAATGGACTTCACTGATACTCCAGTGAAAAAGGGTTCAAGTCACTGATTCAATTAGTGAAATTTTCACTGATTCAAATTTAGAGAGTAAGACAGATATTTAGTCCTGTCGGAGGAAGGTATTTCTTATTTTCCAGAATAAACCCTCGCTTCTCGAGTGATTTTCCCCTTTGTGTATTCGTCCGTTTGACCGTTTCGCCGTTTTTCCATTTCGTATGGTTCTGCGCTTTTAAGCTCTCGAGTAGCCATTAGTGAGAGCCAAGCCGAACGCGAGGACTACTCTTGTCGCTACGACCTCTTCAAACTCGAGTTACTACCTTCCTGTAATTCTACCACTTCATACTTCTCGACTTTCAAAAAAAAATAATAATAAATAAAAGAAGAAAGAAGATAAAAAAAATCATACATCGCCGATGCGAACGATCCTCCGCATAAATTTCAGACTGAAAATCTTCAATCCGAAGAACAAACGTCGGATTATCGAGGATTAGCAAATTTTTTTAAACCTCCCAACCTGCAGACGTGTTTTGCAAATATTCAATAGGTTTTATATGATTTTCAAAAAGACTTGTGACTTTGAGCGCTTGTAGCTCCGAGGGTTTCAAGGCCAGCAAAACTTTATAAGACTCATTTTTTAGGGTGTTTTAATCTCTGTGAAAAAGTATTTGGATAATTGCTCGAAGACGCAATTAGATTCGCGCGAAGCACTGAAACAGTCGAGAAAATTTATGTCATTTCTTTCGACTGCTCTATCTCAGCAGCTATCCATCGCACAAAATTTAACCATAGAACAATTTTGTGGGAAATTTAGTAAGCTACAAGTTTGATAAGCCTATTTTAGTCGTAGGAACGACCATTCTTGAGTTATTTGTCGAAAGATTCGCGCAAAGCACTGTAACAGTCGGGAAAATTTACGTCATTTCTTTCGACTGCTCTATCTCAGCAGCTATCCATCGCACAAAATTTAACCATAGAACAATTTTGTGGGAAATTTAGTAAGCTACAAGTTTGATAAGCCTATTTTAGTCGTAGGAACGACCATTCTTGAGTTATTTGTCGAAAGATTCGCGCAAAGCACTGTAACAGTCGGGAAAATTTACGTCATTTCTTTCGACTGCTCTATCTCAGCAGCTATCCATCGCACAAAATTTGACCACAAAACAATTTTGTGGGAAATTTAGTAAGCTACAAGTTTGATAATGACTATTTTAGTCGTAGGAACAACCATTCTCGAGTTATTTGTCGAAAGATTCGCGCAAAGCTCTATAACAGTCGGGAAAATTTACGTCACTTCTTTCGACTGCTCTATCTCAGCAGCTATCCATCGCACAAAATTTAACCATAGAACAATTTTGTGGGAAATTTAGTAAGCTACAAGTTTGATAAGCCTATTTTAGTCGTAGGAACGACCATTCTTGAGTTATTTGTCGAAAGATTCGCGCAAAGCACTGTAACAGTCGGGAAAATTTACGTCATTCCTTTCGACTGCTCTATCTCAGCAGCTATCCATCGCACAAAATTTAACCATAGAACAATTTTGTGGGAAATTTAGTAAGCTACAAGTTTGATAATGACTATTTTAGTCGTAAGAATAACCGTTCTCGAGATACTCGTCGAAAGACAAATTCTTGCGCACATACGTTATTAACGCTTTTCTATAAGGTTCGAAAAATTGTCTTAATAGATTAACCATCGTACAGTTGGGAATTAGAAGGAAAATAAAGAGGGTGGAAGAAACACGCTGTAGTATTCGAGTAGTTCTATACAACGGCAGCCCCCTCGCGACCCTTATCATTCACTATCTGAAACAAGGGTGGAGATTGGGCGGGCTAAGAAAAGAGAGAAAAACGAGAATGGATGAACTTGCCGCAGAATGATAAATACGTATTCTGTTTAAATGCCAAACCCGATTCACCGGTGTCCTACGACCTTCCGAGGTCGTTTGTCGTCCTTTTTGGACAAAAACCTGCGGTGGATATCATCGTTATACTCAACCCATTGACGGGTTTTGGACAACAGATAATGTCACGGTTGTCGACGTCGTGGGTTCGAGTACGAAAAGGTATTATACAGAATATGAACGTCAGGAACTGTAGGTTTCAGTCACATGCCCTAATTATTAACTGTCAGTTTTCGAAGAGGAAGGTTCAGGCTAAATTACCTCTGCCAAATAGAGTACCAAGAGCAGTACATGCAGTAAAAAAGCACTTCGACCTTTGGAATAACCTTTTCAACTCACAGCCATTTCATATTCAATTCACATTAAATTCACGCTTAATCCACGTCTGATTTACGTTCAATTCTCATCCACTTCAAAGGTGGACTTCCCTCTGAGAAATCTGCAGAATCCAAGACTTTCTCCAAGTCATACGTGAAAAACTAATGGAATGATTTGATAAATTTCAAGAACGAGACACAAGCCGTCAGCTTTAAAGACCAAACATTGCCTTCTCTGTGGCACTAATCTGTGTAGGCTTAGCCCATGAATACAGGTTTGGAACTTTATACTGCTGGGTATTTTGAAGCGACAGCAAATCCTGACACACGAGGCATGCGTATGAATATTAATTTATTTAGATCTCGTTACTGAATCGGTTTCTGAAGCTGTGTACAATAATTTATTATGGAAAAACAATGAGTCACGAAAGTTTGATGCTCGCCCCTTTTTAAGCCCGGAGGCGAAAGTCTGCTTGAAGCGAGCTTGAAGTTATATAACGCCATGCAAGCCTTCGATCCAACGTTACACATGTTGCCATCGGAAGTAGAAAAAAAAGAACAATCGAACAGCTGCGTTCGTTTGTGATTTGATTCACTTTCACCTTTTACAATACACATTTGTGTGGATTAGAAAACCAATTTCCTGTTTATGCATGCGGTTAATGACACAGAAAAAAAGTCCATAACGCTTCGGAGTCGAGGTTCACACCCAGACGGCGAAAAAAACTAAAAGTTGTCTGAAACCCTGAAGGACGTCTTTAAGTTTCGAGCCAACGCATATTGACGTCAAAAAGTGGAACCTTTTCCAACTCTTGAGACAACTTTTAGTTCTGTACCGTATGCGTAACTGTTATCGAAAGGCTATTAGATTCTCGATCCGCTTTTCCTTAAGAACAAAGCAATAAAGAGAATAATAAAAACTCGTTTATTGCTGATATGGACTCGAGTAAAAAGGAAATCGAATTTACTTCACATTCTCGAGTTACTCACTTACAATACGAGAGATGGATCTTTGAAAAACGAAACTTCTTCCTATTGTCAATTGACTAAACATCGACTTTTTACTCCTGAGGAAAAATCGGAAGTTTCCATTGGCACATTTGATCCCACACGAATTTACGCGAAGGTCTGAATTCTGGGGTATTTCGAGCCTGATTCCTGAGAGTATAAAACATCGTCCAGGGACTCTGGCCCGTCTGGAGCGTATGAATTTAATGGGTGCAAGCTCGTAAATCAAGCACCGTTTTCCAGGCTAGTAAGAGAGGTGATGGCCGTCAACGTAAACATGAGGGTTGGCATACACACTGGAAGGGTGCACTGCGGAGTCTTGGGACTTCGAAAGTGGCAGTTTGACGTGTGGAGTAACGACGTGACTTTAGCCAATTACATGGAAAGCGGAGGAATTCCGGGGTGAGTAAACTTACCCGCAAATTTACCGAGGGTGGAGTCGCCGTGGTTCAAGCTCGCCTGACTGTCTTCAACCGACTTCGTCCATTTTGCTATTCAGATATTCTCTCAAAACGTTTTATCTGCCTGGTACATGAATTGATGGACACAAAATTCATCTTCTTGTGAAATTTTTAGAAAGCTTTTGAATCCTTCTAGACATCCAGTAGATTTTTTTATACATATATACTTGGAAATTTTGAAATTTGAAATTTTATATCATCTTTGGATTCTGCTGAATTTTTAAGGAATCTATATAAAATCAAGGGAATCCTTGATATGATGGAAAACTTGGTAAATCTCTAAAGATCATTCTGAATCTTTCGATATTTTCACAACCTAACGAAATTTGGAAACTCTTGCTCAACCCCTCAGTGAGTCTGAATTTCGTTGAACATTCCAGAAACAAAATTTACAACGAAAACAATGCTATGCAAATAATTCTTGAGGATCGCAGAGAGTCGTACTTAGCTAATTAAATCTCCTAAGGATGTGACGAGAGTTATACGTAACGGTTTGTGAACGTAATCGCGAACAAATATTTTTCGCAATTAATTAGCATGGTGATACAAACAATGAAACGAAAGCTAATTTACAGCCGAGTTCACATCACCAAGGAGACTCTCGCCTGTCTCGAAGGCGATTACGAGGTCGAAGAGGGCAACGGAGGCGAGAGGAACGCGTACCTCCGCGATCACAATGTTCAAACTTACCTAATCGTGCCTGGAGATACGTTCCGCGACAGCGTGACCACCGGTTTAGGACTCAGAAAAGGATTTTCGGTCAACGGAAATGTTTCCAAGGAGATGAGGGTCATGGGCCACGGCTCGCAGCATGGGAAGCAGGCTAAGTAAGTGCTGAATACTTTCGGGCTCATGTCTCATCAGGCCTCATTTTGAAAATGATCCTCTTCAGGCTCGGCTTCGGCGATACTGTAGAAGGCGAAAAGGACCCGGACGACGAAGTCAACGAATATTTGATGCGGGCTATAGACGCGAGAAGCATAGACAGACTGAGAGCAGAGCATTGTACTCCGTTCATTTTGACATTCAGACGTCCGGACATCGAGGAAAAGGTCAATGACGTTTCTCACATTTGCCAATATTTAGTTCTCCCTCCGTATTCACGAGTACAATTTATCTGGTTTTCGCAGTATTCGAGAGAAAGGGACAGGATGCTGTCAGCCTACTTCCTGTGCTCGGGGTTCGTTTACCTAATCGTCGTTCTGGCGATTGCTATCATAATGAAAGGGTGAGAGGACGAATATGAGATGATCAGACGACGTTACACTCAATATCGAACTTTTCAATTTTCAGAAGCATCGGATTTTACATTTCCAGTACAATTGGTGGGATCATAATAATTTTAGTGAACGCGGTTCTGCTGGCAGAGAAAAATGAGGTAAATTTCTCTGAGGAAACCCTAAAAGTTTACACATTATACGATAATTGGTGACAGAAAATAACGATCTAATCACTCTACAGGCGGTACCGAGATGGGTGAGGAACATCTCGGTACAGATATACGAGAAACGTATTCTCGCCCAGAGCATAGCTTCCATTGTTGTACACCTGACCTTTCTCACAGTCTTGTCTCCATTGGTGAGTGATAAGAAATCCCATTTTCCAGTGCTCCGCCTTTAACATGCTATTCCATGGAACTAACCCTTAGAAACCCTTCTGAAAGTTGGACGACTGTGATCATGCATAAGAAATCCTGATGAAATGGAACTACACACTTAGGACCTCAACAGGATTTTATATGCCACATGCTTCATCAGCAGTCCAGTAAAATTAGCAAAAATAGACAATTTAATTAGTAAAGATCTGTTATAAATTGGTGGATACCTTTGTCTTGGCCTACTATTGAAAGGACTGAAGGTCCTGACCTCCAACTGGACGACTCGATCCTTCATCTAGAATTAAAGGTGCTCGAATTCAGTTCTTTCATCATATCTTGACAACTATTGATCCCATCGTCACGAGGGTTATTATAAAGAATGAATTTTATTAAATTCTCTACAACAATGGTTCAATAAGTTTTTTTCATATCTCGAATAGTTTTCGTGTAATACCAGGCTGAAAGTGATAATCATTTTCTCGGTATAGAACCTTGTGAAAATTATGGACGTATTCACTGGTATATTACAGAAAAACTATCGAAGATACGATAAAAATGTATCGAAGCTTTATTGTAGAGAATACAATAGGCTTCATTTTTCATACTAACCTTCGTGACGATAGGATCAATAGTTGTAGAGATATGATGAAAAAACTGAACTCGAACACCTTTGATTCAAGCCGTTCAGTTAGAGGTCAGGACCTTCAGTCCGTTCAATAGTAGATCAAGATGAAGGTCTCCACCTATTTATAAATCTTTACTGATCAATTTGTCTATTTGCTATCCTTGAAGAATGTCTACAGTATTACATACCATGTAACAATTCATTATCATACACATGTCTTTCAGATCGACATCAACGGAGAAGAGGAGTGCGCTAATGGAACGATCGTGACCACAACCGAATGGCTCGACAATTCAACCCTGATGCAAAGCATTACTACTACCACAGAGCCTTGTTACTACGATTTATTTTCTGACGTGAGTTTCTTGTATGATCGAGTTTTTCAAAAATTCCCCTCATCACTCCTGCTAACTTCTTCTTCTCCTTCTTCTTCAGTTATTTCCAGTCCTCGTGATGCTCGTGATGGTGACATGCGCCGTGTACCAAATTCTAACATCAGTATTCAAGGTTGCTGTCCTCAGCATCGTAGTGGCCTGCTATCTCGGTGTGAGCATTTATCAAGCATCAAAAGAAGCAGACACGGAGTCGAGCGGGCGATGGCTAGCTGGTGTTCTTGTCGTGTCTTTCATGGCTGCGTTAGTCGCTCATTCGCAGCATACGGAAGCTACCTACAGGCTAGACTTCCTGTGGAAGCTTCAGGCCACGGAGGAGAAAGAGGACATGGAACACCTCAAGGCCTACAACCAGAAACTTTTGGCAAACATCCTGCCGGAACATGTGGCGGAACATTTTCTTTACACCGTCAATTCTGACGTGAGGATAAATGATCGGTTTCATAGTTTTCAGGATTATTGACGTTTGTATTCTCGTTTCAGGAGCTGTACCACGAGCAGTGCCCATTCGTGTGCATAATGTTCGCCTCGATCCCCAATTTTTCCGAATTTTACATCGAACTCGAAGCCAACAACGAGGGGGTCGAGTGCCTCCGTTTATTGAACGAGATAATCGCCGATTTCGACGAAATATTGGCCGAAGACAATTTCAAGTACATCGAGAAGATAAAAAGCACCGGAGCAACGTACATGGCGGCTTCTGGTTGGTCTAAAACTCACCCTCTCTCTCTGATCAAACCCTCCAATGTCCAAACTAGGGATGTGCCGGATATCTGGCAACTATCCGTCAACCGGATTACTATTAGTAAAGATGATAGGGATGGAAAAAAATTAAAGTGGACCAAAAAGAAACAAGGAGGAAACCAAAATCCTCAGTTTTACACTTCAATGTTTAAACTTCAATATTAAAAATCCAACATTGAGCGATTTTCTCGTGCTGTGTGCCGGATATCCGGCCGAATATTGCGTGGCTGGATATCCGGTATCCGGCTATCCGGCACATCTCTGGTCTGAACATTGTCTCACGTTACTTATATTCCAGGTCTGACAAAGCACACATGCGACATGCAGAACTTCAGACACATAACAGCGATGGCGGATTACGCGTTGCGGATTCGTGAACAGTTGTCGTACGTGAACGAGCACAGTTTCAACAACTTCCGTATGCGGGTGGGGATTAATATCGGTCCGGTAGTCGCCGGGGTGATCGGGGCCCGGAAGCCCCAGTACGACATATGGGGGAACGCGGTGAACGTCGCATCCCGGATGGACTCGACTGGTGTTCTGGACGGGATCCAGGTGACCCAGGAGGTGTACGACATCCTCAATCAAAAAGGGTACCCCCTGACGTGCAGAGGAAGCATTCCGGTCAAGGGGAAGGGAACCATGGTGACCTACTTCCTGGACGGACCCAGCGAGATGAACGACGTGTTTTCGAAGAAAAATCAGGACTCGATTAAATCGTTGAAGCGAAATAATTCAAACAATAATTCCGGGCCTGTTGATAACAGAGTCACGCCTAGAAACGGGGTTGTTGCTTTGTAGGAAAATCACCATGCGGACTTGCAGAGTTAATTAACGTTATCATTTAAAAAACTAGTTTTAGGGTAATGGATATAATTTTCAATGATTTTTCACGTGCCAATTATTATTTATAATTTTAGATAATTTGAATTAGGTGAATAAAGAACATGACCATACAGGGATTTTCACTATACATAGCAGAGATTATATATTAACTTTGGTGCTGTTCGATTAGCTAACCAGAACCCGTAATCCTCTTGCGGCACAAATAACCGTGCTAACGCGGTCTACGTATCTATTGTACCTTATTCTACCCAATTAACCGTGTCGACGTGGAATCTACTAACAGGGTACTAACAGCCTGATTATAGATTTTTTTTCTACTTTTTAACGCACGTTATCGTACGCCTGAACGAGTTTAGCTGATATAAGTAACTTATCGATCTTAAATTCCTCAGTATATTTTTATGATTTACAATTATAAACACAGTTGTTATTCCAGTCGACATTTTCACTCGGGTAACTAATATGTATGTATTATACATATAGGCGAAATATCGGTTGAGCTATTCGCATTATAATTCATGAATTACGAACGATACAACGAAGACGAGACGTGAAGGAAGGGTGTGAAGGAAAATTGTGTGGAAGTCATACGAAGAAATAGTTTTCAAAAGGGGGGAGACTCTATGATTCTGCAGAAAAGTCAATTTTTTTCGTTGGAAAAATTAAGAAAATATCCCAATATCCTATATAATCCTCGGAACATTTTAGGGACCATTTAACAATGATACTTTCGCTTGTTTCAACGATTCCAGACCCCCTCTTTTGTCTATTGATCCATAATTCGATCTACTACTAAAAATAAGATTATACGTAATGAAAGATATTCGAGGTAATCAAAACGCAAAATTTAAATTCTCGTGCTAAAACACGAAATATATATAAAAAAAGAACCCATTTGTTGAATGGTCCCTCAAAGTATAGTTTCAAGTTAGAAGACTTGAATTTTTTAAGAATTTCTGATACATTATCATTTATATCCTGCATTAGGTGATTCGAGTGTAACAAAAGTATCACAATTTTTCTCCCTCTCCCCCAAACTGTTGAATACCTAAAATGTGAAGAACATACATAAGTATATATCATATGTATCATATTGTGTGCATAAGAATATTATGACTAATACATTATACATATACATAGGTTAATCATACGTGTGTTTAATTAATTTAACATACATATTTTGATTGGATATGGTGCGATGTTCGAAAGTTTGTAAAATAGCTGTGAACGGGACCATAGGGATTGGTAGAACTGTAAAGAAAAATTATTTAAAAACACAAAGACGTATTAATTAAGTATATAATTATTAATTAACAAATATTCCATAGTTCATCCTTGGCTGTACCAAAAATAATTATAATAATTTAGGTATTAACATTATTAATTATATTGTTATATCGTATAAGTGTGTGTTATTGTAAATATAATTAGTATATACAATTAAATTATGATGAAAGAAGTACAATCTCTCAGCATCCAAAATGATCGATATAAATGATCTAAATAAATGGCCATTTACGTTTCACCATTTATTGAATACACTCAGTATAGCTATTATATGTCTCTGTGTCTAGAGAGGATATAAAGATTCGCGAAAGTACACTAATTCTTTATTAATATCATATATCATAGTGTATTGTATCAATGTCTGAAAGGTCCCATTGCGTACCTCATACCGATTATAAGTGTACCTAACTATAAATATGTGATAAAGATATTCGAATTATAATATAATATATATTTGAAATAGTGTACTTATACTCCAGTCGAGTATTTTTTTTTTTTAATTTCATTACATTTTTTCACGTCAATTCATATAACCTTATCTATAGAGTCTTATTGTCAAGAATTTAAAAACTTCAATGCGAGATATGATTAGGATTCATTTTTTTTCTGTTTATGCGTTGCATAGACGAGTGCTTCAGTCTCATATCTCTTCTATCAATAATTCTATCAACGACACTACGTTACTTCGTGTGTGTCTTATCTTTGTAGAGTATATAATTTGACCAATAAGACGGGAAGTACTCGACTGACGTATAGACACGGTAAAAAGAAAATGAATATAATATATAATTTATACTGTAAGTGGAGTATATTTTAAACAAATCCTCGAAGTCAAATTAATACTGATTTAAAACAACAAGAAGAATAGTTGAAGATCGTTTTAGTCGATATTCAGCAGACCTGGAGGATCTTATACAGAGTTTATTCACGACGCCACAAATAGTCAGTTATCGTAATGTGTCCAAATATGTAACGACTATACACGATGGTCGAATTCAACCAATTTAATAAATTAGCGAACCATCAAGCATACGTGCACGTGTAGAGCAGCCAGCCTATAAGACATGAATCAAATGTTTTCAATATGTAAGACAATTCTGTAAGATTGATGTAATGATCTTTAAAGGCCTAAACCGCGAGTCTGTGTACCGAATAGTCGAGAACAAAGTTAAATGATTATTATGTAATCCAGGGAGGATAATAGAAACCACTTTTCTCATCAAACATTATACTAAAATTGAAATAAAATAAAATACATTTTTATGAAAATATTACAAGTGGCGATTATAAATTATTCTACAATAACATATATTGTGTAAATGTGAAACGAGTAGATGTTACGAAACATCGATAAACTCTCGATCCCTCTTCAAACAAGTTGGTAAATCGTCATCGTTGACGGACCAAATTTTTAACTTCCCGTTTCTCTGCAGTTTTCGGAGAAGAGGCTGAAATTTTCATTCTGATTCTGATGAAAATTGGTACCCGAAGGTTTTTTTTTTCGGGTCACTATAATCACGAATCTGAGGTCCGATTTGCAAAATTGAAAATGTTGAATCCAATTTTCTGGAAACAAAAAATAAAACTAAAAACATTCGAAATCTTGTAAAAATTGGTACTCGATGGTTTTTTTAACCGTTCATCAAGAATCTATGAGCCAGCCTTCGAACTTCCGTTATTTATTTTGTTCTCAGCTGTTTTGAAATTTGCAAATATGACCTCAGGTTTTTGATCAGCGGTTCTAAAAACCTTCGAGTACCAATTTCCGTGAGATTTAGAATGTTTTTTAGTGTTTTTCCCGGCAAATTGGATTCGCCATTCTGAATTTCGCAAATCTGACTTCAGATTCGTGATCAGTGTCCCAAAAAAAGCTACGAGTACCAAGTTTCATCCAAATCCAAATGTATTTAGTTTTTTTGCAACATATCGAATACGCCAAATCAAAATTTTGCAAAACTGACTTCAGATTCGTGATCAGCGATTGAAAAAACCATATCGTACCAAATTTCATCCAAATCCGTGAATTCGTTCTCAAGATATCGACATTTTTGTTGTGTATTTTAGAATTTTGTTATTTGAATAGTTCAAAAAGTACTAATCCGATCAAAGCGAAAATCTAATCAGTTGAGTTAAGAAAAGCCCCGTCGATTGAGCCCTATTTGATCGAAATCCGCGAACTGGTTCTCGAGATATCGCGCATACAAAAATGTGGTCACATACACACACACATACACACACCCAGACGTCAAACTGAAAATAGTCGGAGGTGATTGTTTGGACCTCAAAACGTGGAGATTTAGTGAAAACTCAACTTTACATTTTCGGAGTGATTACAATAACTTCGTTCTTTCTCTGAAAACAGAGAAACGGGAAGTTAAAAAATCATAGAATATCGATTATAAAATGAGGTTCTTTAACTTAGGAAGATATCGATCAAGTCGAGTCAAGAGAAATCTCAGTTATTTTACGTTTCGGCCACAGGTTCGTGGTCCTCTTTTTTTTTCTTTTCTTTTTTTCAATAAACAGTTTTTCTGAAGAGGGCCACGAACCTGTGGCCGAAACGTAAAATAACTGAGATTTCTCTTGACTCGACTTGATATCTCGATATCTTCCTGACCTAATTAATGACGTCGAGTGATCACGCTAACCCTTTAAAAAAAATGAGGTTCTCTCTCTCTCTCTGCCCATGAGGAATAACGTACTGATAATTGACGATCTAATAACAAAAATTCGGATCTTGATTTGTCCAGTTAAAAATACGGTTCAAAGCTGGTGCGCGTGTTACGAAACTCACTGTCACGTGTCAGAGTCTCTGTCTTCCAATCAGAATCAATACTAGCGAGTCACGTGGTCGGCCACCTGCGCGAGCGCAGATCGGACCGCAAGACCTACACTGTTAACTGTCTACTGTCCAAGTGTTGCTTGTAGCTTCGGGTCGCCGGACGGTTTCTGTGCTGTGATAAAAGGTACGGAAATTACAGAGTGATTGACTCTCCTTTTTTTCTTTCCAACTAACAGTTTGTCCAATAGAACCTCACGCACTCATTCATTGCGTTCAAGACTTCCGGTCTCTCCGAAGTGTGTCGCTATTATCGGTCCACCATGCCGGCGATTATTGTATGAAGCAATGCGCGCGCTCCGTTGCAACGCGTGCTGCTGACTGTAGTCGACCATGCGGTTGATCTTCTGTAACCGGTCAATTGCTTCAAATTTGCGAAGAGCTAAATTTTCAAATTTATGAACGACAGTTTATTTCACCTTATCGCGTGTAGTTTATTCGAAATATTGATATTGATGGAGTTTTACAGCAATAGAAAAAACTATTTGTTCTTTGTTGCGCGATAAGAATAAGAGATTCCGATTATTTTTGTCGTCATATCGATTCATGTATTTATAATTTGAACGTTAAATTGAAAGAAAACCAATTATTATTATTATCAGAAATTAGCCATAATTATTTATTTAGTGGTCATGATAAAAAATATTCTGCAAATGTTGTAAACAAAAGATGATGAAAATGTAATTAATCCCCTCAATATCTGACTTCCATTGCTAATTTATTGTTGCATCATAAAATTCCAAAATTGCATTCATTTTGTTTTTTCAGCTGTTTTTTTCTTCACCTCTAAGTAGCCACTGAATACAGTTTATACAGTCCCAGCAGAGAAATCGAATTTATTCTTCTTCAAGGAATTCAATTCTTTAAAGTAATCCAAGCATTTCTACTTATAGGCCGACAAGCAATTCACAATGAATCCAAAACTTCCGAAATTTTTAGGTAAAATTATGGCGGATATAAAAACAAACGATAAAATTTTTGCAACCTTTTTCGAATTACGGAATATCGGCAAAATTACAAAAAATGGAATTTCGCGATATTTTCGTCAAACAAATTCCAAAAGTTCTGTGAATTCGAAGTAGTGTCGAAGGCAGTATTTTACACAAGGATACGGAACATTTTTATTAATCATCAATTAAGGTTTTGTGTTCGTAGTAAATTACCAAGAAAAATTTGAAAGTTCTTCAAACTTCCAGATTCATCGGAATGATGACCCGAACAGTTGCATAAACTCGCAACCTTTTGCGTTGACCGGAACATATTCTGTTCATTTGTTCACAAAACCTTAGTTGTGAATTAAAAAAAAACTCCGTACCCTTCAATTGATTGCAAATTTAATACATGATGTAGAATAATGCCTTTAACACTACTTCGAATTTGCAGAACTGTTGGAATTCATCGTTGGAATGTCGCGAAATTCCATTTTGTTTGTCACCGTCATTCGAAAATGGTTGGAAAATTTTATGGTTTGTTTTCATATCCACCCTAATTTTACACAAAAATTACAAAAGTTTTGGATTTATTGTTAAATTTTCCATTTTTTATGTTCAGAATGACTGGTCTCGACCGCGTCAGTGTTGTGGAGAAAAATAATTCCTTTCATTCACGTGCAACAAACCGAATATAGTCGTCATTCAGCTGTTAAACTTCTCACTTTAGTATATCTATCGAGTCGTAAACTCGCAGTGACTGAAAGCTATTTATTTGATTAAGAGACGTGAGTTGATTCATAGAATCTTATCTCGGGAGAACATATCAATTGGTGTAACAATGGCCAAGTTTGACAATATCGAGTCTGATCTGTTCCAATCGCCATTATCCCGTTCGATAAAATCCATCAGCCAGCTGAAGCTGAGCTGGATTCATGTGATGCTTACGAAAAACGCCAGTTTTCAGGCTACTTGATTCACTTTAATTGATATCAGATGCCCTTGCGTCAGCTCAGGGAACGAGAGCGGGTGAACGAAATCAGAAATGTTGACGCGGCTCGATTAATGACCGCAGAAAGGGGAAACCGGCGTGCGAGGCATCACCGTATCGCATACTCGAGGATCGTATCATGCCACTGGAAAAATTCGGACGGAATCTCTAGAACTACACTTTGTTTCCACGCGATCACCTAGACGCCCGCGCCATCATGAGCTTGCATTCGTACGACTCGCAGGTAAATTTCAACCTTTAATACCATTACCACGCATGAAGTGAGCTTCGAATTGATGGAAGAGCAGTGGCAGTGTAGTCGATGATAAGAAACCGTCTGCATTATGGTGGGTGAATGACAGTGCATCGCATGTGGGTCGGGGGTCAACCGCTAGATACCAGTCTCTTGATCTTTTCACAACGAGTTGATCAATGTTTCAGCTGGGGCCGATCGAAGTCGAGACGAAACCAAAATGGTGCGAGAAGTACCTCGGATGGATTCGTTACACCACAGTGGAACCAACCATGTGGCTTTACATGATGGCCTTCATGACGACCTCAGTCGTCGAACAAGCGTTTTATGTGAATAAAGCGTGCCGCGTTGACCATGGACTCTCTCGAGAGATTTGCGACAACTTGACCGCGAATGCTACCCTCAATGCTCAAGTTCAGGTGAGTACAGAAATTCAGTGAGAGTGCCTTCAGTGATACAGATTTGATGTATCGTCCTTGAAAAAAAGCTTGATTCACTGACACTGTGAGGATGATCGACCTGACCGAGTTTCGTTGTGTTCGCAGATAACAGTATCGACTTTTCACCAATGGGCCGATATCGCGAATCACGCTGTGCCCATCATCCTGGCTCTTTTCATTGGGAGCTGGATGGACCGTCGAGGTCGAAAGGCCCCGATGGTGATAGCACTGTTGGGAAAGGTAATTTTCTCCTGGATGATTGTAGTCAATTCATTTATGGATACGTGGAGTTTGAACATGGTTATTTACACGGCTACTTTACCCATGGCAATGCTGGGCAGCGATGTGGCAATTTTTGCCAGCTGCTTTTCCTACATCTCCGATGTCTCTTCGACCCAGCAACGCACTTTGAGAGTCGCCATTTTGGACGTTGTTTACCTGAGCACAATGCCAACAGGTGAGTCTTCACCCTTCATTACCAATTACACGGTCTCTAAATTTTGTGTGTTTTTCTTCCAGGTATAGCGCTGGGGTCCTATCTGTTCCACAACGTTGTGAATTATTCCTACACGATAATGTTCGCCATAAATGGATGCCTCCTGATATTGGCTGTTCTCTATTCCATCCTGAGGCTAGAGATGAGGACAACACCGCAGCAGATGCCAATGGCAAAGGGCACCAATCCGATCAAAGACTTCTTCGACAAAAAACACGTCGTCGCCAGTGTGACCACTTTGACCAAGCCAAGACCTTCCCTCAGAAGACTTTACTTGTGGATTCTGCTGTTGTCTATGGCATTGTACACTTTCCAAAGAAGTAATTCACATTATCGTCATCATACAAGAAATGTTTTACGTAGTTCTTGTGCAGTCAAGTGTTCAGAGTCGATGCAGTGTGTGTGGTCCTCGAAAAATGTCACGAAGAGACTTGAAAACGACATTTTTTCAGTCTAAAGTCCGAATTTCTGACTGAAGTCTTCAATTTTCCAGATGAACGGTCGATGAGCTACTTGTATACGCAATTGACATTCTCATGGAACGTCTTTATCTTCAGTCAATTCAGGACTTTCCAATCGTCCTTGTTCGTCGTGGGTGAGTCTTTCTGAAGATCTCATCAGTCTTCCAGCTTTACTTTTATACCATCTGTTTTTTTTTTTATATCGAAATTTGTTTCAGCCATGTTACTCGGTATTCCGATAATGAGTAAACTCCTTGGAATACGAGACACCCTTATCGCTGTTGTTGGTGCTCTGTCACACGCTTCAGGACGAATATTCTTCGCGACGACAGCCATCCCGGAGCTCTTCTACGTGGGTAAGTGACCATGATTGACTGAATGAATCGAAACCCTTCGGAAAAAAATACTGCGATCTTGGTACTTACTATCGAAACGTAAGATCGAGACTTACATTAGTTTATCTCAGCGCAACAACATGGTAGGGAATCCGGATCCGAAGCATCATCAAGCTGTTGGAAAGGAGGAACGGAACAAGCTTGAAGATGTTTTGCGTCCGAATGCTTCACTATTTTTTGACACTAAGATAAAAAAACGTACACAAAATAGTTCCGGTACTTGATACAGGTTTTTTTTTTTTATTAAGGGTAGTCATTGCAATTAATAAATATTTCCCACTTCGCATTCGTTCAGGAGCGGCATTCGCAGCCTTGGGTCCGGTCGTGGCTCCTGTTCTGAGGTCTATGGCGTCCAAAGTGGTGACGCAAGCAGAAAGAGGTACACAACCATATTTTGTAAGCTTTATCTCCGTAAGTGCTTGTGGTTACATCTACAATCATGAGATTTAAAACAACAACATCTCGATGAGCCCCCCGGCCCCTGTCGATGAAACATAAGCAGAATTTATGTCATATAACTCGTCATGAACGATTCCTCAGGAAAAGTATTCGCCCTTCTCTCCGTGTGCGATAATGCTGTTCCGTTGATAAGCGGACCGCTTTACACCCAACTTTACAACGCGACTCTCACCACCGCACCAAACTCGATCTACTGGCTGACTTTCGCAACACAAATCGCCGTTCTTCTACTAATTATGTGAGAAAAATCGAATACGTATATCAATTTATACGACAGTTACAGTCTTCATTGAGGAGTCCACCTCAGTTGTAGATGGCGCTGTGCCACTACATGCTTTCTCGTGTCGCCATCTACCTTGCAGAAGACTCTTGTGCTTTGGTTGAATAACAAGTCGATCTGTGACGACAAGTGACTAATTGGCGAGTGTTTAATGTCGTTTATACTTTCAGGGTGATTCATGTGACTCTGGGAAACCGACAGCTGGAATGTGAAGATCAAGAAAACAGAGATCTGTACTCATCAGAATCCCCCAAGAAAATTCCATCGCCAGAACCGGAAGGGAATGACTTAGTTCAAGCATGATTTCGAACGTAGACTTGTAGCGCTTAAATCGACACAACAATATTATAGCCAATTTTTTTTAGTCCGATATCATCACCATCATAATATTATAGCCAATTTTGTTTTACCTCGTGACAAATTGCTCAAACACAAATTAGTTTTTCTATTATCTCAGAAACCATTGATGCATCGTCCGCATGCGATCCCATAATTTATATCACGCATCTAATTGTATATTAATAATCGACTTAACTATTACTCATCAAATAAGTACAGAACTTTCATACTTTTCATTGTTTTATTTGAAACACTTTGGGTGAGTCGTATGGACAGGTTCTTACAATAGTATTAGATACTTCAGTGGAAGAATATTGAATAAACACTTTGTGAATTTTCATACTGAAAGTCAAGACTGACCCCATTTTTAGTTTTCTAGAATTTCACTAACCTAACGACGATTTATTTCGATAATCTGTATCATGTAAAGCAGTTTGAATAACTTCAACTGATTTTGAGTTTATTTCACCGTTACTATGGTTACGAGAGTTTTTCCCCTGCTGCCAAAATTTTCTTCCCGCTGGCAAGTTTTTTTCCCCGTTTATTTCCCGGTCAAAAAACGGGTTCTTGGTGCATGTGTGGTAGGAAATCTATTGATTGACAGAAGCTTGAAGCTTATTGCCTCGCCCTTTGGATATTCGTTATTAGATTACGTCATTAGCCATTATTCCACGTCTTTATCCGTTTCAGGGTAATCCGCGTGACTCTAGGAACTCGCCAGATAGATATAATAGCCTAAAAGAGGTTCTCCTACCTGACAAAATGATTATACGTCAGATTTTATGTAGTAAATTGTACTGTGAAATTTATACCGTCAGTCACAGGTATACATCACCTATTCATTAAAATGGCTACTAATTGAGACCGTGTTATATCAGATGCCCTTGACCGCGTTCTCAAGCAGCCGGTGGCAACTAGCTGCTTATATAACCGTGAAATTTTTCAATCCACGAGGATCCAGAAGTGTCATTGCGAAACAAAAAAGCTGCCATTGGCTTAAAATTACACTTTGGCTACTTCGTAGGTCGATCGAAAATAAGCCAAAAGAATGTTTTGCACCCCAGTGTCTCTGAGACTTAGCAGATGAATGATGCATTACAATTTTTCACTGTTTCTTCTTTACCTATAACCACAATGTAGTTTTAAAAACTTGATATCTGATACCCAGAGTTTTTACGCGAAAATAAAAGTCTTTAAATGCGTTTGCTGAATATTTTCCATGATTTCTGTCGTCAAGCTGCAAGACATCGTAAGCTCGATCTTAGCCATCTTCACTGCAAATGTCACGATATAGCAACATGGATGAATTACTCCACACCTGACTTGACCAAATTTGTAGCATATTTCGACATCGTCTAATCTCAGTCTCGTCGTTAGTTATCCGATTACAAAATTGGACGCTGACCGATAGGCGCAACGACAAAATATGCAGGCTTCAGTGTAATACTTGAAACGTGACTGATGATCCTTGCAGAGAAAACGAAGGATAGACGAATGGTATTATGGTAATGAGGTTGAAATTCATAAGTATGCCATTCTGCAGACATCGCGGCGAGCACATTAGGTAGATATATACCAAGGTCGACTGGTTACCAGTTACCACGATTACTCACGTTTACGACAGAAAATTAGTCAGCAATTTGCGACGGGATAAGCTCTAAAGTTATTCTCAAGTCAGAGCAAGAACAAACTAGCAATGATTATTGTAATTGGCATTATAATGGCTGCAGATATAGTCGGAAATGGAATATATATGTGTTTTTGTGATTATGTGAGAAACATTGTAGCCATCCGTTTATCTCGGAAGTGCAATTGACCACAAGTTTGAAAGCCGATAAGATACTCTTCTATTGACAATGAGTAGAGGCGAGTAGCCACAGAGAGAGGAAAGCTGCTCTACAGGCATCAGTCCACATACGGCTATTCAGTGACAATGTAAAACCACTTTGAAGTACAATTATTAATCTTCAACTTCCGACTTCATACGTCTGGTTATTTTGGCGTGGGAATAAAAACCCATCATGAGTTCCGAGCCGATCGACCCACAGGTAACACAATAATTTCCCATAATATTTAAAAATTGATCTACTTTGGAGAATTTGCAAATTTATATATGACGTGCCCATCTTCATGGTCTACATGGTCTACGAGATCTTTTTCCCGAAGTTGCCTCTGACATCCGTCGCTCCTCTAGGACATAATAGCAAATGCACACTCGACCTCGTCCCTTGCCATTCCTGCACATCGAACCTCGACGTATAGAAATTCGTTTGCGCTTTCGGCAGTTTATCTGTGAAACAGCCTACCGCTGACTGTAAGATCGGCTCCTTTCTTGGAGACATTCAAAACCAGACTTTACTCCCATAGTAATCAACGGCTCGCATAATCTATGTGTGTGCTTTTAAAATTAAGTTCCCCCCTACTGAAAAAGATCTTGTAAAATATGACATGAAAAAGTTCATGATGAATTACATGATAAATTTCATGCTGTTATGACCGAATTCATGATACGAATTATTATGTACTTTATCATATGATTTTTGTTCTGACCATTATGTTGTACAAATACACATAATTTATCACCTAATTTATCGTAGGATGTTTTACATGATCAGATTTTATAACATTAAAAATTAAAAAAAGGGATACCGAGTCGGGATCGAACACCGTCCCTCTAATTTGCAAGGAGTGACGCTACCGCTTGAGCTACGGTACTTCATAGTAATAGAACCAAGTTTTAAGTTCATAAGCTTTGATATGATTGTCATTGATTTCGAGTCTCTAGAGAAGTTGGAACTCGTAAGGCTAAAACTCATGTGAAACATCACACAATAAATTAGATAATAAATTATGTGTATTTGTACAACGCAAGGGTCAGAAAAAATCATGTGATAAAGTACACAATAATCTACAACATTCTTAATTTACATGATAATTCATATCATGAATTCAGTCATAACTGTATGAAATTTATTATGTACTTTTCCATGTAATTTTCTACAATATCTTTTTCTGTACGGCCAGCTTGCGCGCCGTGTATTCTCAACGACTTGTCCTAGCCATTCCCCATGAAGCAATTCTTTTCCATTACTCGCCATTCTGTTGCGTTTTAAATTCTTAGTTTTAGTTTCAATATTGATACTCGTATCTTCATTTTCTATACTTTTACCTGCACTATCCTGCTCCCATATCTTTCAATCTATTTTTATATATCGCGTTTCTAACGCTTAGCCTTAATTTTAATTATTTATACTGTTATTTTTCTCTACTTCTACCTGTACTCTTTTTGCTTCCATATTTTAAGTTATTCATTTTATTGTAGCTTGCCATACTTCGCGATTGATTCTGATTGCTACTACTTACGTTTATTGCTAGTATATGATGAATATTCTTTTTGAAAAATTTTTGCTCATTAGGATTCCTGGTAGGTAGGTTTACGACGCAATAATTTCTGTCGTCAAGCTGCAAGACATCAAAGGCTCGATCTTAGCCATCTCCGCTGCAAATATCACGATATAACAACATGGATAAATCACTCCACCACCTGACTTGACCAAATTTGTAGCATATTTCGGCAACGTCCGATCTCAGTCTCATCGTTAGTCATTCGATTACAAGTTTGGACGCTGACCACTACGCGCAACGACAAAATATGCAGGCTTCAATGTAATATTCCGAACGTCACTGATTACACTTGAAGAGAGAACGAAGGATTCACGAATGGTAATGGTGAAAGGTTTAAATTCAAGTAGGACATTCTGATTCGGTATCGAGGCGAGCATATTAGATAGATACCATAGGTCGACTGGTTACCGCACGATTACACACGTTTACGATAGAAAATTAACACATCGAGCAATTTGCGACGGGATAAGCTCCAAAGTTATTCTCGAGTGAGAAAAAGCTGCAATCAATATTGGGATTGGCAATCATCGCTGCAGATATCGTCGGAAATAGAATATATATGTGGTGGTGTGATTATGTGAGAAACATTGTAGTCATCCGTTTATCTCGGAAGTGCAATTGACCACAAGTTTAAAAGCTGAGTAGATATTCTACTACTGATAATGAGTAGAGGCTAGTGGCCACAGAGAGAGGAAAGCTGCTCTACAGGCATCAGTCCACATACGGCTATTTAGTGACAGTGTAAAACCACTTTAAAGTACAATTACCAATTTTCAACTTCCCACTTCGTACGTCTGGTTATTTTGGCGCAATAATAAGAACCCATCATGAGTTCCGAGCCGATCGACCCACAGGTAGGTAACGCAATAATTTCCCATAATATTTTAAAATTAATCCAGTTTTGAGAATTTGCAAATTTATATATGACGTGCCCATCTTCATGTTCTACATGAATCTGACGAATTTAGCTGACTGACAATTTTAGCTGGAACCAATCCAGGACAGATGGAAGACGAATCTATGGAAAAGGTATTTCGGTTGGATATGTTTCACCACTGTTGAACCCGCCATGTGGCTTTACTACATGGCCTACAAGATGACATCTGTCGTCGAACAAGCTTTTTACCTTGATAAAGCGTGCCGCGTCGACCACGGATTTTCTGACGAGATTTGCGACGACTTGACTGCCAACGTTACATTGAACGCTCAAGTACAGGTAATTATAGTGAGGAGTTTCGGGAAATCCCCGGATTGTGCAAAAAATTAAAGGCGAAGAAAACAGTTTTCAAAGTTAATTTTCTCATCTTAAAGTATCGACGACTGTACAATGTCACCGCAGGCAATGTCCAGTAATGTCACCGCAGGCATGATAATAAAATTATATCTTATCTACTCCTTTTTGAATCTCGAATGATAGAGAAAATTAATTAAAAACCGCGATCGTTGGAATTACATGACGTCTTTAGGTGACCGTCTCGACTTTCATCCAATGGGACAGCATCGCCGGATACGCTTTTCCCATCATCATATCCGTCTTCTTCGGCGGCTGGAGTGACCGTCGGGGCAGGAAAGCTCCCCTTATAATAGCACTCACTGGAAAGGCAATTGAGTCTAGTATGCTAGTGATAAACTCTATAATGGACAATTGGAACTTGAACACGGTCCTTTACTCGGCTACTTTACCCATGGCAATGATGGGCAGCGACGTCGTCATTTACGCATGCTGCTTTTCATACGTTGCCGATGTATCATCGAGCGAACAGCGCACTTTGCGCATCACAATTCTGAATGTCGTGTACTTGACCTGTTCTCCTATTGGTGAGACATCGCTGATTATCAAACACCGTAGTGCGACGATGTGGCTGAACTCGGTTTCGTTTTCTCTCAGGTACAAGCCTGGGCTCGTATCTGTACTACAACGTAGTCAATTTATCGTACACGGCCATGTTCGCGATCCAAGGAGTCTTCTTCGTACTCGCCATTCTCTATTCCGCGTTCAGACTAGAGATGAGGACGAGTCCGAAGCAGATGCCGATGGAAAAGGGCACCAACATATTCCGAGACTTCTTCGACAAACAGCATGCTGTCGACATGGCTGAGACTCTGACGAAGCCAAGACGTGGTCACAGAAGACTTTACCTTTGGATTTTAATGGTATCTGCGGCACTTTATGCTGTCCACAAAAGTAATAATCGTCACTACTTCACACGCACTATACTTTGGATGAAACACTTTCAGCAGTTAATACCAAAGTCACTGTACGCAGAACTCAAAGGTATCGTGGTTATTAAATTTATCTCCAAATTTTCCAGGCGAAAAGGCGATGAGTTACTTGTACACGCAAATCAAGTTTTCGTGGAATGTCGCGGCTTTCAGTAATTGGAGAACGTTCCAAAGTACCATTCAAATACCGGGTGAGTATAACGATTTCATCTCACACAGTATTTTCACTAATCTACCTTCGACTTCGTTACAGTCATGCTCTTCGGTGTATCAATAATGAAGAAAGTACTCGGCATGCGAGACACCGTGATGGTATTATTATCTGCCTCGTCCTACGCTTTGGGAAAACTTACCTTAGCTCTGGCAGAGATACCAGAAATTTTTTACGTAGGTAAGGAAGTAGATAATTGACTAAATGATTCGTCATCATCGATCAATCTTACGCATAGCATGATCAATTCATCCAGGTTCGGCAGTCTCAGCTTTTGGTCCGATCGTAGGGCCTGTTCTCAGATCAATGTCGACGAAAGTGGCTCCTGCGACGGAACGAGGTACGTTAGCTTCCCTGTTCGTTGGAAAATGTCACTTCATTACCAATTTCAAATGAATGATCCAACAGGAAAAGTACTAGCTCTTGTCTGCGTGTGTGACAAGGCTATGCCGCTGCTCGCAGCTCCTACATATTCGCAGATCTACAATGCCACTCTCACCACAATGCCAAGTGCGATATTCTGGTTCACAGTCGCCGTGCAAATCGCTATCCTGCCACTTACGATGTAAGTAAATGAAGACTCATGGTCAAAATCATTCTATCGCGTCTTGTTTATTTTCAGGGTGATCCATGTGGCTCTTGGGTCTCATAAGTTGGATGACGAGAGTGAAGAGGACGGTGACATTCGCTCCCCAGAGACACCCAAGAAAATTTTATCGTAGGAACCCGAAGGGAAAATCGCCGAACGAACTTTGAGCCGAAATAATTAGTTCTGTGTTTGTTTGTTGATATATAAATAGTTTTGTGTCACTCTATGCCAGAAACATTCCTCAAAGAAATCTGCATGATGCACATCTGGAACGGACGATGATATAAAAAAATAAAAACCTGCAAGATGTGAATATGGTCAAAAATAAATTTGAGGATCTTGAATGACGAGGTCCTTCAAAATCATGGACACTAGCCAAAAGGATTGATTCACGTAATTAAAAACGCAAAAAAACGCAGAACCTTGATATTCTATTTATAATACCATGTTCAGATGCTTCAGAACTGCAGTGTTTATACAGTCACCGAATAATTATAGGTCCTCCAATGTGGCGGGTTGATCAAAGAGCGATTGCCATGCAAAAACAAAATGTTTTCACTCTGGTGTCTCTAACGACCGTTTGCTGAATATTCTTTCTGAACATTTTTTGCTCATTAGGATTCCTGGTAGGTAGGTTTACGACGCAATAATTTCTGTCGTCAAGCTGCAAGACATCAAAGGCTCGATCTTAGCTATCTCCGCTGCAAATATCACGATATAACAACATGGATAAATCACTCCACCATCTGACTTGACCAAATTTGTAGCATATTTCGGCAACGTCCGCAACGTCCAATCTCTGCAGTCTTATCGTTAGTCATCCGATTACAAGTTTGGACGCTGACCACTACGCGCAATGATAAAATATGCAGGCTTCAATGTAATATTCCGAACGTCACTGATGACGCTTGAAGAGAGAATGAAGGATTCACGAATGGTAATGGTGAAAGGTTTAAATTCAAGTATGACATTCTGCAGGTATCGAGGCGAGCACATTAGGTAGATACCAAGGTCGACTGGTTACCACGATTACACACGTTTACGATAGAAAATCAACACATCGAGCAATTTGCGACGGGATAAGCTCCAAAGTTATTCTCGAGTGAGAAAAAGCTGCAATCAATATTGGCAATCATCGCTGCAGATATCGTCGAAAATAGAATATATATGTGTTGTTGTGATTATGTGAGAAACATTGTAGCCATCCGTTTATCTCGGAAGTGCAATTGACCACAAGTGTAAAAGCTCAGTAGATATTCTACACTGACAATGAGTAGAGGCTAGTAGTCACAGAGAGAGGACAGCTGCTCTATAGGCATCAGTCCACATACGGCTATTCAGTGACAATCTAAAACCACTTTAAAGTACAATTACTAATCTTCAACTTCCGACTTCATACGTCTGGTTATTTTGGCGCGGGAATAAGAACCCATCATGAGTTCCGAGCCGATCGACCCACAGGTAACGCAATAATTTCCCATAATATTTTAAAATTGATCCAGTTTTGAGAATTTGAAAATTTATATATCACGTGCCCATCTTCATGGTCTACAGGAATATGACGAATTTATCTGACTGACAATTTTAGCTGGAACCAAACCAGGACAGAAGGAAGACGAATCTATGGAGAAGGTATTTCGGTTGGATTTGTTTCACCACGGTTGAACCCGTCATGTGGCTTTACTACATGGCCTACAAGATAACATCTGTCGTCGAACAAGCTTTTTACCTTGATAAAGCGTGCCGCGTCGACCACGGATTTTCTGACGAGATTTGCAACAACTTAACTGCCAACGTTACATTGAACGCTCAAGTACAGGTATTTATATTGAGGAGTTTCGGGGAATCCCCGGATTGTGCAAAAAATTAAAGGTGAAAAAAACGGTTTTCAAAGTTAATTTTTTCATCTTGAAGTATCAACGACTGTACAATGTCACCGCAGGCATGATAATAAAATTATATCTTATCTACTACTTTTTGAATCTCGAATGATAGAGAAAATTAATTAAAAACCGCGATCGTTGGAATTACATGACGTCTTTAGGTGACCGTCTCGACTTTCATCCAATGGAACAGCATCGCCGGATACGCTTTTCCCATCATCATATCCGTCTTCTTCGGCGGCTGGAGTGACCGTCGGGGCAGGAAAGCTCCCCTTATAATAGCACTCACTGGAAAGGCAATTGAGTCTGGCATGCTAGCGTTGAACTCCTTGATGGACACTTGGAACCTGAACACGGTTCTTTACTCGGCTACCTTACCCATGGCGATGACGGGTAGCGACGTGGTCATCTACGCATGCTGCGTTTCGTACATTGCCGATATCTCCTCGAGCGAGAAACGCACCATGCGCCTCACAATTCTGAACGTCGTGTACACGACATGTTCTCCTGTGGGTGAGACATCGCTGATTATCAGACACCGGAGTGCGACGATGTGGGTGAACTCTGTTTCGTTTTCTCTCAGGTACCAGCCTGGGCTCGTATCTGTACTACAACGTAGTCAATTTGTCGTACACGGCCATGTTCGCGATCCAAGGGGTCTTCTTCGTACTCGCCATTCTCTATTCCGCGTTCAGACTAGAGATGAGGACGAGTCCGAAGCAGATGCCGATGGAAAAGGGCACCAACATATTCCGAGACTTCTTCGACAAACAGCATGTCGTCGACATGGCTGAGACTCTGACGAAACGAAGACGTGGCCACCGAAGACTATACCTATGGATTTTGATGTTATCTGTGGCACTGTATGCTTTCCGCAAAAGTAATGATCACCACTTCACATCCACTACATACTTTGGATGAAACACTTTTTGCTACGTAGGGCTTGAGCGTATGGTGAGATTGATCGATTTATCTTCAAAACTTCCAGGCGAGAAGTCGATGAGTTACTTGTACACGCAGATAACATTTTTGTGGAATGTCGCGGAATTTAGTAATTGGCAAACGTTTCAAAGTACCCTTCAAATCCCGGGTGAGTATGATGATTTTATATCACACAGTATTCTTACTGCTCTGAATTGACCTTCGTTACAGTCATGTTCTTCGGTATATCATTGATGAATAAACTACCCGGCATGCGAGACACCGTGATGGTATTTGTCTCTTCCTCGTTCTACGCTTCGGGAAAACTCATCTTACAGGGGAAGCTAGATGCGAGGGGTGACCGATTCGGAACATCTTTCGCCCACATGTAGGGTGCACCTAGGGGTGTACCAGGTCCAAGTAATATGGCGCGCTTCTCAGCCGTTTTCGAGATAGAAAAAATCGAGAATTTTCGAGCAGTCATATACTATTTGCGTACGACCGAGTACCACGAGCGCGTAGCGTAGTCAGCAACGTCTCCGCTTCGTAAACGCTGGATCGCCGGATCGAATCCCGGTGTCGACACTTTTTTTTTCTTTTTTTTTTCAAATATTTCATTTCTACGGCAGCTGCTATGCGAATAACTTATTATTTCGATGAATTAATGTATATATTTTTTTTATTGTGGATTATTATGTAGGAATAAGGAATAACGAGGTGCTGGTATTGAGGTGGAAGGTAGGCAAAGAATCGTGACGAATAAATCCATGTGTTACCAAAGAAAAATCAAACTTTTTATTGGCGTTTCATTCATTATCAATAGTGCAAGAACTAGGGTGGTACTTATCGTAGAAACACGGAAAGCAATAACTACCTACATCCTTCATGGAATACAAGACCTGGGAATCACGAACTATGCACCTTTTTCATACTTGAATATTTCTTCATTGATTTACAGAGATATTTTATATGAATGGAATAGAATAAGAGAAAAGATAATAAGTTATTCGCATAGCAGCTGCCGTAGAAATGAAATATGTGAAAAAAAAAAATGAAAAAAAAAGTGTCGACACCGGGATTCGATCCGGCGATCCAGCGTTTACGAAGCGGAGACGTTGCTGACTACGCTACGCGCTCGTGGTACTCGGTCGTACGCAAATAGTATATGACTGCTCGAAAATTCTCGATTTTTTCTATCTCGAAAACGGCTGAGAAGCGCGCCATATTACTTGGACCTGGTACACCCCTAGGTGCACCCTACATGTGGGCGAAAGATGTTCCGAATCGGTCACCCCTCGCATCTAGCTTCCCCTTGTTAGCTCTGGCAGAAACCCCAGTTATGTTCTACGTTGGTAAGCGGGTAGATAATTGACTGCATAATTCGCCATCATCGATTAATCTTACGCATATGATGCGTTCGTACAGGTTCGGCAGTCACAGCTTTTGGCCCAGTCGTGGGTCCTGTCCTCAGATCAATGTCGACGAAAGTGGCTCCTGCGACGGAACGAGGTACGTTGGTTCCCTGTTCGTTAGAAAACGACACTTTATTACCAATTTTTCAAAAATGATCCAACAGGAAAAGTACTAGCTCTTGTCTGCGTGTGTGACAAGGCTATGCCGCTGCTCGCAGCTCCTATATACTCACAGATCTACAATGCCACTCTCACAACGATACCAAGTGCGATATACTGGTTCACATTCGCAGTGCAATCAGCTATCCTGCCGCTCATGGTGTAAGTGAAAGAAGACTCGTATCACACTCTTCACGGGAAAGTCATTCTATCCTGTCTTCCCTATTTTCAGGGTGATCCATGTGGCTCTTGGGTCTCATAAGCTGGATGACGAGAGTAAAGAGGAAGGTGTCATTTGCTCCCCAGAGACAGCCAAGAAAATTTTATCGTAGAAACCCGAAGGGAAAACCGCCGTACGAACTTTGAGCCGAAATAATTAGTTCTGTGTTTGTTTGTTGATAAATAGTTTTTTGTCACTCTATGCCAGAAACATTTGACAAAGAAATCTGCATGATGCACACCTGGAACGGACGGTAATATAAAAAAATAAAGTCTTGCAAGATATGAATATCGTCAAAAATAAATTTGAGGATCTTGAATGACGAGATCCTTCAAAATCATGGACACGAGCCAAAAGGATTGATTCACGTAATTGAAAACGCAAAAAAACGCAGAACCTTGATATTTTATTTATAATAGCATGTTCAGATGCTTCAAAACAGTGTTTATACAGTCACCGAATAATTATAGGTCCTCCAATGTGGCGGGTTTGTCAAAGAGCGATTGCCATGCAAAAACAAAATGTTTTCACTCTGGTGTCTCTAGCGACCGTTTGCTGAATATTCTTTTTGAACATTTTTTGCTCATTAGAATTCCTGGTAGGTAGGTTTACGACGCAATAATTTCTGTCGTCAAGCTGCAAGACATCAAAGGCTCGATCTTAGCCATCTCCGCTGCAAATATCACGATATAGCAACATGGATAAATCACTCCACCACCTGACTTGACCAAATTTGTAGCATATTTCGGCAACGTCCAATCTCTGCAGTCTTATCGTTAGTCATCCGATTACAAGTATGGACGCTGACCACTACGCGCAACGATAAAATATGCAGGCTTCAATGTAATATTCCGAACGTCACTGATAACGCTTGAAGAGAGAACGAAGGATTCACGAATGGTAATGGTGAAAGGTTTAAATTCAAGTATGACATTCTGCTGGCATCGAGGCGAGCATATTAGGTAGATACCAAGGTCGACTGGTTACCACGATTACACACGTTTACGATAGAAAATTCACACATCGAGCAATTTGCGACGGGATAAGCTCCAAAGTTATTCTCGAGTGAGAAAAAGCTGCAATTAATGTAACGTAGATGGCAGCACCACACTTGATGTAAGCGGGCGCCATCTGCAACCAGAGGGTTGTGAAGAATAGTCAAGATCCCAACCTGAGTAGTCCATTATTTATACATATAACCTTTACATGGCGCAGTCGGCCTAGTGATGAAGAAATACAATTAGGTACTGTGGAACTCAGAAATACAAATAAGCTGACGAAATGGAAGACAGCAGAGGAATTTCGCCCATTAGCATGACGGGAATCGTGGCCGAAAACTGGAAAATCTGGCGATCGCGCTTCGAGAATTACCTTGTGCCTACAGAAAAAAAAAAAAAATCTGAAGCGACGCAGTGCGCACAATTACTACACTACATCGGAGAAGAGGGTTTCCAAATCTACAGGACGTTCACCTTCCAAGACGATGAGAAGGACAAAATTGCGATACTAATACAAAAATTCGAAGCACATTTTCTGCCTAAAGAAAATCTTTCCTACGAGAGATAGAAATTCTTTTCGTATAAACAACAATCCGGAGAGACACTGGAGCAATTCATAACAGAATTGAAAGACAGAGCCATGAAATGCAAGCTCGAGAACCTGCAAGATAGCTTAATAAAGACAATGATCATCTGCGGCGTGTCCAACTCCACGATACGTGAACAGCTTCTTCTAGAAGATGAACATAACCCAATGGGAAAAAGAAATAGAGTCACAAGTATGCCTAATAAACTGTCAATTAAACGTATCTGCTGAAAGAAAGCGTGAGCTAGTAACTGACAAAGACCAGGAATTGACGGAATTAAAAAGGGTTATAAACACAGGTTGGCCGAACAACAACAAGAAACTTGACGATAGAGTTAAAATCTACAGTCAATTCAAAGACGAACTGGTAATAGTTGACGATTTGGTTTTTAAAGGACAATGTGTAGTTATACCAAAAAGCATGCAAAACGAAATGCTTGAAAGAGTTCACTACAGCCACTTGGGCGAAAATAAATGTCTTAAACTAGCTCAAGAGTCTTGAGATTGGCCTGGAATGACCAATCAGATCAAACAAAAAGTTGCCGAGTGTCCGTTGTGTTTGAAATACGCTAAGTCACAAAATAGAGAACCGTTAAAGTCACACGAGATTCCGAGCCTACCTTGGAACAAAATAGGCTGTGATATTTTCGAGCTAAGGGTAAAGAAATATTTACTGCTTATAGATTACTTCTCTAAGTACCCTGCTGAGTTCGGAAATAGCATAACCAGTCTAAACGTAAATTAACCAAATGAAAGAAATTTTTGCTAGACACGGCATTCCACAGACTGTGATATCGGATGGAGGAACTCAATTCACTTCAGCAGAATTTAAAAAATTTTATACAGACTATGAGTTCGATCACGAAACATCGTCACCGACTCACGCACAGTCGAATGGAATGGCGGAGAGAAACGTTCAAACTGCGAAAGCGATGTTCAAAAGAGTACTAGAGGACAAAAAAGACATAAACTTAGCATTGTTGCATTACCGAAACACTCCTATTCTGGGAAATGTTCCACCAGCCGAAACGTTAATGTCTAGGAAACTTACAATTAGATCCAAACTACCATACACTGAAAAATCCTTAAAACCAAAAGTGGTAACCAGTGAAATGACCAAAACAATAGAGAAACTCCAAAAAACTGAGCAAAAGTATTATAATGCTAGAAATGCCAAGGAACTAACAAAAATAGCAGACAATACCAAGGTTTATGTACAGCGAAGTCCTAAGTCAATCTGGACCCCGGGCGTTGTAATCTGTCAAGAAAGGGACAGGTCGTACAGAGTTGAACTATAGCCTAAAAAGAGGAGATGTAACGTAGATGGCAGCACCACACTTGATGTAAGCGTGCGCCATCTGCAACCAGAGGATTAAACACAGTTGTTGTCAAGATCCCCCAACCGGAGTAGTGCATTATTTATACATATAACTTTTACAATTAATATTGTGATTGTGTGGCAATCATCGCTGCAGATATCGTTGGAAATAGAATATACATGTGTTGTTGTGATTATGTGAGAAACATTGTAGCCATCCGTTTATCTCGGGAGAGCAATTGACCACAAGTTTAAAAGCTTCGTAGATATTCTACTACTGACAATGAGTAGAGGCTAGTAGCCACAGAGAAAGGAAAGCTGCTCTACAGGCATCGGTCCACATACGGCTATTCAGTGACAATGTAAAACCACTTTAAAGTACAATTACTAATTTTCAACTTCCCACTTCGTACGTCTGGTTATTTTGGCGCAGGAATAAGAACCCATCATGAGTTCCGAGCCGATCGACCCACAGGTAACACAACAATTTCCCATAATCATCAGTGAATGTGACCCTCGAGAAATCCATTATAAGTGGTGTGCGATCATCGAGTCAATACAAACGAAGTTTAATGTTCGACGTTTCGATGACTATCCGTCATCCTCATCAGGAACTTTATTGGAAAATACAGATAATATCAATAATCTAACCATAAGAATAACAAAAGTAGTAGAAGAAGCATACAATACATACCTGAAACAATATCAGTCAGCCATAATCAAAAAAACTGATTGGATATAAGCGGCAGGAAATAAGTTAAGACATGAGGCACCAATATAGGTAACTCACACACCTAAATAAGAAACAGACATGAAAGTCGGTAGCCGGTCGACTGGGTTCACTCACAATCACTTGTAGATGGATACTTACAAACTGGGAATTAAAACGCGGAAAGCGGTAAAGCCGGAGTACAAACAATAAAATAATAAAAACAATCCGATTCGTCGGGGAAGTAAAATATAATAAGGAGTCAGAAAAGTAAAATTGAGACCCATTGCGGGACAATCAACTGTCGAGTTTGTAAGCAACCGAGTGTTTGTCAACAGGCGTAAGCGCGAGGAGATCAATTGTAACGCGAGTATCGAGACTGATCGATGATTGGAAACATCGCTCGATAGGTGAAAGAGTATGAATAGGAGGGAATTTCAAACCAATAAATCAATAACCGAACCCATAGACCCACCACTAAACCAACAGCTGTTATGTTATAAATCGTAACAACTCCGAGAACGTAATCTTGTAAGCATATTTGAGTAAGGTAGGTGTAATTTCTTAGTATCATTCTTGATATTTAACGGATTCGGTTGTAAGTTTATGTGTAACATTTACACGTTTATGCCACACAGATTCTCTATCGAGGATTTTAACGCCATCCCAATCAAAAGTATGCTTCGTCGCCGTGCAGTGTTTTATAGACACCACTGAATGCGACTCCGCAGCTTTATCGATATTGGACTTGTGTTCTTTGATACGAGTTTTTAGAGCGCGTTTGATCTCGCCTACATACGAAGCGGAGCATTCATTGCATTGGATGTGATAGACGACATTGGTTTGGGAACTAACTGGGAGCTAGTCTTTGCCTTTGATGACTAAACGGCTTAGGTTATTGTTGATCAGGGGAATAGAACGGATGTCAAATTTCCTAATGCAACTCGCGAACCGTTCAGAAAAACCCTTCATATAGGGTAACGATACAAAACGTTTCTTAGACGTGAAATCGGCCGGAGTGGACCAGATGACTGTGGTATGATTATCAGTATCAGTGAGAGTGACGAATACAGGTGTAGGAGGACTCGACGTGGCCTTCGCTCTCAAAAGGTGGAGTCTTTTAGTTATGAGGGGTTCAAAAAACGCAGATGGATAGCCATTCTGAGATAGAAACGACTTGACTAACAGAAGGTTCTGATAGTGAAATTTTGTATGCGACAAAGAAATCGCTCTAGAGCATTCTGAACATTAAACTTCGTTTGTATTGACTCGATGATAGCACGCCACTTATAATCTCCCATAATATTTTTAAATCGATCCAGTTTTGAGAATTTGCAAATTTATATATCACGTGCCCATCTTCATGGTCTACATGTAACATGAATATGACGAATTTAGCTGACTGACAATTTTAGCTGGAACCAAACCAGGACAGAAGGGAGACGAATCTATGGAGAAGGTATTTCGGTTGGATTTGTTTCACCACGGTTGAACCCGTCATGTGGCTTTACTACATGGCGTACAAGATAACATCTGTCGTCGAAGAAGCTTTGTACCTTGATAAAGCGTGCCGCGTCGATCACGGATTTTCTGACGAGATTTGCGACAACTTAACTGCCAACGTTACATTGAACGCTCAAGTACAGGTATTTATATTGAGGAGTTTCGGGGAATCCCCGGATTGTGCAAAAAATTAAAGGCGAAGAAAACGGTTTTCAAAGGTAATTTTTTCATTTTGAAGTATCGACTACTGTACAATGTCACCGCAGGCATGATAATAAGATTATATTTTATCTACTACTTTTTGAATCTCGAATGATAAAAAAAATCAATTAAAAACCGCGATCGTTGGAATTACATGACGTCTTCAGGTGACCGTCTCGACTTTCATCCAATGGAACAACATCGCCGGATACGCTTTTCCCATCATCATATCCGTCTTCTTCGGCGGCTGGAGTGACCGTCGGGGCAGGAAAGCTCCCCTTATAATAGCACTCACTGGAAAGGCAATTGAGTCTGGCATGCTAGCGTTGAACTCCTTGATGGACACTTGGAACCTGAACACGGTTCTTTACTCGGCTACCTTACCCATGGCGATGACGGGTAGCGACGTGGTCATCTACGCATGCTGCGTTTCGTACATTGCCGATATCTCCTCATGCGAGAAACGCACCATGCGCCTCACAATTCTGAACGTCGTGTACACGACATGTTCTCCTGTGGGTGAGACATCGCTGATTATCAGACACCGGAGTGCGACGATGTGGGTGAACTCTGTTTCGTTTTCTCTCAGGTACCAGCCTGGGCTCGTATCTGTACTACAACGTAGTCAATTTGTCGTACACGGCCATGTTCGCGATCCAAGGGGTCTTCTTCGTACTCGCCATTCTCTATTCCGCGTTCAGACTAGAGATGAGGACGAGTCCGAAGCAGATGCCGATGGAAAAGGGCACCAACATATTCCGAGACTTCTTCGACAAACAGCATGTCGTCGACATGGCTGAGACTCTGACGAAACGAAGACGTGGCCACCGAAGACTATACCTATGGATTTTGATGTTATCTGTGGCACTGTATGCTTTCCGCAAAAGTAATGATCACCACTTCACATCCACTACATACTTTGGATGAAACACTTTTTGCTACGTACGGCTTGAGCGTATGGTGAGATTGATCGATTTATCTTCAAAACTTCCAGGCGAGAAGTCGATGAGTTACTTGTACACGCAGATAACATTTTTGTGGAATGTCGCGGAATTTAGTAATTGGCAAACGTTTCAAAGTACCCTTCAAATCCCGGGTGAGTATGATGATTTTATATCACACAGTATTCTTACTGCTCTGAATTGACCTTCGTTACAGTCATGTTCTTCGGTATATCATTGATGAATAAACTACCCGGCATGCGAGACACCGTGATGGCATTTGTCTCTTCCTCGTTCTACGCTTCGGGAAAACTCATCTTAGCTCTATCAGAAACCCCAGTTATGTTCTACGTTGGTAAGCGGGTAGATAATTGACTGCATAATTCGCCATCATCGATTAATCTTACGCATATGATGCGTTCGTACAGGTTCGGCAGTCACAGCTTTTGGCCCAGTCGTGGGTCCTGTCCTCAGGTCAATGTCGACGAAAGTGGCTCCTGCGACGGAACGAGGTACGTTGGTTCCCTGTTCGTTAGAAAACGACACTTTATTACCAATTTTTCAAAAATGATCCAACAGGAAAAGTACTAGCTCTTGTCTGCGTGTGTGACAAGGCTATGCCGCTGCTCGCAGCTCCTATATACTCACAGATCTACAACGCCACTCTCACAACGATACCAAGTGCGATATACTATTTCACATTCGCAGTGCAAGCAGCTATCCTGCCGCTCATGGTGTAAGTGAAAGAAGACTCGTATCACACTCTTCACGGGAAAGTCATTCTATCCTGTCTTCCCTATTTCCAGCGTGATCCATGTGGCTCTTGGGTCTCACAAGCTGGATGACGAGAGTAAAGACGAAGGTAACATTTGCTCCCCGGAAACACCCGAAAACAATTTACCTGAGGGACCGGAAGGGGAAAAGGCCACGCGAACTTTGACCGCAAATAATTAGTTGTTTTTTATTCTATGCCCGAAATGATGATGCACACCTGGAACGGACAATGATATGAAAAATATAATCTTGCAAGATGTTGTGAATACGGTCAAAAATAAATTTGAGGATCTTGAGCGACGAGAGTCCTTCAAAATCATGGACACGAGCCAACAAGATCGATTCGCGTAATTACACACGCAAAATAAGCAGAACCTTGATATTTTATTTATGATATGTTGAGAAGCTTCAGAATAGTATTCATACAGTCACCAGTCATAATTATGAAACCTACAATGTGGCGATTTGATCAATGAGCGATAGCCATCGAGTACCGGGTACTTTCCTACTACTTCATGGATTACGCATTTTGCGTAGTAGCTAATTGTAAGATTACTCTTATCTATATCTATCATGATACAAACGGAATAAGCCGTGAGATTTGAACGAGCTCTGTATACGTGGATCGTACGAATAAAAGAAACAAATGAATGTACCCAAAGAAATTTATCTCTGATACCACGAGACACGGGGTTATTACAGAATGGTTAGAGCTTCACGCAAGAAAATGATTAGTGAGTAACGAAAAATGATAAGATCTAACCTCGAGCGATAAGCGGAGGGTGGTATTCAAATTATTCAAATCTGAATATCTTGCTGAAATGATTCCACTAATTGTAAGCTCGTTTTATGATCGTACTTTCTGTACCTGCACAGTTTAAGGAATCGCAAACTTTTTTCAGTTGATTATCTTTTGTCGCTTTTTCTTTTTTTTTTTGCGAAATCAACCGACAAACGAACAGAAGATTCACCGAATGTCGCTTGAGGTATTCGAGAAGCGTGCCGGTCCCGTTTTGATAGAATTAGCTTCTCCAGTCACGTGGGAAATAAGACCTCGACGAAATTGATATCCGCTCCTGAACGTATGCAACCGATGTGACATTGACTACTGCTGGACCCATCACACCTCTCATCCTTGTCAACTGAGTTGCCTATTCACAGGCGCGTTTCGAGCTCATAGGCGAAATTGTAGTTGAATTTCCGCTTCTAGAAGAAAGTAAAATACTTTTCTGTAAAATACATACTGGAAAATGAATTTCCAAAGTTTTGTGAACGTTAAATTTTACTTTAGTGTTCAAGCTACTGCTAATCATTATTTTGATAGAACTGTTCAGACCGAGGTTCAGACACTCGTTGAAACTGTCTATAAACTCTCATCAACTAGAATTTTGATAGAGTGCATTAGAATTATAGAAAATATCATAATAATGAAGAAGAAAAAGGGAGTACTCATTTTTGACACAGAGTAAACACCTATATATCTGTTCTCTGAATTTATGAAAACTCTTCAGAAGCTCCTTAAAAGTATAGGTACTCTAAGAGATGATATATGGTACTTCTTTGACTAACACGAAAAGTACCAGCCTTGAACTCGATGTTTGTCGAACGAATGAAAACAAAATTTACAATACACTGCCTCCTTCGCGTTTTTATCTCGTCAACTTGAAAAGATACTTGCCAGGCGATACGCGACTAAATTTGATAAAAGTCGTTTCTTCATTCAATCAAATTCCGAATTGAGTGCATCGGCGCATAATAAACAAGGATAAAACGCTGTTTCGTGGTACCAAGGTGGAAAATGGAAGACGAAAGTACACACCATGTATCAGCATCGTTTGGTATCATGAATGGTAAATGGCCTGAGCCATTTCGCGCGGTTGGACGTGGGTCGATTGTACCAAGAACGTATTTGCAAGTATGTAAGGTCACGTAGCATCCGACAATTTTACTCAATGCACCACGTATCTGACCCAAATTCAATTTTACCTCCCGCAATACGCCTGCAACCTTCGAGATTTTCGTTGGGTCTAACTATAAAGAGACAATATTTGCACATCTGCGGCACAGTCTCAAGCAGACAATTGCAACCAGCAAGGATTCACCACTTCCGAAAACAACTTACTGAGATACCTGTTCGACATGGTGAGTGAAATTATTCGCTAATTCGAGGAGAAAGGTTCGGTTCAAACATTTATTCTGTCTTTTTTGTAAAAAAATCATACTGAATTTGGTACACATTTCACGAATCAGAACTAGTGTCTGATTTATTACGTTATGATAAAGACAATTTTCAGTGGTATCGGTTCCAAATTGTCAATGATTATTACTCTTATAAACTTGACTTTGCTTCCCCTGTATCGTAACGTAAAGGTTAATTGAATTTTATCAGGGGTCATCGAAATAATACTTACAGTAAATTAAATAAACGAACAGGCAACAAGCCGCGAAAACAAAGATCAAATTTCAAAGACATATACGAGTGTGCTTTTCTTTTCAGATGATCAAAGCAATCTTTGCCTTCTTATTTGCTCTCCTGATGGCAATTGGAAGCGCTGTACCACTTCCGGCAGGAGCAATACTGGCGTACCCAATTCCTCAAAGGCCTTCTTACGCGTCGGGAGGGACGTACCCAAGACCGACTCAGAGTAGTCCTCGCAGGGCTTCGAGAAAATGAAAAATGAATCAATCAATTGCCCATATTACTTTATACATTAGAATTGAAATGGAGTTTGAAGATAATATAAATCAAATTTTTCCATTTAAAGGTAATATTAAAGCCGTTTCTACATCCAAAATGAAAAGAAAAAGATTAAACTAGGTGAATAAATTCATATCACAAATGAATAATTCTCTATTTATAAGTTTATACCCTAGGATTTTTCTCCAACGTCGTATAACTTATTTTACTCGTTGTTTTCAGTCCTAGAAGTTAAAAGTGGTCATTATCGTACTCCGCGCATGCGCATTGACAGTCGAATGTGGAAAATCGCGTAGATCAGACTCTAGTGATACAAAATTATATCTCCTCCTTCTGAATAATTTATATTCATCGTAGTTTATGTGTAAAACTATATATTATTGTCATAACAAAGAATTGTTTAACGAAAATATGACTAAATTTCGATCTGCTCAAGCTTCTACACTGTTCGTTAGAAATAAGTCAGTTGAAATGACATTAAAAATAGATTATAGTAGATAGTTACACTGGAGAAAACCCGCGCGATAAACAAAGTGACTCGGTTGATAGGCACACCAACATTGATGATCGTATCTATGGATGTTTGGCTTGCGAAAGTGACGGAGAATGTGACCCACGGTGAACCACTTCTGTACATAAATAGAGCCACATGAACTGTGACACAGTTCAATGTGTCTGGGTGTGTGATAAGATAACTAATTCATTCGTGGACGCGTCTGCGACAGGATAGATAGAAAAAAAACTTTACATTGAGGCAGCGGTAATGGTAGTGTGAGACATGCGAGTTATATGCAACTTCGGAAGTCGTTACATAGTCCTACTCGTTTCGTCACGCATCAGACGGCTCACAGATTCATGTGGTATTATTTATCCGTGCGTCAGTCTCCCGTCTGCCATCTCCGCGTGATAAAGACTCTCATAGCTAAAAGCCGACTCATTCAACGAGTAATGAGGCTTTAGCAAACATCTGGTTTATTTTTCCTCGAGTTCCAGAGAGTGAAGTCTCGCGGAGTTGTTGAGTCTCGGTGAATCAATTTTTCATATTTCTTTTTATATCCTATCACTTCGGATTCCTCGCACGTCGCAGTAGCCAAGATGAAACTTTCATCTTCTCTTATATTCACCGTAAGTTTTATTCTGCTCCGAGCAGAATCGAGCCCGGTTGATCTCAGCCCCAATTTCTTACTCGGGAGTCTGAGGAATGTTACTTCGGGTGCCACCACGTTCAGTAAGTAGACAAAGTTCGTTACACATCGAGAAATTGACTTTTTCAAAAATCAGTTTCAGACACACGGTTGACCCGATTATGTCTCTCGACGTCTCATTTTCTTCGCAGAGCAATCCTTCATCGTGTGAATGAAGGAAACTGAAGAAAAAAATTCTTGGACCAAGTTATCAGCAAAAGAGTGACTAGATTGTCGCTAAATTTCGATAACTGACCATAACTTATCACGGGATTTTTTTTCTCAGTTCCCCTCATTCACATGATGAAGAATTACTTTTCCCAAACATCGAATCAACCGTGTGTCTGAAACCTTACAAGTGATTTTTAAAAACGTCCATTTTTCTATGTCTAATAAACTTTGGATAGGATATTGATGATTTTTCGAAGTATTTAGAATCCGTTGAATCACACTCTACTGGTTACCTTGAAAGTGATTCGATGATAGACAACGGCGATTGACCATTATTGGATAATTCTTCTTTTCCAGTATCCGACAGCATTCAGAAACAGACGGAGATCATTCTACACGCTAGAAATACGGCGACCAACTACGGTACGGTGTATCACCTCGTCATTTGAATTCGCTTCGCCATTCCTCGTGATTTACAGGCATTAAATCTCGCCTTGTAAGGCGTCGGTAATAACAATTTCAGACATGAAATTCTAGTGCGTATAATTTTTGGTTGCCTTGGTTGACGTGTTTCTTTTCCTCGTTTTACACTCGTTGCAGAATGAGATAACAGTTTTATCAGAGCTCGAAAGAATGTATTCGTTGTTTGTCCAGCAGGAAAAAAGTCATCAATCGTTGAGATGAAAAAACGTTCAACCTCCAGCATCGTGACGTTGGAATTGATTTATTTAATTGAGCTCGCGTTATGTCGCACCTAATCGCGCAAACATTTATGCATGACTTTTGACCTCCGCGGTTGATGAATTATTTACGAACGCTATTATATAGTTTGCTGGGTTTCCCAGTAGATGACAGCATCGAGAGCGATGTCGGGTTTACAGATTTTCGAATAAATTATATAAACTCTGAGTAGGTATAATCGTCTTGATATGAATTTATGGTGTAATATCGATAGCGATAAATTCTACCCTTACATCATACTTATTTTCATAATAAAAGATGGGGACGTATTCGATAAGAGGAGATCGATAGTTTCATCGTTCATTCTCAAGTTGTCACATATTTTGTAATAATATTGAAACCCCGTTTATCAGGCAACAAATAGAACGAATCAACGCGTACTATAAATCTTTCGATTGACCAATCGTAGATAAACTCATACTAGAGTCTAGTTTATATTATCTGTGAAGAAGAGAAAAATGAATTTTGAAAAAGGTTTTATTTTGCTTGTTTTTTAAATTTTCGATTTCATTATGGTATTTATGAAATGTGTATAATTCATTCATTGCAGTGACAAATGCGGTGGAAGCTCAGAAAACGATGTTATCAAACGTGAAAAATGTTACGAAAAATTACAGTAAGTAAAAGAGCGCCTTCGATTTATAAGTTTTACCGTCTGTACTCGATCGAATATATTTGAAGATATTTTTCAATCCTGACAAGGATAGTTGACAGCACGACATCCTTGGGAATGGAAATAAAAATCAGATCAATTATGGAGATACTGAGGACCCAAATGCCCTACGGAATTCCATCCCTCGATCTTCCGGTGCTTGAACCACTCGTAATTGAACATAAGGACCTCGAGGTGAACCACAAGGAAATTGGAAAGTAAGCCCTTCCTTATCTTCAATCTATTCTGTCAACTGCAGGATCATGGATCATCTGATCTTCCTCGTAATAAGATTAAAATTGCTTCTTGATCCCCTGCAAAGTGTACATACTGTTGTGATGCTACTGAACGAATTCAGCTAAATCATCATATCTCGACAACTATTGATCCCATCGTCACGGAGGTTATTATAAAAAATGAAGCTTATTAAATTCCCTACAACAATGGTTCAATACATTTTTTTCACATCTCCAATAGTCTTTGTGTAATACAGGGCTGAAAGTGATAATCACTTTCTCAGTATAGAACCTTGTGAGAATTATGCACGTATTCACTGGTGTATTAGAGAAAAACTATCGAAGATACGAGAAAAATGTATTGAACCTTTGTTGTAGAGAATTTAGTACGCTTTATTTTTTATAATAACCTCCGTGACGATAGGATCAATAGTTGTCGAGATATGATGAAAAAACTAAACTCGAGCACCTTTGATTCAAGGTGGCGGATCGATCCGTCCAGCTAGAGGTCAGGACTTTTACTCTTTTAGTCCGATCAATAGAAGGCCAAGATGAAGATCTCCAACGATTTATAGATCTTTACTGATCAATTTTTCTTTTCGCCATATTTTTCAGTCTTTCGTTAACATTGGACGACGTGGTGGTATCGCAGCTGTCGACATTCGTCGTTGACCATGTGAAAATATCAGTTATCGATGGAGTAAGCCTGGCGATGAATCTATCCGTACCAACGATACGAGCCAGTGGAATGTACCGAGTGTCGGGAAAGTTCGGGAGTCTCTTCGCAGTGAACGGCAGCGGTCCCTTCGATCTTAAAGTTCATGGTTCACGCTTTTACTTTCACACAGATTTGGGATATTCCGGAGGGATGTACGTCAAGAAACTGGACATTGACTTTTCTATAAAGTCAATGGACGCAACCTTCCAGAATCTATTTCCGGATCACAAAGTCAGCACCACAATGAACAAGGTATACATCATCGTCAGCTACCGCCTTTGAGTCACTCTGAGATCATCCCCAATCGATCTAACAAGCATTAAACCCTTCCTTCGTCTTTTCGTAGGTGGTTTCTGACGTGGGACCGGATGTTTTAGAGGTCCTCAAACCGGAACTGAGGCCTGAGATCGAGGACATGCTCATCCACCGAGTAAACGCGTCCGTGTCTCGTCTGACGATAGGGAATATAATCGCTATTCTGACAGGAACTGCGGATATCAGTAGTTTTGCTCATTTAAGGGCGCCAATTCTGCCATTAGGACGTTGATACAATGACCTTGTAATTGTCGAATGGGGTAGTGTAAAGTTTTGCAATAAATTTTTCCACCAGTTTCTTGTGCATATTTTCAACACATTTTCCTTTTTGATTTTATTCTCGCCGTCCAACACAAAGGAATTGATATTGTTGATCACCGGATTATTCGGCTTGAAGATAACGGGAGATGGATCAGCTCTTGTGAATATTTTCGATCTCAATCACAATATAGCATCCAGTTGTCTTTAAATAGAATTGATTCCAGTCTTACAGGAGATTAGGTCGACTCTAAACTGATTAAAAAATTAATTTACACCTGTGTGTCAGGGACGCTGACGTTGATATTGTCGTGCATACAAATCGGGTCAATCCTCGGGGGGTGAATGTGAGAAGACCGAGGAATTACATACGTTCAATCCGGAAATCATTAGCCCATTTTTCCGGAATTATTAAGAATTTTTTTGGGGGACATTTCGTTAAATATCATAAAGAATTTTCGGAAGGGATGAACGGAATTAGGCCTCCCCTAATTTTTGTCGCAAAGATTCTGTCACGGACTTTGCTAAGTAAGAATTCATAACCACTCAACTCTAGTTTGTTTTGTTGAAGGGGTGCGGCCACATTACATTCCTAAGCCATTTTCATCAAGGCGAGGATCATAGTCCCTATATTGGCTCTGTGCAAACGTTATCTCGTATATTGAATATCGTCGCACGAAATCAGGTGGCCATATAGACACGCGAAGTAGCCAGGGTATCATAGAAGAATTAATTTGACAGTGGCACGTAACTCCGACTATATTCTTTGTTGCGGTATATATGTATCAATATCACAATATATATATATACTAACACACGGAAAATGAATAAGGAACAAAGTGAAAAAGAATATTATTCACAATAACTATAGGGAAAAGCCATTTGAAATGAGGCCAAAATTTCCTAGAGGAAATGATACACCTTTTTTTCTCACATCCATATTCTTTATTTATTCATTCATTTCTCATATATAGATTCATACAGGCATTGAAATTTTACAATTTTTTATCCCCTCTTCTTCTTCGTGTTCTTCCTCTTCACAATATACGTTTTATATATTTTTTATTCCTCATTTTTTGCATAACTATAAGATTGCATTGCGAGATTTTTAAAGGATAACAAACAAATATATTTTTAAGAATGTGTTCTTCGCACTCTAGACACGATTTGCCAATATTTGAATAAACACTAGACAGATGAAACGTTCTGAGAATATAATTTATTTATGCAATACACAACTTCGCGAATAAAAAAGAAAAAAATAGGAATCGAATAATTTGAAAATAATAATTTTTGAACACTTTCTTATTATTCTCCGTCACGTCAGAATCCACTATTTAAACGACATATTAACCTTTTTTCCGGTAGATATGAAGTGTTTAGGGAGGACGACGCTAGATGGCGAGCGAATTGCACCGAACACTGACGTCACAGCGTGGCGCGAAATTAGAGACCGTTTCAAACGTTATCGAACTTTGAATCGGCTCTAACGATGATATAATGACGTTTGATATTCTTCTACTATTTGATTGAAGCCTTGATTGGTGTTTGCAACGGTAAACAAACAAGAAACAAACCCTAGCATAACAAAAAATTGATAATCTGGCTTATCATTGAATAACTTCAAAATTAATTCTTTCTCTCTCTCTCCATCTAGTAGACAAACAAATGTGATAAAGATATTGTAGTATCAAGCCTCAGGTAATGCGTCTCATCTTGATTTTTAATTGACTGATATCAACAGGAAAAATGTTTTTAAAAATAAGGAGTTAATCTGATCAGATATAGAAATAACAGTCATCTATCAGTTCAAACATAAATATCAAAAGTCTGTCTAATCAAGATTTGAACAATTAGATTTCATTTAACCGTTACTGACGCAGATAATTAACGACTCTGTCGTCAATCATACTCGAACATCTGCAATCTATGAGCTAGTCCATGTTCTACAATAAGATACAGCCGATGATAACGATCTTTTGGTCAACGAGATAAGTTTTGATTGTTGCTGCATATTACGATTGAAATAATAACTATGAACAAAATTTAAGGGGACCACAACAAATTTTTCATGCTCCAAAAATCATTAATATCTTATCCAAAGTTCATATCCACTTTTTCAAAAATCACTTTCCGCAAGGTTTCAGGCGCGCGGTTGATCCGATTATGTCTCTCGACGTCTCATTTTCTTCGCAGAGCAATCCTTCATCGTGAGAATGAGGGAAATTGGAGAAAAAAAATTTTGGACCAAGTTATCAGCAAAAGAGTGACTAGATTGTCGCTAAATTTCGATAACTGACCATAACTTGTCACACGATTTTTTTTTCTCAGTTTCCCTCATTCACACGATGAAGAATTGCTCTCCGGAGAAAATGAGACGTCGAGGGACATAATCGAATCAACCGTGTGTCTGAAATCTTACAAGTGATTTTTAAAAAAGTCCATTTTTCGATGTCTTATGAACTTTGTATTATTTCATGAAAATAGTTGACTAGACATTTTTCCCCGTTGTCATTGTAATCACTAATTTCGAGTCTAATCGTGCGTTCCGCTGTATTCGAGGAAGCAACAGTTGGTACAGTGTCGGTGGGGAACCGAGGGGGAAATCGTATTGCGTAAAGACTCACCGCGCTCACAGACATGCGTGTGAAGTACTGCTCGCGTGGATTCCCCCGCTCAAAGGGATGCAGTAAGACCGCGTCTTTTGAGTCGGGCAGCGGTTCGACTTGAGAGAGTTCCGAGTCCAGTCAAGTTGAACCGAGATTTTATAGAGGATATCAATTCTTTTGTACTGTCATAAAAAATGTGCGGAAACAATTTTTTTTTTTTTTTTTTATGTTTGATCGATTTGGAAAATAAGACAAATCAGAGTCTCTTGATCGACTGATTCACTGATAATTGCAGTGGCAAAAACAATTTTTCATTCTACTCCTTTTTCATATCGTTATCGAAGGAAGATATTATATCGATAAATAATAAGAGATTAAATACAGTAAATAAACTATCAAATGACTCTAGTTAACAACGGTATGAAATATAAATTTTCATTCAAGTTATCTTACCCAACGATTGCAGTTGATAAACCGTAGGCTGGATTCGTACAGTGACTACCAATTGACAAACCAAAGTCTTAATTATCAATAGGACCTTTTGAACCCTGCAAACGGTCGACGAACTTGAAATGTAAATTTCAATTGTTCATTGTCATTATATCAACTGGATCTTGCAGCTCAACGAAAAACAACAGCCTGACAATGGTGAGTAATTTTCAAATTTGACAGTTTCCCCCCTCCCCCCCTTTTTTTATCAAGTTATACAAGTAGATTATGTAACACCAAGTATCAAACTCGTAATTATCTTTTTATCAACGTTTTATTCAATTTTATCGTTTAATCTTGGATCCATTATTCTTTAGATTATTTTTATAACACTTTTTGATATCTTTGGTTGGATATGAAAAAAGTACCACCCCCCTAAATTCTTTGAGGTGAATGAGACAGAAATTAATTAGTTTATCGACCACATGGTAGAAAAATTGTAATTATAAAAATTTGATTCTCACTTAAGAGTTGAGTTTATTTTGTGAAAAACAAAATTTTTTTGCTATGTATATTTTGATAAGGTTTTGTTCGCCCCCATCTACCGTCAATCATATTGTTTGAGGATGATTATGTGAAATTGAGACGCGACTTGGTTTTCAGTTCATAATTTTTGCATTGTGTGTGAGATTAATCTACACCTTGTGTTTTCTATGACGCATGATCCATCATATTACGTTCGCGGTTTACGGAACCTTTTTTTCCGCAATGTGCGTTTTATGAATTATCTGGAATTCCCGCACTTCCTGTTCAACCAACAAAGTCCAGTTTATAATATCTGTAGCTAAAATTGCAGAAACGCTGTTCGGAAAGTGGGAGAAAATATTTCGCAACTTATTACTACGATTCTCTTTACCGTGCGTATATAGTGGATCATCGCTATTAATGATCGTTGATTAAGAATCGTAACGAAGAAATGAAAAAAAAAAGAAATAAAAGGCGTGCGCAAAGTCAACATTTGCAGCATTTAAGCTTCCTGGCGCAAATCTGTCTCATTATTAATTCGCGCGATACCTTCTAGGTTATTAAACAAAACGAATTAATTAGTCTCTGAACGATTTTAACGATTCATTCATTCTATCCGCAGTAATGATTATAGGATGACGCATACCTAAGGATCGTGTCAATCATTGTCAAAGATAGACAAGAAATATTTGTCACAAATGGTTGTAGATTTTTTTCTGAATGCGTTTTTGCACTCTGAGTCTACGCACCAAATTTCGCAACGAAATATTGAAAATTGTAGGAGTTATGAATTTTTATAGTTTTCAATACGAAGTCGAATAATTCCTACAATTCTGAACATTTTTGGATGAAATTTGGAGAACGCGATCAGTTTATCATTCGTGTCTTGATTTTTGATAAATTTCTTTTTTTGCTGACTGAATTCGAAACGTCGTCGAGCTTGAATAACTTTTTTAAACTCAAAATCGAATAACTCCTGCAATTGTCATTATTTTTTGCTGAAATTTTGTTTCCTCGCTCAACATATAGTTTCGAAAAAGGCACTCTGGCAGTTTTTCGATACCTTGCTTTGGGTCAAATTCATTTCCAAATTCAAACATAGTTTTTTAACCGTGTTATGACGTATGGCTTGTTTTTAGAAACTCATAACTTCATCATTTATCCGCAAACAAAATTTCCTGTTGCTATTTCGGTCGTTGTACCCATCAGTTTTTTCACACTGTTCTTCGTGACGTTTGCTGATACGAATACTGCGGTGGGGATAAAGAAATGGTTCTTTTATTGGTTTCCCAATTTTTAGATAATCCTTATGTACGATTTCCAGAAATCTTTTAGAACCAAATGTGGAATTATAATCTTATATCGTAATCGGTAATCGAGAAGAAGTATCGTAAATATCTCTAGTGTTGTGATAAAACACTTCGCCAGAAGATTAGACGTCGAAGAATTGTTATTGCGGATCTTTATCCCGATTTATGGTTTTTCTTTTATCAAGGTACTCACATCGCTGCAAAAATTGTATCGATCGGACGTAGCGAGATTATAAACTTCTCCAAGGATGTGGTCGAAGGTCGTTCTGGAAAATAGTACAAACTTCGAAACTTCACTCACACCTCGAAGCAACGACAACTTCTAGAGACAGAAGATTTGTTGGCGATATTTCAATCGTGTCACAGTTTCTGACGAATTTTTGAAATATTTCTGTAACAACTCCATCAACAACGAGAAAGAAGAAAGAAAAGAATTGATAAAAGTTCTTCTGATGTTTGGTTATCTCGAGACTTTGAGAGTGTCTGAAATTTTTAGTGAAAATTTGCATGAATTCTCATGCAGTGTTTTCGGCGGACAACAGTTTGAATGTCAAGATATTCAGGAGAATATTGATTTATGTAAAATTTTGTTAATTCTATTGTCATAGCGATGTTTTTTTTTATAAATAAGCGTCCATTTTATGTACGTACACAGGTCGAAAAAAAAATTTCCTGGATTCCGATTTAAATAAATTTAAATAATCCAAATTTAAATAAACTGATTCTTCTTCTTTTTCTTTTAATTGCTGTTAATTGCAAAAAAACAACCTAAACTTGCAAAAAAAACTACCTAATTTTTTTGCAAGTTTAATTTAAAAATTTTCTTTTCTTTTTTATGACTATCGAGTTGAAACGATTTTGAAAATATCCTTGACGGAAATGATAATTGAAGTTCAGAATGTCTAACACAATAAAAAAGAATCCAATTCGTATGAAGAAGTTTTTTAAAAAGTCGTTCACAAAACCCAAAAAGCCCTGAACAAATTGAAGATGAAACTAAAAAGGGTGAAAATCAGCAGCGTTTCAATAGCTTTAATGACAAAATTAATTATGAAAAATGATAATAATAATGACTGACGCAATTTTCATGTATTTTATCTCAAAGTCTCCAATAATTGAATTTTTCGAAGTTTCCTTCAATTATTGAAACGAAAATCATGTCAATCATTTCAATTCTCTGTCACTGCAGCACAAATAGGACTGCGAAAAAAAAATGATCCTTTGAATAAAAAAATTATGTAAAACTAGATTAGGTTGTGAGTTTGCAGAAAAATCGCTAAAGTAACGCTGCAGGTATAATAAATATTGAATACAAAAATTCTTAATCAAATCCGAATTCGAGTCTGTCTCATTGGAAACGCGGAATTACAACTCGTTTAATTAGCCAGATGCGAGCTCATCAGAGACGAGAGAAGAGTCGAGCCAATTGGATTTCGAGAACAGGAAGAATCGATGAATTTAAATCGTAAAATCCATCGATGGACTTCTTCGCGCTTGACCATTTCACTGAACTAAATTACTCAACGGCCAATCAACGTCGGCGACGTTAAGTGATATGGAAAGACGACACTTTTATCGTCTGTGCAGCTACAGTATTAACCATACACACGTATTCCGCACACAACAGGCACTATTAATAGGGTCTTGTTTGCGATTCAAGTCCACGTCAAGGCAAAGTCATGGCTTCGTATCTCACTAGACAAGCACTGCGACCTGAAAAAGCTGATTTGGGCGTTTTTTTGGCTTTGTGCGACAAAAATATTACTTAATAAACTCGAAAAAAAATGAAAATCTTGTTAGATTAATGATTATTTCAGGTATTTCATTTTCTTGAGGAAATTCGACGACTAATTCTTGGTCAGTGCAGACGCGAAAAAAAAAATTCGGGTGCCATTTAGCATGATAATCCGATTTTTTTCGCCATATGGTTTTGCCATTTTGAATTCGTGATCAGTGACTCGAAAAAACCTTCCGATGTCAATTTTATTAAAATCTGTTGATCCAATCTCAAGATATCGTCATTTTCTATCTATTTTTGAGATTTTTGTTATTCAAATAATTCGAAAAGTACCGAACCGATCAAACCTGAAATCTAATCAGTTCTAAGTTTGGGAAAGTCGCGTCGATTGAGATATTGATAAATTGAAAACCTGTGCAGGGTACATAAAATCGTGAAGATCGGGTGAAAACTCAACTAAAACAAGATTGTAGGATTTTTTGTTAATCAAAAATAAATTTCGCTGCGTCACGAATGTCGTCACTGTCAAGTTTTCATCCGGCGAAAAAGCATACATCGCGCTAAAACGTAAAAAGCACGGTACGTAGGTGTTTTTAAAACCCCTTTCAGAAAATAGAGACCCCAGAGATCTGAAAAGTCATGCATGCAGTCGCTATAATGGATGGATGGAGGTTGACGCTCTCAGAGATTAAATTCCGGTCTGCAAATCCTGCGAGCCAATTTTCTGCAAATGTTATACAATTTTTGAGGCAGTTCGTTGATCGATGCCAGCGCCAAATGGCCGCAAGCGGCGGAACTCGTCCCTAACGACACGAATCCATAATTTGGCGGTCCCGAGATATCGGCAAAACGATCTTCGCGAAGTAATCTACAAGCTCGCTTTTGAGCTCGCGTGGCTCTTACGATCAGACGAAATTCGGTACCAGTCATAACTCGTCCCGAATGTAATTTTCCTGGTCCTTATAGTCGTCTAGATAGAATGAAAAACAAATACACCAGAAAAAAAGCAAGAACAAACTTTTTTTTTTTGTCTTTTTTATCGACGTTTCACTCATTTTTTTCATCCAATGCCTGATAGTTTGATGAATAAAAATCGTAGAGTGAATAACAAAATCGGAATTTGAAGAGGGCATTTCTCGAAAAGAAATTATCCCTTTTCGTACAGTGCTTTGAAGTCGAAATGCTTTTTCTACGAATTTGGCACGAGCTGCTTTAGAGCCGCACAACTTTGAAACTAACAAGTTTAAAAAACCCTCGAAAAAACCGCGATTCAAAGAGGACGTTTCGGGCGTCGGAACGGTTTTTCGACCATCCATCTACCTACGTTTCACAAAAATTTAGAAAAACCGTGCGATTTTTCGTGCAATATAATATCCGCAGATATAGAACGAATTTTACATTATTCCCATTTTGATACAAACGAACTTTTCTCACAATCAAATACAGACTGCATTTTCATTTTCTGGGAAAATTATCAACTGTCTAAAAGTATCGAACAACGACGGATTATTTACACGTCACAAAAAAAGCTAATGGAAAAATTGAAAAGAAAAGGAATTCGTTCTACTGGTGCAAAAAATCCACACGGTCACGTAGATTTTCTGGAGAAATCCTCACACAAAAATAGACAATTTTTTCCTCCAGAAGATTGACTAAAACGATTGTGTTGACTCTGGGAATATCTCACATCTGTTATTTTGAGCTTACATGTAGCAATTTCAAAATCAACACGAAATTGGCACAAAAAACGAAAATTGAGTGTTTTTTTTTTCTTTAACAGGAAAATTTATTACCTGAAGCCATCGAGTCACAAAGTCGTTGAGATTTTTGAAAAAAGCTCGTTCCTTCTCTCGGCGCTGGTTTGAAAACCGTGACGTCCTAAAATTCGTCAGGATTAATAAACTTTGATCTTCAGTAATTATAGGGGGTTTCAGAGTTTGAAATTTTCGGCGAAAACCCCCCGGGGGTTATCCATTCATGAGATGAATGTGCGATCGGAAAAGCCAATTCGGTAATTCGGTCTATTCAAACTTTTCCCCAACGAAACGTGTACTTGATGTGCGGTTCGTTAAAAACTGAGTTATACACATAAATTCGTTGAATTTCAGCCGCTTGTGCCTTTCAGGAAGTTGGCACCGATATCTGTTATCGTATTTCGTCGGATATGATTAATGAGCTGGTGGAATTTCCGTTGCGAAAAGTTCTGATCAGTTAGTCTGCGAACGAATTATACTTTGTCCGAGTTTATAATGAAAACCTTTCATCAAATTTTACGTATAGAATAATGTTAATAATAATAATAATAATGGTAGAATTAATTTCAAGCTATATTATGTGAAGTTGTTGAGGTAAAGCTTTTGATTATTATGCACACAATTTTATCTCCATTGAATAAAACCATCACCTGCCAAGACCAGGGCGCCCGTAAAGAGTTTTCAAAACTTTGCTGCGAATAATAAGAACAAGGATGAAAATAGGTTTGCAAGCTCGCGATTCAATATTCACCTCAGAAACTCAAGTGCAGTTTAAAACGATTGTAATTCGCAAATAATTATCCGGACCGTAATGGAATTGGTATCGAAACAAACGATGAACTAATGGAAAAACTAATTTTATTGGTCCTCAAGTAGGTTTTACATATTTTACATTATTATAACTCTAATAGCTCAATTTTATATGATTTCGTACATTCTTCATATTAATTATTCGCAGACGGTGAATACGAGTTGAAGATTTTTTATCGATCATGAATTTTGATTCATTGGTTCTCAAACACTAACATCCACATATAACATATACGAATTATGACTCAGATAAGCAGCTGAAGGCCTTGAAGGCATCGTCGATGTTCCTCGACATCATTCCAGTAGCAATCATCCTGCTCTTTATCAGAACCAATTTTTGGCCTGTTGAATCTTAACTGCGGGTTCTATGAAGGAATCAGACGACTGCCTGCCTATATTCGTATTCTGCACACAGTGATTTCAGTCATGTATAATCCACCCCGTTCATGAGCCAGTCTGCCTCAGACCATATGCAATGACAATATAATCACAGAGTGGGTGTAGCATCATAGAAATACCATCGGGGAGAAACAGCTGCAGACGTTTATGCTACACGTATGTAACCACTAACTAATCAGCTTCATATAAGCAAGCTTAGAAATTTGTCTAGCTAATTCGTAACTTTCATTACCATCATTATCGTCATCCCAGACGTACACGAGTCAACGAAATAATTTCGCTTTTTATTCAATCAGAGGCTATCTTCATTCGGAACTGTTACATCAACACAAAAAATGGATCTGTAATAAGACTTCTAAATAAAAGTTTTGTTTCCTCCGTTTTCTACGTACGTGTAGAAGAAAAAAACACTTAACCACAGTTTGCGATATCAAATTCCGTGAGATACAATTTTCGCAGAATATCTGATGACGGATGACACCTCGAAGTAAGAAGTAGGGGTTGTTTTTTTCGTGGCGGAAACTTTGTCCGATAATGCCGTTATCTTTTTCTTTGCCAAGGGTGAAAAATGAATAAAATACACTTTCACTTCTAGCATCTGGAATGTAACGGTAAAGAAAAGAGGAAACACGTGTTACTCAAAGGTTGTGAATTTCCATGGAAATTGAGACGCATTTTAATATCGCGAAGAATCGCAATACTGATTTTTATCAGTCACTTGCAATATGCGACAGGTGGATTTCTTCGTGGATTCACCAACAAACGGATTACCTACACATAGGGTGGATATATCCATGCAAATCGAAGCCGTAACGCACTTCGGGGCTTCGATTGAAGGCTTTCGGACTTGAATCCGAACCAGGTCATCCGGATCGAATCTTTTTTCCACGCCATTCTTCCACGTGTTGATTACACAGATCGAGCATCGAAAATATCAGACATAATCTCTGACTTTTTATCGTCCGGAATCCTGCTCGCAGTATATTCAACAAATTCTTTGTAAAATATCATCGGGTAACAAATCGTATGATAAATTATAAAATAAAGTATGCATTCTGCACAAATAAATGGAGCCGTCATTTTTTACGTGAATTATACTGCGAGCTGTGGTAAATATTTTTACAAGCTTCTGAGAATCGACTAAGTTTACGATCAGCCCAATTAACATTCCGAGCTTTCGAGCTTTCCTCGTAATCGATAACGCGATTTTTCCTTATGTCCGTTTCTATAAATAAACCATTTTATGTCTTACGTTCCGCAAATAAAAATTAAGGCTGTGGCGTTGATTGGTAGGAAAAAAGAACTTTATTCTGTTCAACTTTATTTTCCGCATTTCGAAAACGTTGACCCGATGAAACAGATTGTAAAACGTCGGAACCCATTTGGGACAGCTCGATGATTCAATCGTGATTAGAATATTTTTATTTCTATTTCCATATCTCAGTCGACGCTCTGACTTTAATCAACCTTCAAATCTGCACTCAAGGCTCTCGAAATTCGCACGAAACTGAACAACTCGACATATTTTATCCGCTTAAAATTGAGCCACCAGAGTCTAGACCGTGGCTGCGAATCGAGAGACAATGCGAATCAATCGATGCACGAAATAATCGCAGCCAATTTAACCCGTTGATTAGAGCGGAGAAAATTAGGCCCAAGAGCTACCATTTATACCGTACCAGTCTTTGCCATCCTCCACCGGACCTTGTAGTGTATAGTTTTGATTCACTTGACCCAAAGAGGCGATTAGCATCGAATAGAAACCGCGACCTTTGAGACCTTCGACCTCATGAATTATACATACGAAGATTTTTCGTCGGAAAGGACAATTAAAAGCTGTCGCTACACCCACGTCGAGAAGGTCTTGTCTTGTCTTTCGTACAGAATTTGATCAACTATTGCGACGAATATGGATATTTGAATTTATCGCCACATCTGTTAATATATTTTCGTGGTTTCTGTATCATAATTTTATTTTTAACGTTTACATATGAAAGATTATAGGACTTCTCGTTTAAATTGACAATAATTTGACTTTTAAAAGTAATTCGTCTCATCAAATAAAATTTACGTGAGATTTAAGTCAATAATTAATATTTTCGAGATAAAATATCGACGGCCGCTATTAATATTGTCTTATGTTTTCGTTTCCATTTGAAAAATACCTATCTGAAAATGGCTCGGGGTAAAAGACTTAAGTCCTGTGTATAAGCATAGGAGATAAGTCTTTTACCCCGAGCCATTTTCAGATAGGTCTTTTCCAAATGGAAACGAAAACATAAGACAATATTAATAGCGGCCGTCGATATGTTTCCCAATAGTTAAAAGTTAACAATAAATCAGTCTATGCTTATCAGTGATCAATAGTCAATTTATAAAAAATAGAAAAACTAGATAGTAAAAATAGATAAATTCGTGGTACTAATTTTAAAGCTAATCTTTTTCCCTATAGAACAATAAAATATATTATTGTTGAATTAGAAGTTTTTTATTTTTTCATCTACTATTAACGGAATAAATGATATAAGGTTAATTTCTATTCCCATTCAAGCATTAATTCATGAATTTGAATTGACTAAATTATTGCTCTGAATACTAGAGTAATAAATTAAAAATTTTTCAATTCAAAAATCAATTAATTATAAATTATTCACAGGGTTGACTGCGAAAGAAAAAATATATATCGTCCCTACACCGACGAGGGACGACCCTAACCTGTGTCCAATTTTTTACGATATTTGTAGACGTCAATTATTGCAATGTAATAATATCAAGTTTCTAATTGAGTGATAATCATCGATTAGACTGAGTGGCTGGTCGGGTGTAGCGTATAAGGAAACTAATAATCCGACCATCCGACGCGTCGAATGTTCAGGGTGGGGTCGAAGTCGAGGTCTTGTTCCATTCTGCAAATACCTTTACACGTGTACCTACATACATCCATCTAAGTACGCGAATATACACCTATATACGTAAACATAGTCGACTGCTAATGGAACAACAAACAAGGGAGCGTCCCGCCTCTACAACCCCTCGTTTATCCTCTCCGTGCTCTCGTCATACTGAAACGCATTTATTCTTGACGACTTCCGCGTTGCATCCATTGAATACCAATCACACTTCCTCCAACCACTGGAAAAACAATCGATGCATAAAAAGCTGCGAATTTTCAATTTTTCTGACGTCACGCGTCCAACCAAAAACCGTCTGATGGAAAACTTTGGGAAAAAATGGGTTCCTAAATTGTTACAACATCGAAAAGAGGCGGATGAGAAAATCCTTCCAGCAGTTTTTGAATGATGGTAGCATAGACTGTGAAGAAATATTAATGTCAGTGACGAAATCTTCTTGAAAACTGCTGAAAGGATTTTTTCATACGGGCTCTAAAAGCGATTTTCAAAGTCTCCCCTCAAGAAATTTCATCAGGACGAATCGCGTGTTGAAAGATTTAAATAATTGACGATGATAGTGAAGACGAAGCACGTATTTCAACCGGAAATGAAGCATCGTCGATTTTATTGTCAGTCAATTTAATTATAATAAATGGATAAATGTTGCCGTGTCGAGGCCAGAGATAAACTGCCACGAAGCTCTCGTACGACACGCTTACATGTCAAGATATCCAGCTGGGTGGTAAAGCGTAACAATTGGCAATTGGCTATTAACAATTGACGAATCTATTCCATTACCACTGACCAACGTGGCCACCACGAAGGAACTAAAGTTAATTTCACTTGTGTAGCGTCTTCATTGTTCGACCGTGTCTTCATCAACGGTTATAACAGGAAACCCAAATGCGATATACGGAAGTGTCTGCTTCCAGATGTTCAAAACTCTTGAAATTAGATTACATCGAATTCTTTTGATGAGATAAATTTTTTTTGCACAGACCGGGAATCGAACCCAGGTCTAAAATGCTTCTCATCAGGGCTCACATCTATTTGGAGGGAGAGATGTTATCTGCTTCTTAGGGAACTTACATTTTTACTCTGAACCGAGGCGTTCACTTTAACATGTTGGTAACTATAAAGAGTAAAAAAATCCCTGATTTTTCTTAATCAAATTATGATTTTTCCGTGACTGAAATTCGGACGAATTAGTTGTTATTCAAGTATGTAATAAATAATGTTCTCGAATCCATTTCAAATCGGGCAGGCTGGAAATCGTGATGTCACGGAATTTTTTCAAATAAATATGTTGTTGTTTGACGAAAAAAAAAGCGACCCGTATTTTCTTGTTTTGGAAAAGAAAAAATTCGGCTGCGAAGTTACGGCTATTTGAACATGTAATCGCGCGCTACCGAAGTTCTTGAAAAAAGAGCACTTTTTTTCTTAAAAACGCTATATCTTTGGAACGAATCATCGCAAATAGTTCATCGTGGTCTCATTTTGTAGACTTTTTCGTACTCTCTCGGAATTCGAAGGAAAATTTGAAGATTTTTGAAAATTTACGGAATGACGTTTCATTTTACGAAAACGAGGGAAATCCGTTTTTCTCGAAAAGTGATTTTTGTTTCTTAAAAATTTTACACAATATGTAGAGTGATATGACGGATATATCCTATGAGTTTCATCGATGCTAAAACACTGCTTCATATCGAGAAAAAATATTTCGCGCGTCACTGGAATTCGTCAATTCCTGTGCTGGTGTCGACTTTGTGGGAGTCGTTGAGATGTGTTCTGATTTTTCGATCCAAATAATATTACTAAAACTTGATATATATATACGTACCTGAGGGAGTACATGACCACATACCGCATGATGTATAACATCGTAGACCAAATACTGATCTGCCAATAAAGACTAAGAATCCCCAAAAAAATCTACCAACAAAAAGTCTTTCTTCACAAATACCCACCGGCAAGAATTCGTCTTCCACAAAAAATCTTTCTTCAAAAATACTCCGTAACAACAATTAGTTTCAAAAAAAGTCGTCTTTCAGAACATTCTTCCTGTGACAAGTTTGAAATCAGATACAACTACCAAGTACAAGAATTAACAATAAAGGTAAACCAACTAGCGTTATGCTCGTTCGCTCGCTCACTCGATTGGCTTATCAAATAATTTGTGATGTAATAAAAATTGGGAGGAAAAGTTCTAAAAAAAAATGTTGAACGAAAAATGTTTAGAAAGTGGTACTCGGTGGGCCATCGTTGCAATTGATAAAAATGCCACGTAATAGATATTTATGTGGCATGCGCAGAAAGTAACTGTTTATTCGGCAAGGTTATGTTTTTCGTACGAGCCGTTGGTTTTACCTGGCGAGCCGAAGGCGAGCCTTGTAAAGCAACGGCGAGTACTAAAAACATAACCTTGCCGAACAGTTACTTTCTGCGCGCGCCCCATACAATTTTTTTTACGGAAAAGGCATTAATAGTCACTTTGACGCCAGTTGAATTCCGCACGAACTGCGTATAGGAGCTGCTGTAAAAGGTAGTAGAGAGGGGGTAACCTGCGGTATAAAGACTTTATTCCGCAACTTTGACATGCGCACTTCGAACTGCGCATCAAAGTTGCGGAATAAAGACTTTATACCGCAACTTTGAACTTGGCGGTATAAAGTGCCACTTGCCGGAACGAAAACAGGCGTCAAAAAGTGACTTTTTAATGCCTGTGCCGTAAAAATATCTGACCTAATACTCTTTCACCTAGCCACAACTGACCCGCCAAATACCACTAAACGTTTTTCGTTCAAATTTTTTTTTCTCAGAACTTGCTACTTGGTTGTTGTATCTGATTTCAAACTTTGTACAGGAAGAATGTTGTGATAACTTCTGGTAACTTGAACTTAACAATGGTCACTTGAATTCGACTGACTCCGCGTGTCTTTAACTGACTTCAACTGACTTTAGCGACTTTAACTGACTCCAACTGACTTCTCAGAAAAATGTACGCCTGAATTTTGAGAGTGGTTAACTACTTTCTCTAAATTTGGTCTAAAGTGAGTGAAAAGCCAGACAGACAGAATAACAGGCATTTTAGCCCATGATTCGCCTGAAAAGTTTAGAGTAAAAATTTGAGTGTTATGTAATTCGCTCGATAAAATTCACAAATCTCTCTCTTCTCATAGATTACATGTTTCGGTCGATTTTCCGAGGTCGAAGTTCGCAGATTGCTTCCCCATCGCCCTTATATATTTTTTTTTATCGAATCGGAGAAGGTTTATGGATCAGTTTTAGTATACGAAGGTTGTTTCCTCGCCAGGTGCAAACAGAGAATGAGGAAAACAAGTTTGCGGGATGAGAGATTTTCCTACTCTCCTCTTCTTTCTTCAGTTCTTTATTCTGTTTTTGTTTTCCCTTGCATTTTTATAACAACGCCTCGAAGCTCTCTTATCCTTAGACGTCCACGTATCTACAGACGCGTGCTTCAGGTTGTGTATATATTATATATTATATTATATATATATATACATAAACGTAACTCACGAGATATTCAAGACCCACATCTTATACTTCATTCTATTTGTATTTGCTCCATTTTCTGCTCCCGGCTCTTCTATAATAACACACATCCTTCACGTTCCGTTCTCGTGGCCTGATAAAACTGAAGTGCTAAATTGATTCGGTTACAGTCTTGGGCTGAATAAAAATAAAAATATAAATCAGAATAATTTTTAACTTCAAACACTGCTGGCTGCGTGTGTTGCAAGGACCTCACAATAAATTTCTAGGGATAACGGTGGTTTTTGTCCAAATTTCATGAGCTTTTGGTACTTTTTGTCGCAGTATTTGAGTCAGTATGAAATATTTTGTTCAGACCTTGAATTGTCGTACCTTCACTTTGATCCGTTATTAATACAGTTTTTGTCATACTGTGTACATAGCACGGGGACGGTAAGAAAGATCAAAATATCGTGATAAAGCTTTCAGAGCTTTTATGCGACTAGCGTCCGTCCTCCCACAGGCATATCGCTCCGCATCTGTTTGCTTTCAATGCAAATCTTTGAGTCCGAAACCAGATTTTCAATCTTTTTCGCACGAGACAACGAACGACAGATTTGAATCTACATTGAGCGAAATTTTTTCACGAACAATTTTTCGAGTTTCCGAAGAGTTTTGAGTCGTTCTTGACAAACTTTGAATTATACCATTTTCACGGAGAAATTTTAACTTACGGACTTTATTTTCGCCAATATCTCACTTCCGGTTGGCCTAAGTGAAAATTTGTTGAGGTCAATTTTGAAGATCATAAAATTATCTGTAAAAATGGCTTCCAGTGTTTTTCACGTAGGAACAACTGTTTCGAAGATATACAGGCTTGGATTACGTTATGTTCAAGTGAGACTTCATTCTTGCCAATATATCTCACTTCCGGTTGGTCCTAAGTGAAAATTTGCAGACACCAATTTTGAAGATCATAAAATTATCTCTAAAAATGGCTTCCAAAGTTTTCACGTAGGATCAACTGTTTCGAAGATATACAGGCTTGAATTACCTTATGTTCAAGTGAGACTTCATTCTTGCCAATATATCTCACTTCCGGTTGGTCCTAAGTGAAAATTGGCTGAAACCAATTTTGAAGATCATAAAATTATCTGTAAAAATGGTTTTTAGAGTTTTTCACGCAGGATCAACTGTTTCGAAGGTATACAGGCTTGAATTACCCTACTTGAAGTCAGACTTTATTTCAGCCAATATCTCACTTCCGGTTGGTCCCAAGTAAAAAATGCCTCAAACCAACTTTAAAGATCGTGAAATTGTCTGTACAAATAGTATTTACAGTTTTTCACGTATAGGATCAACTGTTTTTAAGATATACAAGCTTCACGTATTTTATTATTGTTGAAAGTCTACCAGAGGAATTCCCGAGTAAATTCCACCCTAAAATGCCTGTGGAATTTAGTAATTAACGATATCGAAATGAAATGGGTTCAAATAATCGTTTAAAAAAAACGTCGATTTTTATCAGTCGGTATAATAACGAGCACAAAAGACGACCACCTTCAGCGAGCAGACGCGTTTTTGTCAAATGGTATAACAAAATGGGTATACCAACTAAATGATCAAATTGATATTGATCAGGCAATTGTCTTCTACCTAGTCTTCTGCTCACAATCAGTGAACGTAAAACGATCTGACACCCATTTCTTTCAGTCACAGATTTTCAGCACACCCAAACTAAGCTCTGACCATCCCACCTACACCTGGGACAAAATCCAGTGGGATGGAAAACTTGAATTGAAATAATATCACTTAACTCTTTCTACCCCGTTCAGTTTTCTTCTATCCCAAAGAAGAACGTGATTACGATAATGAAGATTCAAGCCCTGATAATTCGCAGGAGATTTGCACTTATTATGAAATAGTATCTTATGGTCTTCGAATAAATGCGAAATTTATTCACGATTGAGAACAAAAATAAGACAATATGGCGTCCAATCGTTTTTTTTTTTTTGTTTTTTTCTTTAATTTGGAAACGCAAAGTTAGATCTGATGCATAATTGAGTAGGTATCGTAGAACTTTGAGAAAATCGAGTTCAAAAACAAGAATAATTAATTAACAATTAGAGTCAAAGTCGTCGAAAGCTTTTCATTGTGATACAGTTTCAGTGCTTTGCGTACCAATTCATAACTTTATTATATCAGACAAATTTTGCCAAGATGGTCTCGTCCAATTTCTACAAAAGCTTCGGATCTAATTTAGGTGACGTCAGCTGGGGCTGTCGCAAAATTTACTCACTTAGATACTTTTTTTTATTCTCTGACCGAATCGCCGAAAACCGTGGTCGAATGTACACTGGAGGGTTGTTAGATAAACCCTCGGAGAAAAATACCAGCAAGAGGAAACAATTCTTTTTTTTTTCTGATCTCCCCAGCGAAACATCGTCCTCGGGATTGATGAAGGTAAAGTGACTGAAAATATCGAGCCAGTGTATAAGAGACTCTGATAAAAATTCTAAGGGCGTAGTCGTAGCCTAAGGACAACATTGTTATTCCCTCTGCGGACAACTTCCGGGAATAGAATTAACCGCTGGAGTGTTAAGGGGTGAACGGAATTTGATGGGAAAGGGGAAATTAAGGAAAATCCACCTCGTAATTAATTCGGGTCACTTAACTGTTTCGTTGGGCTTTTAATTTCTACTAATTCGACTCTTAGCTCGCCTGTGGCTTCGTTCAATCCCATTCCTACACGTACAATTTAGGTCTAGGGTGGCTCGGAGGATTAGCAGCGGTAGTCTGTCTTCTTGGTTAATTACTCTCATCTTATGACTCTCTTTGCACATCAACTCACAGATCAACGTCCTGTACAAAGATCACAAGGATCCGAAAAGGACTTTCGAGTCGCTGTCCTAGGATAAGTAAATTACACATTACCAATCTGGATTGTAATGGATCAAAAATACCAAAATTATGACGTCACGTGAAATTGTATTGCCTATAACTTTTGAAATTAGTCTAGTCAAATTGGATCTCAATATGCCGAATAGAAAAATTGGTGATTAAAGATCTATAAATCAGTAAAGACCTTCATCTTGGCCTACTATTGAACGGACCAAACTGGACGGATCGATATCTCCACAACTATTGATTCTATCGTCACGGAGGTTATTATAAAAAATTAGGCTCAGTAAATTCTCTACAGCGAAGGTTTAATACATTTTCCTCGTATCTTCGATAGTTTTTCTCCAATACACCAGTGAATACGTACGTAATTCTGACAAGGTTCTAGACTGAGAAAGTGATTATCACATTCAGCCATGTATTACACGAAAACTATTGAAGATATGAGAAAAATGTATTGAACGAATGTTGTAGAAAATTTAGTAAGCTTCATTTTTTGTAATAACCTCCGTGACGGTAGGATTAATAGTTGTCAAGATATGATGAAAAAACTGAATTCGAGCACCTTTGATTCGAGATAGAGGATCGAGCCGTCGAATTAGAGGTCAGGACTTTTAGTCCACTTAATATTAGGCCAAGATGAAGGATTTATAGACCTTTACTGGTTCATTTTCCTATTTTTGCTAATTTAACTGGACTATAATTGATCTGTATGTTACATAATTATTTCAAGTCACTGTACTAAATACACTGTTGAGAGCTCAATACGATTTTGATTTGGAAATAATTAGTGAATCTAAGCGGAGTTTGAAAAGTTTTGTGACACATTTTTTCACATGAATCGAGGTGGAAGAGAATTTTTATGGACTTTGCGGGGTCTCTGCATAAAATTTTGCAAAAATTGAATTCTCTTTCTATCATTATATCAAGACAACTTATCCGTCGCCTCATAAATCAAGTGAATATATAGATGTTAACCATGAGTACATTTTGTTCTTTCATATTTAATGGCACCGCCAGCTATTTTGCAAGAAATTTTTCAGACGAACATTAAGTGACAGAATAAAAAACGATAAGAAAGGAAAAGAATTTGAACTTACACGCGATATTATATATCATTAGTGGATATAAATGTAAAATTTATCGACCCCAAAGTTTTACCTAATACTAGAAGATTATTTTCTCCCTATAATATATCTACGTTCACTCTTATGTTACAGTCTTCACAGATACATCTCAAGCATCAATCCTTAAAGTCCCATTTATGGAAGAACATTTATTCTCACTCTGGACTTTACGACACCCTTAGATTTTCAGGAACCGGTTTATTGCAAATCTTGTTACAACATACCTAAACTCGAACGAAATGGACAACCTGAAATTACTTCGAATAATTTACCATTGAAAATGTTCAAATTATAATCGTTAATTCCTACAGCCACGTAGTTTTCTTTTTCTCCTTTGAATTCTGAATTCTGAATATTGTTTCAAATTATTTTCTCAAAAAACAAGCATGCAGATTAGGACGAGTAAATGAGGCGAAAATCAGACGAAATCTGATTACGATTCGGGTTAAATTATGTCAAGATAAGGGCTTCCAATTTCTCTATAGAATTACTTGAAAGGCTTTCATTCGGCAGCGTAACTTTCTCCAAGAGTCGTAATCAAGGGTTCGGAAATCCTGAGTTTGAGGCCGTGACAAGGGATCGTGTTGACACTGAAATCGTGGTGTAATACTTACGTGTAAAGTATATAGATGCCATCAAAGGGACCAAGTAGAAGTTTCGAAAGATATTCCATGAGATTCAAAAGCCCGACTTGAAACGGACTTCGGAACCTGAATAAATAAATTAATATTTTAGTATCAAGCAACCGACCCATCCAACGTAGAAATTGACTTTCAATCGTTGAAAACTATACAGGGTCCTAAAGGAATTACCATCAAAAGGGAACACCTTCTTCCTTCATTTTCATCCTGATAGAATCAAATGGGGCTGAAGCCAGCAGCCAAACACTTCAAAGTCTCATTTGAAATGAATTCAGCACTTTTGGCTGCTAAGTACGACTGCTAGCTTCAGCTTCATTAGAATCAATTATCGTTGTCGAATGTTCTTATCAAAATCGTCGAATGAGACGAAGAAAGGTATCCATCACTTTTTCCAGTCTTTTTGCAACTTACCGTTTCTGTTTTCAAAGAAAAGGTCAAGTTACTGTAATCACCCTGAAAATGGAAGATTGAGCGAGCTTTCACCAAACGTGATCAATTTTCGTCCAATTTGGTGGCAAAAATCTAAAAGTATTCGAGATTGCACCCGTTTGCTTTCGTTTTTTTTTGGGTCCTAATTGAACCACGAATTTGTCACTGAAATTTTGGAAAACTCGAATCAAACGGTGATATTTTTTTAAGCCAGAAAAATAAAATAGTCTAATCGCAGTCTAATCATCAGCTCGTTTCCATAGCTTTTTTTGTTTATGGTACTGTGCGAAATGTCCAGTGGCTACAAAATTAGTACCAGTTCTACGACCACAATCTAGAAACTATTCCGGCTTTCAGAAGTTCGATATGACAATAGTGTTCGAAACGGTTAAATTGCGAAATGCGAAAGCAGTGGGAATACCTTTCAGAAGGAGGAAGCAGAGTGTTCAAAGCAAGGGGCTCTTCACTTGAACATTCAATTCCACGACTTCATGATTTCATTGTCAAATTCTGGATAATTTTTACTGACTTTCGGTTATTTAGAAGTGATTTAAAATATATTGAGCTCATTTCCAGTGATTTCAAAGCGATTCTTTGTCTGATTTCAACAGATTACGAACCAGGTAATTTCAGGAGTGAATAGCCCCTCGGTTCTAAGTTGTTCTTGCATAAACTATGACATACCCAGCATGGGGATAATTGAGGTTCCCGGAATGACATCGCTGTACCTTATTCGATACTGTTGCCTAAATGGTTCCATCAATCTAAGTGCCGCTGGAGAGCAACGTGATAAATGAATAAGCGTTCATAACGACCAAACAGAAAGTAAACTTCTCGCTCGCTGACACGTGTCGTAGAATTTTGGAGCATATGCAGTTTCGAAACCAGTGATAAGAATTTGTGGAAAATTTATTGAGACGGTTGCACCGTCCGAATACGAACAGTATCCTATCCAAATTGCAGTCAGCTCGAATGAAATATTGACGGATACAAGTTAGTAACCGCATCGAAAAAAGCTCTAATGCTGTTACTAGTGTGGAAAGTGACCCCGATATCCGTCGAGTGTGAAGTTTTGAAAAGTTTAATTTTCGAAGCCTGTGAAAGCTTCACTTTCCACACTGGGGTATCATTTTCCGCACTGCTTGGAAATTAGGCACTTTCCGCACGCTGCACGGGCCCCAAAACTCGAACTTTTCGTGCAGGTATGACGAAAAAAAATTATATCAAGAAATGTGGAGCTTGTTCATTTTATGAATAACTTTGAACCTTTTTCGATTCAATGTACATGCACCTGATTTTGAAAATGCTTGCAAACGGTTTTTTTTTATTGTTCATTATAGACTGCGACCTTGTGGTTTTGAGTGTTCGATTATTTGAATCTGACTATCTGATTAAATTTTCAAATTTCAGGCGACCGACGTCAACAGTCAACGACGTATACAGGATCTCACGATGCAGCTGGAGGCAGCAAAGTGTCAAAATGGCACAACGGGTGGTTCAGGTCAGTATATTTTTTCTCAACTTGAGGGGTTACGTAAACCTCTAGATGAACAACAACGAAATAAAAGTCAGAACCGCGAAAAGTCATTTTTCATAGTATATAAAATGTTTGTCAATCGATTTTAGAGACAAATTTATCACAAAAGAAAATCGATTTCGGTTTTTGTGGTCTCAAACTGTTCAGTAAAGAGGCTTTTTTCATTATCAAAGTAGAAATTTTTTTGATCTCATAAAAATTTTAACGTATATAATTAGCAATTTTCTGAAATAAAATAGCGTTTTTCTGTTTTTCATATGTTACTCGTTTCGTGGTAATTCAAAATATACATTTTGAAAAAGCCTCTTTACAGAAAATCTGAATCTCGATCCACCTGTAGATTTCATTTCAGGCATCATAGACAAAAAAAAAATCGGGAGAAAACCATTCAAATGTCTTAAAAATGATATTTTTTGCAGATTTTACCTCTTTTGAAATTTTAATTGTGTATGTATGAACCTACTTTAGATATTTATGTGGCATGCGCAGAAAGTAACTGTTTATTCGGCAAGGTTATGTTTTTCGTACGAGCCGTTGGTTTTACCTGGCGAGCCGAAGGCGAGCCTTGTAAAGCAACGGCGAGTACTAAAAACATAACCTTGCCGAACAGTTACTTTCTGCGCGCGCCCGATACAATATTTTTTACGGAAAAGGCATTAATAGTCACTTTGACGCCAGTTGAGTTCCGCACGAACTGCGTATAGGAGCTGCTGTAAAAGGTAGTAGAGAGGGGGTAACCTGCGGTATAAAGACTTTATTCCGCAACTTTGACATGCGCACTTCGAACTGCGCATCAAAGTTGCGGAATAAAGACTTTATACCGCAACTTTGAACTTGGCGGTATAAAGTGCCACTTGCCGGAACGAAAACAGGCGTCAAAAAGTGACTTTTTAATGCCTGTGCCGTAAAAAATAATTTATCATTAAAAAAATTGTCTAATTCATTATAATATTGACTGCAACATATATTATCAATGAATGACGTTTATATATGCGTCCGAGGATATATTTCCTGCGGTTGATATAATAATAGATTTTTTTTCTTATTATTATTCTTATTGAGTCACGTGATTTTACAAATAGAATTTTATCAGTGTTCATAAACCGCGAGATATGCTACAGACGAAGATTATTAATCGCATTCTACTAGAGAGTATAAAGTATAAATCGTATTAAAATAGTGCAGAACCGCCCGAGGAAGAAATATTTCAATTACGATGTTGAAGAAAAAAAAGGAATAATAATATTTTCAGGGATAATTATAGAGATAAAAAATCAGACTTTTTTACACAGTTATTATTCAGAATTTGAAGCAATTATTGTTGAAAACTCTGTGAAAAGTCAAATCTTTGATCATCTCTGGAAATATTGCATGAAAGTGAGAGGCCCGAACGTGTCAAACTGTTTCTACTACTACATAAATTGGAAACTAGAAACAAAAAAAAAGTACGCTAAATATTGTCAAGGGAAGATAAGAATCTGAGCTGAAATTAATTTTTTCAAGATATCCTTTGATTTTATCTCGATTTTCGCTCTCTGTACGTATCGAATCGGAGCTTCGAGTCCTTTATTCGACGGTCGCTTCATTAGAATATATACCGTATTCTTCGAATACGTCAAGAATTTAATTTCCCGCCAGGCATCAGTCTGCTAGCTTCTTTTTTTTTCACAAGATTAGATCGTAGAGGTCTTGGAAATTTATTTGCATCTTTTCCTGTCTCTCAAAATCTTATGACACATGGATCAATACGTCAGATTTTTTTCAAGATAAAAAAATAATCGTAATTTAAAGTACGTCTAGACCGACAAGATGCTGTGACTCGTTGAAATCGAGAGACACTCTGATTGCGAATGCTTTCAAATCGTTCGAAATCACTGGAAACCAATCTGTAATCATTAATAATTATTTTTGAAGCACTATAAATCATTTCAGAGTCACTAGAAATTATTTTTCAATCACTAGATATCATTTAAAAAATAGTAAATTGGAATCTTGATGTTAGTGAATGCAAAAAAAAATGGAAATTATGTCAAGCATCAATGTCAAGCATTTTGAAAATTACTTAGAATTGCTCGTCGATTGATTCAATTGTGAGAAATCTAGAAGCTACTGCGTTAGACTTTGTCATTGAGAATAGTAAAAAGATCGTGGTTCCATTTGCACGTAGTATTAAATTTGAATGTAGTAATGTAAAGTATAAGGAAATTTGAAATTTACATGAGGAACAGAGCTCTTATTGATCCAGTGTCAACATGTGTGTACCGCGAGACTATGTAAGGAAAATGATAATTCACGACCTTCTGAATCCAGCCAGAGAAATGATCACTGGACACGCACGAGAAGAATGGCAAATGCGTGCGAAATCTTAAAAGTACCAACAAAGAATGCCGAGTGTTACTTTTGCTCGGCCAGATGATAATTATGCTGGCTAAATGAATTCGGCGATTATTATTCAAGCCGTGAACAAATAAATAGAGGCGATACTATACTGTCTTCAGTATTCTCTAATTGATGGGTTCATTACTTTACACTATCGACAACTTCCCTTTTCCACTTTATTATAATACCGTCCGAAACAATTTCCGCGTATGGATTCCAGAGACAAGACTGCTAACTGCTACATCTAATCCCTACAAGTCTCCAGAGAATATAATAAAACTAAAATAACGGAAGGAATTTGTCTCATGTCTTTCCCGCTGTATATAAAGCCGCTTCCGTTCCTTAAATTCCTCTCATATTATACTCGGTTGAATTGCCCGGGCATGAGATGAAAATTTCACATATTTCAGAGAATCTCCCTTAACTTGAGAATATTGCATACGAAATGTACATACATCCAGGACCCATAAAATCCCTTCGCTCTACTCTTTTTTATGGATCGTCAATCCCTAAGACTCTGATTCCCCTCGTGTGTGACACCCAACGATCGTGAAGATCGTGGCGGTCGACGCCAGCGCCCATAGTGGCTGAAAAACACACTTTTCAGTGGACAAATTCCGGCGCGATGATCAGACACGGTTCATTGGAGAACTTCCACTTGGCTGTAATGTCGAGAGCTTTCGGGTTGAAAGTACTTTTGTCGTTATATAATCCAGTTCGAGTAAAGTGGCGAAGTGGTAGGGAGCGAGAAAGAGCTTTCGCGTTCCGAGGAGTGATTTTCATTGCACAGTTTCCTTTATGCTTGGGGTACGATCTGCTAGGAACAGACGGTATATTCTTTCCTCAAAGTTTATGAAACTTGTTGGAAAGGGACTGGGCAAAATATTGCGCTGGGAAACTGCAGGTCGTTTTTTTTTGTCACGTGACGTATTGGATGGGTCTCGCAAGCTCCACTCATACATTTTATTGTTCGATCGTATTTCCGTTGTACCGCAGTAAGACGAGACATCCATAACGTATAAAATGGTAAAAATAACGAACCACGTCCGTCGTTCATATCTCGAAGGCTGATGCTTCTCGGATCACGGATAAGAATAAAAGGTCTATCATTGACGAGGTCGAGGGATCCAATTTCCCGTAAAAAAAAACTCTCGACGTCAAACTAATTGCCTTTTTTTTCTCAATCTCACGTAAAAAACGAACTCCTAGATAGTAGCATCACACCCTAATCTTTTACACCGAGGAAATGAGCAGCTGCTACCGTTTTCGCTTCCCGAAAGCTTTTACCTTTGTAATACCGTCATTAATACCAAGAAGACGATCGATAAAAGGAACAGAAAGAAAAACGGAAGCCTAATCTGACAGAGTATGAGCACAGAAGAAAGAACAAGCTGACCCTGGACACGATGACAATGTGCACTTTATTCGGTACGTGTCAGGATTCGAAAAATGTCTACGCACTGTCGAAAATATCTGTATTAGGTTTCGTAAAAATGTATGTGAAGCGATTGACAAATACTTTTTGTATATTAGAATGCGACTTTTTCAACATTTAAATATTCATACAACAGTTTTGAAAATTCAAAATCATTCTGAAATTTCATAGCCAAGATTATAGGACTGAATTTTATGTACAGGATGTTTCGAAAATTCGGCTGAATAATCATATGATATGAAAATTCATGATAATTTCATTAAAAAATGGGTTTCCATCTGCTGCAATAATTGCTGAATCGGATCATCAGATATTGCAGAATGAACCAAAAAATGATGATCTTACGCTTTTCATTGGATGGACTATTGCTTTGTCACTGAAAACCAAAAAAGAATCACAGCATGTTTTGAATAGTTTTTTCAATATTAAGACAGAAATATGAAATTTCAAGATGTTTTATAATTAATTTAATTTAAATCACCAGGATTGTAAATTTCATTCATGTTTGTAGCAGGAATTTCAAGACATTTTTGACACTGAGTATCTCTGATCCGCGATGGTCTTCGATGCCGTTTTCTACCGTGTATTGTATTGTGATTTTTTGCTACCGAATCGTTTCCACTCTACAATGCGTGATAAACATTTCTAAAGCGTAACTTTCCGCGTGGGAAGAACCTGATTACGTTTAAACCCGCTTTTCGAGACCTAGAGCGAAGGTGAACTCGCTTCTGTGAGGAGTAGGTTGTGGATATGATATTTCGGAGGAAATACTGCGACAAATCCCACGAACTCACAAACTCGTCGTTGAATAATGCCTGGAAGATGGATACGTAAGCAACAAGCTTAAGAGCGTAATTGAAAGCACTGCGCACAGTCGAGAGTACGATAAGCGAAAAGCTCAACTCGAGAGTGCAAAGTGAGCAGAAAAACTAGCTCTAAAAATGAGAAAAACTTTACTTTACTGAGAGCACTCGGTCCGTCTAACTTGACATGATCCGACTAAAACCAACCCAGGGTGTAACTACTAATGCAGTGGCTGACTATTCACCCGGAAGACACACCCTATTAGTCGAACCCAATAGTTTGATCCTGGGCATCAACATTTCCTAATCCAATCTAATCGAAATCGCAATAAACATAATCATTTCCTATGCAATATGTGACTTCCACTCTCTAAATTTGAATCAGTGAATAGTCACTGATCATCAGCGAATAGTCACTGATGCCTCCAGTTATAAGTATACCACTGGAAATCAGTGAAAAGTCACTAATTTATCCAGTGAATTTGAATCACTGATTCAAATAATGAAATTTTCACTTATTGAATCAGCGAAAATTATTGGTTCTTATATATATTTGATCCGGTTGAAGATATTCTCGAAACGGAAAGACAATATGGTATATTCGACACATTTTTGTTTCGCGAGTCTTTATTGCAAGTAAAGAAAAAACAGACTCCTAACGCAGATGAAACTTCTCCGTCTCCCATCTCGTCGGAGCGCGCCAAGACTGGACACTGTGAGAAAACCTAACCTACCAAAAGTATAAGGAATTCAATGTAAGACAGTGAACAGCAATATTCACACAATTCATTGATTATTTGCAACTAACAAGCCAAATTGTGAAGAATTTTATAAATCCGCATGTGTACTTACGTTATGATTTTTACTGAACAGTTCACGTGGTTGAACCGACGCCCAAATCAGCACGCAACATATGAACGCGAACGATTTGGCGGTTAGTAGGCAGCTCCATGGCGGTTAGAGATTCGGAGTACGCGGCGCCCCTAGCGTTCGTCACAAAAGTCACTGACGAAACAGTGAAGTTATGCACTGGTTTAGCAGTGGTAAAATCACTGCTGAAATCGACTTCACTGATAGTCCAGTGAAAAAGGGTTCAAGTGACTGTTTCTACAGTGAAATACCAAGTCACTGATTCAATTAGTGAAATTTTCACTGATTCAAATTTAGAGAGGCAGGATACACGTATTATCAGCGGCTTTAATCAACTTCTGAGGATGTACCTGCATGACTTTCGAAAACACTTTTGATAAGCAGCCCACTTACATCTCACATTGAGAATATTTAAGTTTTACATCGAGGGGGAAGTAAGTCAAGATTTGACTGAGACATTACTTTTTTTTTTCTTGTTAGTGAAACAATTCAAATTTTTTTACATCCAATGAATTTTTTTTCTTATTATTTCAGTCATTTTCTCAGTTATTTCATTTATTTCTCATTATTTAAGTTATTTCCTCGGTTACTGTTTAATATTTCACGAGCTATTTATTGACACGTTATTTCAACGATTTATTTCCACCCGTTTTAGATTATGGAATCGTTCATCAAATACGTAATTCTTGATTCGAATGCCTGGGTTGATTCAACCCCCAGCAATTTTCGACTTTTTCACTTGCGGCTTATTCGTACTTTATTTAGCGTAATCAACTTAGGATTTTTCCATATCTCGTATTCCTCTGATTTCTAGCCCCCTCCTTCATCCCCTTCCCGAAAGCGGGCGTATTTCTTGAATGAGTCCTAATTTTGCGTTCTCTCAATGATTAATCAAGGTTTTTAATTGAGGCCTGTACTAGTATATTGAATGAAAAGCTACGTAACGTTACATTTCAATAATCGACGTTTCAATTATTGGAAAATCGATCAACGGAAGCTGCCTGTAATCAATGAAATACAGTGTCTAGCTGTACAGTCTTTTTAGTTTCCAGGACGACTCTGGTATATTTTTATAGTAAATCAGAGTTCAGTTGTTTGTAAAATATTTTCTTAGTCAATAAATTATTTATCAACTTTCATTGAAGTTTCTGAGTCTATTTTCACAAGTCTGATTGATTAATTTCAACAGTAATGACGTCATACGTTCCTAGTTTTTATCCAACGCCGTTGAAACGATGAAATTTTCAAGCACCGCCCGCAGTGCTCTTGGATAAAAATTTAACCTCGAGCTTCTGAAATCGATTTGTAAAATGGCAATAAACGAAGATTGTCTCTAAGGTTTGAAAGTCGATCGCCTTAACAGCTTTTCAGGTCGCTTTCAACCCCTGGGAAATGCCGCAAGCTCGATTACTGTAGCTAGAAGTCTTTGGCCAGAAAAATAAACTCGATTCTTCGGATCAGGTTTGCCATTCCTGAAAAAATTAACTGCAATGATTGCAGTTGGTCGAATCAAGACAAATCCCTGATCGAATATCGAGATCAAATGATGAAACAATTACGCGACCGTTCCCAGCCAGACAAACTGTAATGTGGAACCAGTTACATAAAAAAGACACTTTTCTCGTTTAAAAAAGGTTCATTTGACAAGAGACATAGATACGCGGGTTACCTGAATGACTTTTACAGTGTTTCCCGTTTTCTTTTTGTGTCGAACTCCGGAGAATCGTCAACCCCTTCGTCGTGGGTGTGACTGTTTTTAGCGGTTTAATAAAACTAAGTAGAAAACGTTTGATAACGACGATGTTAAAAATTCACAGAACGAAACACACTCCTTGTGGTCTCGCCACGGTTTTTTTGTTTTTTATACCCAACGTTTCACGAAGCCCGTGTTTTTATGAGTGATGGCATGATGGAATCAGTCATGGTACTTCAATCTACTGCACCCCTTTTGGCATCGTAAAAACAACGCCCTTCGCTAACAAGTTATACCGCTTTGTCGTATCTGCACGCGTGTGCATACACAGGCCATGACGTAAAGGCCAGGATATGAAACTTCTTATCCATACTTCCGGGCAATTTTCAATAAAGACTAAATATAAATTATAGTGATGAGCGTTTCTCTTTCTTTTGGTTCTTCAAGTTCGCGAGAAAAATCACATTGAACCTTCATTCAAACAGCTGCGAATAAAAATAAGAAAAACTTTTACAGATCGTACTTTTGCACCGAGGGGTGAATGAGGGTTTGTTTTGAATGAATTATCCACCTTTTCATTATATTAATAATCGCATATTTTCAATACCGATCAATTAGATGGGGTAGCTTTATCACTACTTGAATAAGCTTCGATCTTATCTTTTATTCTTGCGAGAGGTTTTCTTTCTTCGATTCAATCTGTAGATCCCCCTCTCTGTGATGTACTAATCAACTTGTCAACAATGCGACCTACCCTCTTTCACGGATCGAGTACAATGCCAATAAGAGGAAATCGTTATTTTCTCTGTGCAGTCGTACAAGTGGCGCCACGAGTGTCGAGTAGTGGAAATTCTAGCAAGGAAATCGCACCACTGACACCTGACTTAATGAGGAATCATTCAAATAATTGTATCTAGCTCAGAAACAACTGGATCAGAGAGTAGTGATTCAAATTGATATAATTGAAGCTCACTCAAATTATCATGAATCGTTCAAATGAACAGGAAATTTCGAGGATAGGTTGACATTTTTGAATATCGACTTAAATTCGAGTGAATTGAATCGTTTTGAATTACTTCAACCAAAAGAAAGTGAACAGTTATCGTGTAACTTGAATCTTGAGTTACTTTTCCCTCGGCAAAAAGTTATCGTTTTCACCACTGCAAGCAAAGCCACAGGAGTTTTTTTTAATCAGTTTTAAGATCATAAAAAATGCGAACCATCACGCAGAGTCGAAAGCGCAAAGCTCTCAAGCTCAACACTTCAACGTCATCTTAAGGCAAATTTATTCCCAATGCAAATGATAGGTGATAAGTATTCAGAGACCAACCCCCGCCTTTTTGCGGTGAAATATTATTCATAAACGGGGCTCGGATTCTTCAATTTATCACTCATTGTCAGCTCGTTTTCTGATTTATGTACGGGCATAAATTCGGACAGTTGGACGTGTGGAGCTTGAATTTGAGGAAAGTTAATCTTAACTTGGCTTTGTTTCCAATTTCGCAGGCTGGTGCCCTCAGACCTGGGACGGCATCCTTTGCTGGCCATCAACAGCACCCAGCGCCGTCTCCACGCTAGGCTGCCCTCGCTACATCGCTGGATTTTTACCGGTAGTTATCAGTGCATATAATCAGTACATGGACGAAGTTTGAAACCCAGGTTTACATCGAAGTTGATCATGACGATTAATGGTCGTTGAATTTCTCAAAAACTTTTTCAATCTTGCTCCGCTTCCATTATTCGCGGCTGACATACGATCTGGTGGTTCGCACAATTTTCTAAGATTATCCAAAGAGTTAATTTGAGCTCGTAAAACCATTTCTGTGATAATTTTTCTATTCCAAACTCTTATAGCCGTTATTAAACTTGACCAGATTCTCTTACACAGCCGAAATTGGCTTCGGTGGTTTTTTTTTTCTCTATTACTCCCCCAAATTTATTCAAAAGATTTTGCGATTCTTGCCACCTGTGGATCACGTCGGATAACCTCCTGCGGAGTTTCAAGTAATCTCCTACACGAGATTCTGAATAAACTATGCAAGCAGCAAAAGTATGAATGTTGCACTCCATATCTCCACGAATGAGGTAACCGAGAGGTCAACCTGCACCCTGAAATCAACTGAAGTCAGCAAAGTCTTCAACCCAGAATAAAAATCCTTCTTTTTGATTGTATTAGGGAATTGAACCACATTTTCGAAACTGTTTAACTAAATACGATAGATTTATCGAATTCAAAGTTCTGACATAGATCGAATAACCCCTTCGAGTGTTTTCACCAAATTGAATCAAAGTCTGTCTTTTTTCCCCTCCTGCCAAAATTTTTTTCCCGCTTTATTTCCCCCGTCAAAAAACTGTGACTTCCGTCCCGTTCAAGAGGGCAAAAAACACGAGTTTTTAATGCATGTGTGGTAGAAAAATGTATTCAGCCTGCAGTATATGGGTCGATAAACGAATTAGCACGTTTACTCTGACCATTAGGAGAGTAAGATGACCGTTGCTTTTAGAAGTATCAAAACTACCCTCTGGAGGTTAGCGAGGCCCATAAAGCGTCTCGAGTCTGAAGTTAGTTGAACTCGCAGTGTTCGGAACAGTCAAGTGATCAGCGCCTGAATACTAATTAAACTTATGGCTCTACTACATCCAGTGAAAATCCCCCAACGAGGTCAGTGATGGCAGAGGTCGAGCGTGAGGAAATGAAGCGGTTGCTATACGTCGATATCGCGTGTACGTTGGATATTCCAATAATATCGCCTTACTCTTGCGCGTAATTATAGAAACAAACGATACGCATCGACGTTTATATGACTTTCGATCGCTGTGTATTCAACCATCGTTAAATTAGAACGGTAATGGAACCTGCGCCCCAAGAAACGCTTTCCAGCTAATGCGATACTCACTTGGTCACAATCATCGAAGAAAATATAGTGAGATAATATCACAAGGACGACCCTGAAGTAGGATAAAAACGACAAAGAATTGAAAAAATGGTCCGGGGGTTAACGGAAACTGGGCAGAGAATCATTTTAAACTTCCCAGTGTGCAGAGAGTGCGCAAAAGAGCCGAAGGCGGACGAGAATGTTCGGGCATCATCGGGAACTGCGCGCGCACCTTTCAGCAGGCATTACCTCGCGCTCTTACTCTAACCTTCGTGAATCTCGCTTCGAACTCAACACTTACTCGGGATTATATCGACTTTCTGCACTTGTACCACACTTTTACTGTTTTTTGGTGATTCTTTATTCAAAGCTTCTTATTTTTTTGGTGAATTTTTTAGCAACAGAACGCAACGAGATCGTGCATGGATGATGGCAACTGGTTCTGGAACTCGACATTGAACAACACATGGAGCAACTACACGCAGTGCTACAATGACCCTTTTCAACGTATCCTCTTGAATGTGACGACGGGCAACGTCACCCATTTTAAGGTGAAATGCTTTCATTGATTCGATCTAGGTATAATATTATGAGCTAAAAAATGATCGGGATTTTTTATTTCTTCTTTATTGCGGCCTCGTATCCTCGACTTCTTCTTTCCTCAAGTTTGCCTTCCGGCAATCAATCGATTTTCCTTCGGCCTTTTTTTGTTCAAGGGACTAAAATACGTTGTAATGAATACTTTACATAGCCGCCGGTTCAATTTATCAACCAGGCGAAATCAACACAAATAACGTACACAGGAGAACGAGAACCTGGCCAGTGGGTGAAACAAACTTAATTATTATTCGTGTTTACGCGTTTGCGGACGACTCCGAGAACGCTAATTATCCAATCACTAGGTTAACACTAATCAACTTAGGAAGATTTAACGGTTTCTAAAAAGTTTAAGAAACTAAGAAAATATTATGAAATCTCTTCGCCCACTACGCCATGACCCAAATATCAAATTTGTTACCAGAGCTTGGAGATTTCTCGTGGCAACAATCGAAAATCGACGAAGAATTTATTATTTCAGGATGACCGTATCGTCGTAGCTTTTAATTAGCTACTAAAGATAAACAACTTTTATTAGCATCGTCATAGTGTGCAAAACTGATACCGTGAGGGCGGAGTGTAAAAAAGAAAAATTATATTACACTTTATTTCGAACGAATTTTAACGAGTATACAGAGGTGAGAACGTGCCGTGTTTTTTAATCCCCTCGCCTCATCAAACAACGCACGTAAATTTTATATCATAGCTCGAGACTAATTTCCTTAATGTATTTCCGGCGATGTAATTTCCTACAACCGTGCAAAATTTCATGCGATTTTTTTTTTATACGTATGCGACTGATAACAATAAGATTGAAGATAACAATAACGGTTATAATAAAGGAAGCAATTCAACGGTCCCCCTACGCGATTTCCACTACCCGCGGAACCGAAAGAAGAATAACAATAATAATTGGATTTACCCTCGGATTTACCAATATCGTTTAGAGTTGGGATCGGAAAACGGTTTTTATACTACTTCCATCGCTTTATTCGATTCTAATTCTGATATTGACTGATATAGAGAGGAACCTCGACTATTTGACCTTCAGCAATTCCACGAACTCGACTATTTGACCGAGCTTTGCCTCAAGGATTACAGAAGATTGGAAAGATTACGAATATCACAAAGATTGAAAGGATTACACAAAGATTGCAATGATTACGAGAAAAAAAAATTCTGAATCCTTTACAAAGGTTGGCTACGACAGATTAAAACGGATTTAAAAAATATTACTAAGGTAACGAAGATCGTAAAATGTTCTAAGTTGGAAGAAAAATGACAAAGATTGAAAAACTTACAAAGGATTGCAAAGATTCCAAGAGATTAAAAAGGATTACTGAGGACTAAAAATTTTGCAAATATTACATGCGATAACAAGAGATTACAAAAACCTTGTACACTGGATTACAACGATAATTAACCCCTCGGCCTCATGACTATCCACATCGCGAAGCCCTTTTCGTTCAATATCAAAGGTACGGCCTGGTACGAAATTGGTCGAATAGGCGAGGTTCAACTATAAAACTGTTGATTTCAGGGTGGATAAAATATCTCCTGTATAGACGATAGGCTAGTGGACCAGAAAAAAACAACGCGATTGATTCTTCGAGAGAAACGATGCGAGAGAGACCGCAATTTTTACGGTTTTGTCATTTGTCTCGTTGTCGTTATCCCAGTAGTTTTTAAACACGGGATGCAGGTGATGAATTATTAAACCGGGGTCCAAAAGAAAAAAATTGAATAGAGTGATTTCACAGCTGGTATGGACTGGCAGGTGTATTTGATTGTTTGCATCCAGCTATTATCGCACATACTCAATCTTCCCAGTGGTTGATGGACCCCATGATTATCGGAATAGGCTTGAGAGGGAGAGGCCTTCGAAATTGGTGGCTTCAAGTGGAGAGGAAATCAACCCCGACGCGGTGCAATTACGTCAAGGGTCAAGCCAAATGGCACAATAAAAACATTCAGACATTGGAGACTGCCTCGCTGTAAAATTGAACCGAGAAAACCGCACCCCCAAGAAAAACCGGGGCTATTTTCTCGGAGCTGAATAGTTTCCACTCGGTAAAATGCCGTCAGACTCTCTCATTCTTGGCTCTTTGATAACCAAGTCACGTCTTTTGACACGCATTTCTCAAATGAGTTGAAGATTTAATTTCATCAAATCCCCACCACCTCGGGGTTGGATGGATCAAGTTCTTGGGTCATGATCACAGATGCTTGGAATTCGCATAGCCAAGTTATTCGCCGTTAATTAAAGCGTTAGTTGAAGTAAATCAGACATTTTTGAAATCAGATTGAAGTTCAAAAGGGTGAATCGATCGAACGAGATAAACGGTCTGCACTTTTTAGTTCAATTTCATTTTCTTTCCCCTCACGTTCACAGAGTTTGAAATTTAAAAATGCGATACCCCAACATTTCGTCCCTCCGCATCATCGTTACTGTGCGGTACAAAAAAGGGTGGAATCTTTACCTCCATCTCTCTGGAGGTGAATTAAACTTGACGTATATTTTTGTGACCTCAAGAATCAGCCCGTATATTTGAACGACTCGTTACTTCCATTTCAGAAATATATTCCAGTCGTCAAAACGATCTCTGTGGTTGGATACTCGGTATCGTTGTCGACTTTGATAGTCGCATTTTGCATCCTGGCAACCATAAAGTAAGCATAACATTTTATATTTTATTTCATTTTCGTTTATTAACCACTTGAAAGGAAGATCCTTCTTCCTTGCTAATGAATTTCGAATAAGATCGCCAATTAAGTGGGCAGGTCAATATAGGCACACCTAAATAAGGTCAAAATTGATGAGTTTGTTTCACCAGTGTTTTCACCAGTTGCATTTCACTATTGTTTATTACAATACTTGATATACAATTCGTAAAAAGAACTAAATTTTAGTACATTTCTTGACCTTCCAGGTAGTGTAACTTGAAGGGGAATTAAAAACTCATAAAACCGGTTCGTCAGGGACTGGTTTGAACATTGAAGATGATCCTGTTCAAATTTGATCCTAATCAGATGAACAGTGTACAAGTGACAGTGTCCATGGACAAGTCTATGCATAGACTTTGAAGACAGCGTTTCGAGAACAACTATGCTGGCATTCGTCCAGTTTTTAATGATTTGACTTAGATACAATAAGAAATGTATGTCAAGTATTGTACTAAACAATGGTGAAACCCTTCTGCGCGATAGATTGCTGTAAAGTAACAAAAAAAGAACGCAAATCTTCAATGTCAATTCCATTTGACAATGTCAATGTCAAAAAAATTAGTGAAACAAGCCTCCGTCATTTCCATGCAATATTTGTATCTGGTAAACAAATTAGTTCAGTGGGTCTGGTACAGGTTGGTGGTAAAGCAAACAAGCTGAGAATTACCAAAAGAGCGTAAATAATTCGCGGAACAGTATAACTGGATTAAAAATTAGAAATTCAACGTACATTATTTCAACAGGAAACTAAGATGCCCGAGGAACATGTTGCACATGCACCTCTTCGCGTCCTTTATGACGCGAGCTTTTATCGCGTTATTGAAACATTCCATCTTCGTCGACGGTCTTGGAATGTCGTCCGAAGTCCTGGTTCGAGAGGGTGAAAGTTATTGGCTCAGTGAAATAGGCGAGAGCAATTGGGAGTGCAAAGTCTTCACGAGCGTCTGGCAGTATTTTATACTGGCAAACTATTCATGGATTTTGATGGAAGGTCTATATCTACACAATCTGGTATTCTTCGCCCTGTTCACGGACTCGAACTCGAGCATCGCGGGATACGTGGTTCTAGGATGGGGTGAGTTATCCTTGAACAACACAAGACTCGTGGTTTCCTAAGTATCAGATTTCTTAACGGCATCTTTTAGGTATTCATGGGATTTAAAAAATTTTGCCTCGTGTTTTAATGTTGCCTCTATCACAATGCTTCAGGTCTCCCAGCCATATTCGTGATTCCTTGGGTCGTGGTCAGAGCCGTACTTGAGAATACTTATTGCTGGACAACGAACGAGAATCCATTACTCTTCTTGATCATTCGTGTTCCCACTATGCTCTCGATTCTGGTAAGCGATTGTCATCAATCATTTCCGCCTCGTTATAACGTAGATATATGTATCTATACAGTGGAGGAGTAATTATACGCCCAGTGATTTTACGGCGGTCGTGTAGTTATGCATGCACACGCGTGTCATGAGCGACTGATTAACATTTACTCAAGTTTATTAACGCTTCAGATAAACTTCGTCCTGTTCATCAACATCGTCAGGGTCCTGTTGTTGAAACTTAAGTCGACGGTCTCAGAAGAAACTCAGAGATACAAGTAAGCAGAAGTAGTTGTTGCTTAATCGAATAAGTTGTATAATAATTGCCTCAACTATCTGCTCGATGTTTCTAATATTACATTAATTACCATGTAACCGTTGCAGAAGGTGGGCTAGGAGCACATTGGTACTGGTTCCGCTATTCGGAGTACACTACACCGTATTTTTGGGAATGTCTTACGGAATGGGAACCAGCTACACGGTCGAAATAGTCTGGCTTTTTTGCGATCAACTTTTCGCCTCGTTTCAGGTACAGATATAATACAGAAAGAAGTTCTGCTTTTTTTCAATCAAAATTTATCCTTATTCTTTGTCATCAGGGATTCTTCGTCGCCGTACTTTACTGTTTCCTCAACGGCGAAGTTCGTGCTGAAGTATCCCGTGCATGGAGGAGCACGAGTTGGCCCAGTATTCGGAGTGGACGTTGGGGACCAAGGGCTTCGACACATTCGTCCAGCACGTGCAGCTGCAATGGTATCAAGATGAACCATAAACCGAAGACTTTTAAATGGTGGAACGAACCGTGCACGTGCTGCTGTCGCAAACGAAACATTAACCACTCGACGCACAGCATGGCGAGTACGCAAGGTGTTTGTTTCTACCTTAATTCACATCCCCATTATTTCACACTCCACACGTCGTACAGACATGATGGTCATTTTCTTATCTCGTACTGTTGCTGTTCTTTTTTTTAGGTTTGTTCTCGTTTTTTGAGGCCCCTCTCTCCCTCTCATATTTTGTTTTCTCATCAGCTTGGAATATTATTCATGGCGCTCTTCAGACACGTGAGGCTTATTAACATTTAAATGTTTCCATTTGATTAGACGCAGGGACTCGATTAGGGGGAAGTTTGGCTAGCAGTCGTGGTTATCTGGAGGTTACTGCCGGTACCGGATTGGGAAATCGTAATCAGGCAAACCACATGTCCCCATTGTGTAGCAAATACACGGACCAATCCCTGCTGTCATTCTGTTCTAACGTGAGTTCATCATTCACAGATAGGACAATTTTGCAGATGCATTAGAATTTTGGAATCATCGTCTTATGTATAAAGAGGTGATTTATTCTGTTCGTTTCTGATCACCTCAGCTATCGGAAATTTCTGTATGCGGAGTCCCACCGTCGCAGGAAAAGGGGGATAAAATACCGGACCAGCATCGGTGGAGTGATTCCGAATGTTGTCATCTTGCCTACGAATTACACAGTCTACAAAATCACGCGCATCCTTGATACGAGTCGACTCAACACCGATGAACGATACACGTGCGGATATTATAATCGATATTTTCAATCTGTCTATAAACTAAGAATAATATCGACGGGTGAATCACAAAGGAAATCTGATCTACGAAGGGCCGGAAATGTCGGGAAATGATGGGAAATGTTGAGAAGTGTGGGAATTATGGTGTACACATTTTTGCTAGTATTACCATGTGAATTCCTAACGAGCATGACAAAGGATCGTAGCGCGAGTACTGAGTTGTTACATAACCGTCGATGGCAGTCCGTGGGCCTACTGAAGTCAATTGGGGAGCTTGTGGCGTTCGTAGCTAATGAAGCAACCGCCAGCGGCCCACCGCGTGGCTCCCGAACAACTGCGGACAAGTCCGGAGCGTGTAGGGACCGAGAGTGTAGACAAGTGGCGCCGCTTAGTGGCCAAACAATATTTCCCCAGCCGCAGGGCCTCATATCAACGTTGAGAGGCGGACTACTGAGGGTATTTGTTGATATTTTCCTTGAAACAGAGGCTGAGTTCCGAAACGAGCTGGTTCTACCGTCGTCAGTCTTGTGTCTTTACAAGATTTTCAGCGCTAGCAGCGAATTTCGGAACACGGCAAAAGAGTTTTCAACCACAGAAGTGTCTTTTTCGGTGGAGTTATTCTTGCATTGTCGATTATTAAAAACAGAAATACCGAGAAAACAGGTAAAATACTGCCACCGGCGGAACAATTCATTGCGATTGGTGTGCTTTCGGTAGCGTATGATTGGCCGAGTATTGGCGTAGGCTGGGGAATCCCCTGCGGCTGGGGACAGGTATGACCTGTAAAGGCTGATTTGGCGCTACTGTCGATTCCACGCTCGGTCCCTATAGAGAACGTACAAGTAGCGTCGCAGAATGTCCTACCGATGAGGTCATGAAACATGAACAGCGCTCATTCCGTGCTCAGTAAACATATCTTTCTTGAAATCGGGGACGGAAGCGATGCAACGGAAGTGCGTAATGAAAAGTTGAATAAATAAATGAAAGAACAAAAACAATAGAACGATGGACATTTCGGTAATGTAGATTTCACTGTGCACATAATGATTCTTAGTGTAATCATAGATGGCAATAATAATAGTGCATTACGAAAGAAAAATTAAAATAAAGTAGGGAGATCCAATTGAAATGAAAGAAAAAATAAAAAATGCACGAAAACAATATAACGAAGGACATTTTCAATGCATCGGCTGCTTGCGTTACATGCAAGATCTGTAGATTTTTTTTATTGTCAACCTATTATTCTCGTTACATTTTATATACGGCCCGGATTCCTGAATATACTTTTATTTTTGTTATTATTATGAAATATTCCGTGCTCGTGATCATTAGTTTTTAATAAAAATTCAATGTTACTATTATTATTATTATCCCCGCTTTGGGTTCCTGCCAGTCGCAGTAGGAACAGATGTGGCCAGTAGTCGTTGATTTGGCGCTGTAGTGAATTTCTCGCACGGTCCCTATGCTCGCTGGGGATTCACACTGTGCATTGCAATGCGTGACAATGAGACCAAAAATATTATACGTTTATTTATATACTCGCTAGTCTTTTGTGAATCCATCGGAATTGATGGTTTCAATATATTGCGTAGATATACGATATTGTCGTAAGTTGAAAGTTTAGAGAATGAGAGAAAGAATTATATTTAAACTGTTGAAATATTTTATTCAAGATGTAAAATACCGCATCCCTTTTTCTATTATGGTGTACCTTTATATATCCTGTAAAAAAAGAAGAACTGGACAGTATTATTTGCCTATCGGCTATCACAATTTATACTTTTTAACATAGTATAATAGCATTGTCTTCTATTTTATATCTACATATTCAAATTAGTGGAAAGAAAGAACAAATAAGCAGAATTATATTTAATCATGTTATGGTGTAGAAAAAATAAATAAAAGACATGAGACGCGGTACCTAAAATAATCGATAGATTTGTATAATTCGATGTGATGGAAGTTTTGTTGATAATTATAATTAAACAAAATATCATACGATCGTACCTTTCTAAGTTTTACTTACTTGTGTGAGCTGCTACTCTGAAAAATTTAAATTGTGTATTTTTTTATTAATATAATATATGAATCGGGGGAGTATTTTGATATTAGATAAGAACCCGCTATACTTACGTTAGGAAATATTGTTAATATTAGGCATTCTACACATCGTAACACAGACACACACAGAAACTTGTCGTAATTTTAAGAAAGTATATAAACAACTGCCGCCTACGTGGAAATTACATTTCCGTTATTTCTCATCGTTCCGATATCAATGAGAGATGTGCAGTGTATGATTGTTCAAAATCGAAATATCCATAATCCTACAAAGTTACCGAAAATTCTAACTCTAAAAAAACATAACAATAACGATTTAATTAAGGGAAATATCAATGTGGAGAATATTTCGATGTTGTATACCTCAATAGCTCTCTATGTGTTAAGAAACTATTAAATATACAAACTACTGTTCAACCCATGTACCAAAAAGACCGATCAATATATCTTTAAATAAAGTATAAATCGACCGAATCAGAACCTCATTTCTTCGACGCAGGATTAGATTTACTCTGGTTGACACATTCGTGATCAATATTTTATTAATAAACATAATTTTTTTTTATTCATTACCTAATTCCACTTAATTACTGAAGCTGACTAGCCGATTTAAATTCAACGATTATTGTTCGTAGAAGTAAACAGGTAGTTGTTACAATTATAAAAAGAACTACTATAATACAAAAGTTTCTTCGAAACGATATTTCAAATGCGGCAAGAATTTTAAACCTATGCCGGAGCTTCGGCTGGTTGTGAAGTCAGCGAAGAAAACCAGCTGCCCTTATTCAACGCCTTGAACTTCTCGACGTGGTACATTATGCTCGTTACTACTTGTTCCGCGTTATAACTTTGACCATAATAGTCAACGAACGCGCCATCAGGATCTACCAAGTACATTATAATCGTGTGATCGACCTGAAAGATGAAAGAAAAATCAATCACCGGTTTCTAGAACTGATTTCATTCAAATACTGACTATGTAGTCATTGTCCTCGTCCTTTGGCCCGCTGCTGAAGTAGACTCTGTACCCTTTGCAAGCGTGCGCAACCTGCTCCGTCGACCCTGTGAGGCCAACAAATTTATTCGAGAATTCTTTCACGTATTTTCCAACCACAGGCGGAGTGTCTCTGTCCGGATCAACGGATATGAATATTGGCTGGACTTTTATCTGATGCTCAGCTTCTGCAATAATTTAAAAAAAAACCGCTATTATTCCTCTCATCTCTGCAGAAAATCAGGGAGATCCTCAATTTACCCAACGTATCGACGATTTCGACCATTTTCTCGAGCTCATCGGGGCAGATATCGGGGCAGTGGGTGAATCCGAAGTATATCATGACCCATTTTCCCAAGAAGTCTGACGACTTGACCAGTTTTCCGTCCGGATCGACCAACTCGAAGGTCCCGCCAAGGGAGGCTTTTCCCAGCGTGCGTTTTCTCTGTTTTGCCGCTTCCAAGTCCTTCACGTTCTTCAAGTAGGTTACGTAGGCCAGAAGAGTGGCGCCGATTCCGAAACTTATACCCAAATTCTTCCAGCTTATAGGACCTTTTGCTTTCCAGAACGGATTGCGCTTCGGTAATTGGGGAATCTGGTAACGGACGCAAGACGTGTGCACGGATTTACTCTAAACAAAAATTAATTTATTCGTGTAGAAAAAAAAGGCAACGGAAATTTTTATTGACAATTAATCGTTGACGACGTTTTTAGATCGTATTAAAAACCGTTAGAATACATAATCGAAGTATTTTGTTGTAAACATTCGATCAATTTTAAATTCAGTTTACTTAAAACTCACCAATTGACTGAAACTTCGTTGCACCGAAGTAAATCTTCGAATCAATAACTTCGACATTTTGTCGCGATTAGAACTTTACGTGATTATCGATAACAGTGGCTTCAATAATTATCTCATCAAAGTGAGTGAGAATTTTTTAGGTTAGGATAGGTTATGTCGAGTTATAAGTCCGTTCTAAACATTAAAATACATAAAACACACATCAAATTTTTATTCACAGTGATCTCAGAAGATCTGATAGCACGAAATACGGTGAAAACTCAATTGCCGCTCCCGAAATCAAATCTTCGCAGGCCAATTCTCTGCCTGTACCTGGCTCACCGATTCAATGAGCGGAACCACGGTCACCGAATACCGATGTTAACCTCGTAAACCGCGGACACTGATGTCGCGCCTGAATGTAGGCAACTCAAGTTACGTGTACGTCAGTCGCGCGGCGAGCTGAGGGAAGTCATTGATACAAATCAGCCAATCACGACTCTCAATTTTTACGGTACGATACGTTGACTGCCGTAACGCGGAATTTACAGTGAAAATGCGTGGATTTGATTGGCGGAATGAGAGTAATTCATGATAGTAGGTATTCGCCAATCGAAGAAGCTGAGAAATATTCAATATTGACGGCCCCTTATGAAGCTGTGAAACAGCCGCCATCTTTGTAGTCCGATCGGACCGTGACGTAATTTGATTGCTAAAAGATGGGGATATGTGTGATATGTTGGGCGGCTAACCCTAAAAATTACCGAAGAACAGTTTTTGGATGTAGTTAACTGCTTTGTTATCTAGTTATGGACTAAAATTATCTTATAACCGTTCTGAGTTGAACAGTATTTGAATTTCCCGCGCGTCAATGCCGATTTGGACTACAAAAATGGCGGCCACACGCTCGTTCAACTGAGGCTATCAGTGCATCTCATCTTATTTAATAACTCGTGGCGCCACGTAGCGGAGCAGTGAGAAGCTTTTAGCCTAGTCGGTAGCGTGTGACAACATAACCTAGCTCTCGGGTTATTCGCAGTAGCCGATATCGCGCACGTGTGGAATCTGTTGATCGTTGTAAATTTTATAAATAAAAATACAAGATTTTGGGTGAACTAGTGTCTGAGAAATGGCCAAATTCTGTCTGAGTAAGTATGAAGAATGATTTGCTAGAATCTTTATTAATGTTGCACGGCGTTGCCTCAATATTGTTTTTTTGGTTTTGAGGTTAATACGACAAGCTTCTACATTTTCACCCTCAATTGTTCCAATAAATTGATAAATTAATTCCCATATCGCAGAAAAAGGGAGCAAAAGAGTAGCCGCACGTCAGAGATACAAGATCGAGAAAAAGGTTCGCGAACACAATCGCAAAGCCAGAAGAGAAGCCAAAAAAAATCCCAAGAACAAGAGTGAGTAATATTTATTATTAATTTATGGTTTTTTATATTCAGTTTTATTACTCTTGTTTTTCACTAATAATAGTTTTACTCCGATTACTGTATTATTTGTAATTTTTTGGAGTCGATCTAAGGCCTAGAATTCGCATTTGTTACGAAATTGGAAGCAGCTTCGTTGAATCAGAATCCTAAACTCACGTCAAACTAGGAACCAGGAAATTAATCAATCTTGGAATCCTAGAATGTTGAACCGAACAAGAAATGAAGACAATAAATTTTGAATCGGCTGGAAAAATTCTACAATTCTAAGAGATTATGATATCCTGATCAACGTCTTTCTCTTCTTCAGGGAAGGCGAACACCGTGTCAGTACCAAATTCCTGCCCATTCAAGGCGGACATATTGAAAGAGGTTGAATTGTTGAAGAAGCAGAAGGAAGAGGAGAAGCAGAAGCTCCGCGAGGCTGCGAGAGAGAGAAAGCGGGAACAACAGAGTGGGAATCTAGAGGGGCTCGTCTCACAGGCTCAAAACAAACAAAAACAGCACGATTCTCTGGCTCCGGATACTTCGGGTAAAGAATCGGGACAAAAACCGGCCAAGAGAGAGGAAAACTCCCTGAAAGCCCATTACAAGGAGTTCAAAAAAGTATTAGACGCCGCTGACGTAATTCTCGAGGTCGTAGACGCCAGGGATCCGCTGGGAACAAGATGCAAACAGGTCGCGAGTCACCCTTCAAGTCCACGAGTAACGAAACTCGCAATAATTTAAATCAGTTTTATTAATCGATGTTCTCCCTTCCACCGCAGGTCGAAGAGGCGGTGCAAACTGCGAAAGGGAACAAAAGACTGGTCCTGATATTAAACAAGGCGGATCTAGTCCCGCGAGAGAACCTGGATAACTGGCTGAAATACTTGCGAAGAAGTTTGCCGGCGTTGGCGTTCAAATCGTCGACGCAGGATCAGTCGAAGCGATTGGGCAGAAAGAAGCTTGGAAAAAAGACGGAGGATCTGATTCAAGGTGGCGTTTGCTTCGGCGCCGAACTCCTCTTATCCCTTTTGGCTAATTACTGCAGGAACAGCGGAACGGTGAAGACTAGTATACACGTGGGGGTCGTGGGACTGCCCAACGTCGGGAAATCCAGCGTCATCAATTCCCTCAAGAGGAGTAGAGCCTGCAGCGTAGGAAATACTCCGGGTGATTGTCGTCCTCCTTCACGGCGCTGCGGAGACTTTTAACCAGGCGAATTCGGGACTGACTAATTTCTTATTTCAGGAGTCACAAAAACCGTTCAAGCTGTACAACTGGACTCTAAAATCAAGCTGCTGGATTCCCCGGGGATTGTGTTCGCCAACCAGGACAAAGACTCGGACGATTCGTCGGTCGCCCTCAAAAATGCGGTCAGGATAGAGGCGCTGCAGGATCCGTTCACCCCGGCGTCGGCCATTCTGAAACGTGTCTCAAAAAAACACATGATGGAGCTCTACGATATTCTAGATTTCACAACGCCGGAGGAATTCTTCGCCATGAAAGCTGCGAGGATGGGAAAATTCAAGAAAGGCGGAGTTCCGGACGCCCTGGCTGCGGCTCGCGGGGTTTTGGCCGACTGGAATTCTGGAAAAATTAGGTATGCTTGTTGCATACGTTGATTATCTCGAGTTTACTAATTCTATTCTACGCCAGGTACTACACTCTGCCTCCGGAAGACTCCGCCTCCCAATTGTCGGCTGAAATTGTACAACAATTTGCCAAGGAGTTTGATATCGACAGTTTTGCGACGGAGGAAGCTATGATGCTAGATAACGTTGTGGCTGAAGCGGCTAAAACGAGTACGGAGGAAACTATCGTTTGCGATAGTTCAGGTCCTGTCGACGCAGCTATGGAAGTCGAAATGAAAGAAAAACAATCGGTATGAAGCCTAAGCCCGCTTAAATTGATTATAAAACTTGAAAATTGGCCATTTTTGTCCAATTTAGTCAATTTTGGGCTAGTTTTATAGAATTTTTCATTTGGTGGTCAGAGAATTTAGAAGTTATTGAATAATTATCAATAAAATCTTTTTGTTATTTGTAAAAGCAAAAAAAAGTGGCGATAGACGGTAAGAAGAAAGTCAAGAAAGGAGATCCTAAGGCAAACGCGATGGAACCGAGGAAGAAGAAGGTCGAACCGCTATTCGAAATCGAAGGAAACCAGAAACTGAACAAATTGAGCAAGTTGCAGTTTAAAAAACAGAAAAAGGATCGTGCGAAGAGAGGTTTGTCGAATTTTCTTCTCATTGTTCGTCTACGATCGTACTTTTCATTTCTTTTATCAACAACTGAAATCATGATAACCAATCATTAAACTTGAACGTTTCTTTTTCTCTATTCTCAGAAAAAGTGGCCACAGGATTAGCCGGAATATTGGAAGATATCACGATCGGATCTTCAGACGATTATAATTTCGCCACTGACTTTAAAGCCAAATAGAAAAAGCAGAAGCCGCTACATACTGTCCATATATTATGTAGTAGATGAAAATTAGGAATACTGTTTAATACCTAGATAAAACGATAATAAAAAAGTTATATTTGCGAAAATCAATGTCGATGATGTTTATTTTGCATTTTTTGTGTATCAAGACAAGCCTGATTGATTCACCCTTATCAAAAAAATGTTGTAACAATTAATTTTCTGGAATTAATATAATGCTAATGCTCAAATCCGGATTTCTATAGATCACGGATTCCTTAAAACACAGTTTTTCAATATTATATATTACACAGTTGAAGATTAGAATTCTGTTATTATTTTACATACAGGATTCGTTAATCTATAATCGTTATCGCCTCTGCTATCTTTTTCTTTCCAATCATCTCGCTCCGTTTCTTGCTAACAATGGTCTCAAGTTATTCTCATTTTTCAGAACTATCCATATACAATAATAATAATAATAAGTTTCATTATTTATCCTACTGAAGAAGTTACGAGTTCCGCGACATCGGGATCCGACGATCTGACCGAAAGCTGCATTGTAACTTGTCCTTCGGCCAGAGCTAATCTCGCCCTGGCCAGGACCTCTTTTCCTCCTCTGAAAATACCACCCAACAGCAGAGTGTGACCAACGGAATCTGGCACCACTCTGTGACTACGTTCGACGGCTTCGAGTCCCAAGAAGCCGATGAGACTCTGCACCGCTCCCTCAAGCGTTGTCACCGACGCTCCCAAAGCAAAAGTTTCTTCTAGCTCAGAAAAACCTCGCGTCGCACCGGCCTCCCATGCCGCGCTAAAATCTGTGCCTCTGCCTCCGGTTCCTCGCATTTGATCCGCCAGAGTTACTTCAAGATCTTCAAGCTGCAAGGAAATCATTATTTGTATTCTTCCGATCCAAAAAAAGATGAAACTAAAAACAGACTAAGGATATAAAAGCTACCATGTATTCGTCACGATATCCTTGTTCGGCGTCAGGGATTCCAGTTGTGGGGTCACAATCGCGGGCCATGAATCGCAGAGTCGTTGGAATCGTCGCTACGCTGGCGTGAACGTCCTCAGGGAATTCTAAGACTGTGTAGGTGGTTCCAGGCTCGTTGTATGCCAATCTGGGGCACGCGATCTCGTAGACAACTCTGTATCTGTTGAGAGAAGGAAGATGAATCGTTATTCGAATAAATACTGTGATTAAAGGCTGCTTACCCTTCTGGAGGCTCAATGGCGACTCTAACATCCTCGAGTAGTTGGTCGGACAGAGTATTAACGCAGTCGAATTGCAGGACCAGATGATTGGCGAAAGAGTGTTTAACGCATTTCACGTTATACTCAGTTTCCGATTCGGTCAATTCAACGACCGCGGACGATTTGAACAGCGGAGACTCCGAAATGATCGTTGCCAACTGGGGAACTTGCGCAAGTTTCTCAATGAAAGTTTCTTCCCGTGACAGTCTAGGCTGCTGCTGCTTCGTTATCGCGTGTATTTCCGGCTGCGAGGGCTCTTCCACGGTCTGTGCTGGCGGTATCTGAGAAATATCGAAAGGCTCCTCCATCGGAGACCTGACATAATTATGAAGAGCCCTTTCGAGGCTTGGAATGGACAGAAGCGGCGGTTGGACGAGCGACAGAGTCGAGGGATCAAACTGCTGCTGAAGAATGGCGCAGTAGTAGGCCGCACGGTCTCTGACTTCGTCGTCAGAGTCCAATTGACATCGAGACAGCAGGACGAGGATATTAGGAAGCAGGGGAGGACAGGCTGCCGCGAATCTGGCCAGCGCGGTAACCGCCGCTGCTCGAACGCTTGCGCACTCGAGAATGACGCGATTGTAGATAAAACGGATGTAGCGAGATGGTTGCTTCGACGTCGGACCCTCCTGACCCAGCAAATGGAGGATTCGAACCGCCAGAGATATATGCTCGCAGTCCTCGATGAACTCGCACAGGTGCGCGAGCCCTGCTTCCTTAGCTTCCGAGTTTCCCTCCATCACGGCTATTATCGTGTCTGCGATAGCAGCTTTGTATTCGAGTCCTCCCTCGTCCCTCAACATCGCGGATAAAAAGTTCATGAGGACTGCGTGCTTCCTGGGAAACTTCTGGCACAAAGCTCTGCGAATGAAATTAATTAGTTAGGCATTGAATAATCTCGGCGAGTTTTAGGACAGTCACCTTATAGCTTGGACAACTACGACTTTGAATTCGTCCGAGATTTCTGATACAAAGGTTGCGATCTGCTTCATGAGACGATCGACGGAACTCTCAGCGCCAGTTTTTAGCAGGGTTGTGATGGCCAGGGTGGCGATGGATCTGTTGCTGTCGGCGATCAGGTTCTCGAGGTCGAGGTTGCAGGCTGTAACCGCAGCCGGATGGGTCATAGCGACCTTGTTCAGAGTCCTCACCGCGGCGAATCTCAGCGCCGGTTTAGGAGAGCCGCAGAATAGTTGTAGCACGCTTATGGCAGGGGCGAGTTCCCTGGTTCCGCTTCTGCCCATGTTTACCAAGGCGTGAGCAGCCTCGTAGACAACCATCTCGGATTTGTGTCTCAGACACGATTCTACAAAATCCAGAAGCTCTCCGCTCCCGTCTTCCTCTTCCAGAAGCTTGCAGGCCATTCTGATCAACATACAGGCGGCGTACGGACTCTTCAAACTCGATCTAGTCAGCTTTGAGACCAGCTTCGTCACTGCGTGCTTGTCCGTCTTTCTGGCTTGGTACAAAACTCCCAAGGCGTGATACTGGACCATAACGTTATCAGAGTTCAGGGCTTCCTGCGCCTCGTTTGCCCATCTCCTGGCAACGTCTCCTGAAATGCTCGTCAGATGTAGCGTAGACACCAGGGCGGCGCTGGAAACGGCTGGAGAACGATCGACGATGGCCTGTTTCATGTATCGTTCTATCGCCTGGAGCATAGCGGAGTCAGTTATGGTGCAGAGGGCTCGTATGGCGGCGGCTCTGTACAGATCTTCCTTGCCAGTCATGTCCTTGGTGAGACTAGACGTGACGATGATCACGTCTTCGGCAACTGGGCTCAGCTCCTTTATTCCCAGGTACACCAATCGGCGAAGTATCACGTCTCTGGATTGAAAGAGCTTGGTCATCGCGAAGAAGGCTTCGGTTGCTTCCGTCGTTCCCAATTGCTCGCCCTGGTTTATGAGGTATAAAATTTTTGTCAATATGTGAGCGCATTTTCGCGGGTTCACAGGAGTGTCGTTGAACGTCCTCGCCTCCTGGAGAACGGTCGTCTTCTCCATGTTCTGAAACGGGTTACCTCCTCCTGGGATAGAAACGAAACGAAATCATTCAATAAGCGACGTAGAGTCGGGTTTCATCGGATTAATTTAACAGGCTATCTGCGACGATAAACGTTACACGAAATTTATTAACTGTATTGAAATTTATATTGTTAAACAAAGGGTTTAGAGTCTGAAAATTGTCGATTGTTTGCAGTGAAGGTGCTAGCTACACCCTAGATAACAGTTCGACCTCGACATAACCTAAAAGTCAATTTAGAGTAGGTGAAAATGAAATTAACAAATTCCCGGGGTAATATTTTCGCGTGAACGAAAGGAAAGAGGATAAATTCACTCGAGTAGATCGAATGGGATGAGAGAGATGCGGTTAAATGTGTGAAGATAGTGTCGATTATCTGTCAAATTTGTGATCGGTATTTTGTCGGCTCTTATGTCGTGAACGGGTGATTTGTTATCGCAATGGATATTTGAGACTGTATTTAGGATCGAATGTGACGTGGATGTGCTTACCATCTTCTTCCTCTTTTTTATCGCGCTTAAACGAGTTCATATTTTACCAATTTCACTCAACTTTGTACAACACTGTTGACACGTCACCCGTATTAAATGCCAGAATCGGCCATCATGCCTTTTTCCACATCATCCACGAAGTAGTAATATCACGCAGTGATATATGGAGGGGAAACCCGCGCTACTGCGCTTGGCTCCATTTCGCGGCGGGAAACAATGACTCATCCACTCGCCGCCAGATCACGCTCTCGTCGATGTGGCTGAAATTCCATATTATACATGGCGGCAATAGGCATTTCAGAATTTCGGATGAACAAATAGAGTATTGTGCATCAAGTGCGGAAGTTGGCGATTCCGGACGAGTGTGAGGTATGCCGGACGAGCCGAAGGCGAGTGTCGGCATTCACACGAGTTAGGAATCGCCAACCCGCACGAGATCCACATCCTGTTTTTTGTATAAAACCTGATATGGAAAGTCTGACTTCGCGGACTGTGGAGAATGTGCGAGATAGCTGATTCTCTTACCGACCGAGGACAGTGCTGGAATGTGGACATTCCGGCACGGAGTGCCGGAATGTCCACATTCCGGCACTGCTCTCGGCCGGTAAGGGAATCAGCCATTTCGCGCACCCTCTACCGTGCGCGGAGTCGAACTTCCCATGCAGGTGTTACATGAAAATAGTATATTTCGATACAAGTAGTGTTGTATTAATGAATTAGTAGGCATTTATATTTGTTATAAATGTAGTACCTTTTATTTGTATAATATAACAAAGAGTAGTTTCGTTACAGTGAGTTGCATTTTATCTAATGGCTCTTTTCCTAGTCAAACCTTAATGGCGGCGATCACCTTCCTCAGCATAGTGGCGATATCTATCTTATATTTTAATACCTATATTGAATATATAACAAGTAGAAAAACAACTTTCGCACATGTATCGAACAAAATTTTACATTCCAAACGCGGGTAAAGTCCGATTATAAGCACGCTTGCGTGCGAAAAGTCGCACTTTGCGCACGGAGTGAAATAAAGAAAGTTTTTTCACACGCCGTGCGTAAAGTTCGATTTTACGTGTAATCGGACTTTACGTGCGTTTGTGATGAAAAATTTTGTTCGATACATGTGCGAAAGTCGTTTTTCCACACGTGATTGTCACTGCTTGCTCAAGACAATCCTCCTTACTTTCAAAGTAGGTCAGGTCCTTGTACTATCTCGTAATATACTATTTCCTCACGCCGTGCGTAAAGTTCGATTTTACGTGTAATCGGACTTTACGTGCGTTTGTGATGAAAAATTTTGTTCGATACATGTGCGAAAGTAATTGTTTTTCGACTCGTGAGATTGTCGCAACACTTGTCATTGTTGATTTTATCACTCGAGAGAGACGCAAGGTCCGATATCAACAATGCCGTCAGACCATTTGGCAATTTGATCACTCTATGATATCGAATAAATCATATAATGTTATCGACGGAATCATCTCGTCATTCATCATATGATTTATCTTGTGAATTTGAACAAATATGTAAAAAATCACACAATACAGTCCAACTTCTCTATAGGGCCGCCCAGACCCCCAAGGGGAAGTGTTTTTCCAGGAACTGAGGTACCCCCACTTTGCCATCTTTCGTCTCTGTCTCGAGCTCAGGTTACAAGGTAGAGTGGGGGAACGCTGCGAGCGAGAAATAGGGAAACCGGCTCTATTGGGAGGGGGTATTATAGAGAGGTCGGACTGTA
>JAEUYN010002118.1:0-39515 GCA_018257835.1 Euura lappo | reverse complement strand
CAAACTAGATTCGACAATAATTAATTTTTTAAACAATGCCGGTCGAGTACTTTACTCTTGAGCGCGAATCTTCTGCTGGACCGTAATTCGCGAATAATTTTTCTTCACAGGGTGAGCAAACGACCAAACTCGATATTTATCATTACTCCACCGATACAAATTAAATTCGACGATAGTTGCTTGTTTAAACAATCACGGTCAGGTACTTCACTCTTGAGCGCGAAGCGCGAGCCTTACACTGCAGCTACCCACGCAGTAATTTTTGCCTATTTTTTGCGTTCTTTGAATTTTTTTCATTGCTTTCGTACGAGATTTTTCCCTGAAAACTTGGAATTATACTCAGAATACCACCACAAACCACCCTGATTTTTTTTCAGCTTTTTGAAATGTAAATTAATTAAAAAAACAAACAATTCTTCAGGGCGACTGGTCTAGTGACTGCCCTATAGGCTAGTAAATAAGGTAGCGGTGACTACACAGGCTGACAGCGGTATTGCGGCAGCAAATTTTTGTCAAAGAAATATCAGTATTATTTAAGTCAGCATTGGTAACGCATCTCGCGACGCATCGTGTTATAAGTTAACCCCGGGTTTCATAGGTAACAATCTGTTCGTATTTGTAAGGTGCATTATAAACTTTCTTCCAATCAGTGCATGGTTATTTTTTCATCATCCTCTCGAAGTGAGAACAACGTGATCGATCACTGCCATGTAAATAGCAGTTTGCATCTGACAGTGTTCATTCAAAAATTTTTACATTAAAAAATAGTTGACCATATGATAGTGAATGAAAGATTAGTGAGTGAAGAATGTGACAAAACGGTTCATAGTTGGAAAAACGTGTAGGTTCTAAAATTATATCAGACTCCCGTGGACAACTTCATTTTCAAGAAAGGGGTTCTGATCGTGATGTTTTCTTGTTTCTTTATTATTTTTTGCACAAATTGCACTCTATGACGTGCCGCGCCGCTCTTATTACGATGTGTCCATAACTATTTAACTTAAGTTTGCGATGTGATTCAGCATAGTAATGTAAGCATTCAAAAGTTACGCTACTTCCTATGGATTAGATTTTCTCAAACGGCGGGATTGATAACTCAAACGTCGTTCGACTGGCTTTTTTTTAGAATCACTGATTTCCTTTTTTTATGGAACGACAACTAAAAAAGAATTTGTTTTCCATCGAATAATCGCTGACTTGATTTTACAAGTTTGACAAATCTTTGCCCACGGCAGGGGCTATTATCGTTCATAATACTGAAACTTAGACTTTCATGAATCAGGATTCTTGGATATCAGGAGTTTTGGTTGCGCGAAAAGTGAGGAGTTGGTTCTACATGGCGATATTGTTTTTATTTTCATCTAATTTTTTTTTCCGAATGTGTATTACCAATATTTAATTGCTGGCCGGTTCCATCTCAAATCACCCAGCAAGGTGGGGACGAAAAATTCAAACGATCCGGAAAAAATGTATGTCATTTTTCAACGAATTCAAGGAGACCCGTATTTTTTCATTTTGTTGTGAAAAAATTCTGTCCGCCTGTACGGCTGTTCTCATTTTTTCACGAAAACCCACCTTTACGAATCTCGGAAATTTCGTTCTTCGTTCAAACGGCGGTAACTTTCCAACCGATCGACGGATTTGAGTCATCTTTTTTTCAAAATGTGCGTATTTCTGTCTTCTTTCAGGCGGTTCCAAGATGATGATGATCGATCGGAAAATGTTTAAGTTATCCGACATAAAGTAAAATAATGTCAAGAAATTCAACCACGATTTTCGGCAATTGCATATTTTTCGATTCGATCGCTAATTTTTTCCCATATAGTCTACAAGTAGCACCATCTTTTCGCGTAAGTTTCGTCAAGGGCCAAGCTCCTTGAAAAAAGTTATGATTTTTCAAATCTCACGAATTTTCATTGAAATATTCAACAAATTATAAGACCATACACCATGAATATACCATACAAATACAAGGGTAACGATATGATTCGAATGGAAACACCCCGATACATGAACGATCAACAATCCATTCAGATCATTTTTTCTAAAATTCGCATTTATTTCACGTTTATTAGATATAGTTGAATAACAAATGATATTCTTAGTCAGAATATTTCGGAGTGAATATCAGTAAATTATATTCATTTCATAGATCCAAAATTAACATTCTTTGCTTCATTTTGTACGTATAGAGTAGATATAATTCATTGATTAATTTATCTAATGAAGAATAGAAAAAGAAGTAAGGTTTCGTAATTTTTTGCACTTTTATTTTATATTATGTAAATTGATTATGTGTAGATTCAGAAACAATGATCTGAATGGATTGTTGATCGTTCATGTATAGGGTGTTTCCAATCGAATCCTATCGTTGCCCTTGTATTTGTATATTCATGGTGTATGGTCTTATAATTTGAATAAATATTTCAATGAAAATTCGTGACACTTGAAAAATCATAACTTTTTTCAAGGAGCTTGGCCCCTAAAGAAACTCACGCAAATAGTTGGTGCTATTTGTGGACTATTTGGGAAAAAATTAGCGATCGAATCGAAAAATATGAAATTGCCGAAAATCGTGGTTGAATTTCTTGACATTATTTTACTTTATGTCGGATAATTTTGGCATTTTCCGATCGATCATCATTATCTTGGAACCGCCTGAAAGAAGACAGAAATACGCACATTTTGAAAAAAGATGACTCAAATCCGTCCATCGGTTGGAAAGTTACCGCCGTTTGAACGAAGAACGAAATTTCCGAGATTCGTAAAGGTGGGTTTTCGTCAAAAACTGAGAACAGCCGTACAGGCGGACAAAATTTTTTCACAACAAAATGAAAAAATACGGGTCTCCTTGAATTCGTTGAAAAATGACATACATTTTTTCCGGATCGTTTGAATTTTTCGTCCTCACCTTGCTGGGTGATTTGAGATGGAACCGGCCTGCTGTCTAAAGCTCGATAACATTTCCCACTTATCTTGGTTTTAGAAAATTCAGAATTGGATACCCAGGGGGTAATTATTCAAGATTTAAGTGAGATAATAATTTTACGGCTTGGAGTGATTCAAATTGAATAACGTAATCGAACTCAATATTTTCATTTCAAATCAATTTTATTCTCTCGGCTTATTTTTCCCTTGGAACGTAATTTCCAATAATTCAATCAATTCAAATGTTGTCTGAAAATCCCCGATAGGTCACTTGAATTTGAAATGAAGTCTTTCACAGTATAGTTCAAAAAAAAAACTATCACAATCTCATACCATGAAGGTAATTTCGGCAAATTACTCAAGGTCAATTAGTAATGGAAGCATCTCAAGTCACTACCCCATTTCGAAAATGCATTTGTATATTTGTATAACTCCGTTACACATATTCAACGTGGATGAACAATTGTGATGCATTTTGATTCTCATACATTAGGTAGATTCTAATTAAAAAATTTTAACCGAAACAATCTATTATCATCGAAGATCTTATCGAAACGAGTATAGGAGGTACATATGCGTATACGGTCGGAAAAGAAGGTGAATTTCGGAACTTTTTATCTCGAAAACTATTAATTCAATGTAATTCTTGTTTTTCCAAAATATGTGGGGTTGTCCACATTAATAATAATAATAATAATAATTCACCTGGCCGCCAACTTCACTATTTTCGAATTCATTCTTGTTTTGAAAAATGTTTTTGTTCTACCTCTCAAAGCTTTTCTTTCGCAGCTGATAAACAATGTAATATTTCCATTCATATTTTAGATTTTTTGGATCAACGCTTTTTCAGTTATGATTTTTTAATTCTAAAAAAGAAGGACCATTTTGTAAAATCTGAAAAAAATTCACACGAACACTATGGATCACGTAAAATAACCGTCCCCTCGAACAAATATTACGAAAATGTTTTATTCATTTGTTTTATATCAAATAAAAATGAAAAAAAACTTCTCGATTTTTATTAATCGAATTAGACATTCTATTCAAAAAAATCGCTGCTACTTTCATCACTTCATAAATGCGACATTATTATTCCAAAATGAAAGAATGTAAACTAAAACGAGTTATCCAGCAAAAAATTCTACATTTGTTATTACGAAATTAGTTGTACCGTTTTCTTCTGTAAATTTCTGAAGTAGGCAAAGAACAATGTAAAAAAGTGACGAAAGTTCTGAAAGATGGCAAAGAAAAGAAAAATAGAATAAAAATTCTCTCCATATTTTTGCAAGCGGGGTGCTGCTGTAGGTCATCGACTTTACTTTTCGTGAATTCTTTATCCTTTCTTATGATCCTTTTTTGGTTGTGAAAAATCATAACTCAAAAAAAAAAAAACGTTCTAGAGCTAGAACAACATCAGAATTCAAGGATCGAATCAGATATGTGGGGTCTGGAGGCTAGGTGTATTCAGACAGCCCCATAGGTACATTTTCCCACACCCGGTCGGAAAATGCGACTTTTCTTGGGTGGTCGCAAAACAGATCTTTTCAGCCATCGGGCGGAAACGTCCGTTGCCCGAGCTCAAAGCAGAAATTTCAACGAATTCTTGAAATGAAAAATATAAAGCGAGCAGTTCGTGTCGTAGCTTTCAGATTTTTTTCTTTTCAACGTAATGGCGGCCAGCTCAACTTTTAATTCAATAAAAAAGAGTACTAAATTGCCTACACCTGCCACAATTTCTCCTATTTTCAGCATGAGATTCACACAGAATATTATTCAAAGTTTGAACTTTGAGAAAATGAAATTAGAAATACTGACCATTAATTGTATACTTTCTTGGCGGGAGAAGGACCCAGCCTCACAGTGGCAAATCCGGTCGCACCACACTTTTTAGACAAATCACGTCAATTCTACAATTTTTCGAATTTGACCATGAAATTTTCAGAGAATTATTTATCTACTTCAAACTTCGGGAAAAGTGGAGAAACCAAAAATAGATGTCCAAAAATGTATACTCATATGTACCTTCTTATGTAACTTGTTTCCACGTAACGTATATAGCTTCGATGTTATACTTTCATTTCAAATGTACGATGCGTTTTTCCAACTGTGTCTTATTATCGTTTTATTCGGAAGCCTAAGCAGATCAATAGACATACGTTTACATGATGAACTGGAAACATTATGTCGTCCTCTCAATCCATTCAAAGTGATTCACACGTCTCATTCATAAACACTATATATAACTTTTGTTGAAAAAAAAATGCCACGAAACGCCGCAGTAAGCGACTCAGACATTTTGGCAGCGCTACATGGCGTGGATATTTTCGATGGTGATGCCCTGAAAATGCGGACCCACCCTGTGTGGGAAACCGTGTGTGTTCGTTTGGGCAATAAATTAAAAAAAGCCTCCCTGTATCTGCGGATTCAACAAAACAGGCACGGGCTTCGGAAAATCTTGAATCATCCTACTGCCTGCATTGGATCGCAGGAAGAAATTCATGAACAAACGATCGACACCGGACCGATGAGTGACGTTTTCAATGTCACTGGAGAATACTCAGTGTCGGTAATAACGGTCGAAGATAAAGCCCTGGATGAAATTACAATTGACACCGAAATTGACGACGTGCCGATCAATCACACCACAAACGACACCGAAAGCGATGACATGATTGATCTTCTGTGTCCTGAAGTTCTGGCGGATTCTCCACGAGAAGATATCTACACAGAACACGATGAAGAATCGGCAGCAATAGGTAGTGGTGCATCTACTACGGGTTCTTCTCAACTCCCGCCAACTCGAAGGTACGGTCGTACCACGTCTTCAAGTGATGAGGAGGACTCAGTTCCCGTAGCGGACGGCCAATGGCATGAAAATTCTGAAATAAAAAGCTGCCCTCTCACAACTCACACAGATGCAGTATGTAACACTGTTGAAAAAAAATGCTCTCCGGCGAGCGAAAAAGAAAAAGGCGGCATTTTCAATTTATCTTCAAATTTTCTGAAAAAGTATTGGGTCAGAGGAGAAGCGCGTTTTAAATCGGGTTGGACACATCACTTCGCCCAAGCATTCAAAAGTGTCAATAAATACTGCGTATTGTTGATGGAGTGGCATGTCCTCAGTTATGGAAGGCAGAAAACTGGATATCATAGGTTCAATGCCCAAGGACACTGCGGTATGGAGGGATGCATGAGCTTCAAGTTCTACATCGATACCGATTTGGATGACAAATATGACGCTGTTGTAAGGTACATCGAGTACGGTAAATATAATCACCGGGAAGGGGATGTCCGACGGCGTCCCATACAAGGTGAACAGCGAAAAGAAAAAGAGGTTGAAATGGGGTCAACAGCACCGAGTGTACAGGCATTAAAAGACCTTGAAAAAGTACCCGAAGATGTTTTAGCGGCCGGTAATAGGGACGGTGCTCCGAGTGCTATGGTATTGGATAAAGTCGCTCAGGAACATCGTCGTCGAAACGATCTCGACCCAGATCACCATAATTTTATGTATAAGTTGAAAAAAAAAGTTGGAATCGAAACCAGAGTTCAAAGGAAAACATTTTTCAGGCTACATTCAAGCTTACGGATTCGATCCTTTTTACGCCATCTTATTTTCACCAGCCCAACTGGAGCACGTGATTGAATTAGCGAAAACGACGGAAGTTTGTGCCTATGTAGATTCTACGGAATCTGTCATAGAGCTTCCACCACAAGGTGGCAAGAGGCCGTATTATTACGCTGCAGTAATTGCTGGTACCAAAGAAAGTTCGCCCATGACCTTCGGTGAATTGGTGGCCTGCATTCACACTGTCCCGTACCTGGATCTATTCCTGGGCAGCCTCGCCTACGCATTTGAACAAATGTCGCCACAAAGCCGGGTGCTTTCCAAACTGGAAATGGACTTTAGTCGCGCTTTCATTCAGGCCAGTATCAAAGCTTTTCATGGAAAGACAGTCACCGAGTACCTGAGTGATAGGTGGGAAGAGCATTTACACCCGGAAAAAAAACTCGAACCAATAACGGTAATTCATATTTGCTCGTCGCACCTAATTCATGCTGCGATACGGCAAATAAAAAGGTGGACGGAAGAGCCCCTCGCTCGAAGATTGCTTGCCAACGCAATGGCATTGCTCATACACAGCATGACTGTGGAGGATGCAATGGCAATTTTTAAAGATATCGTCATCGTGTTCGGTGTCCCAAAGGAATGCGAGGATTTTGCGGACGCCCTTTGTAGATTTTCTAAAATTGGAAGTGTGGGAACGTCGGAGGGCGAAAGTAATGTGGACGACCGACCCAACATTGACCAACTGAATAAACACGCATTGCCGCCGAAAAACACCATCCGGGATAAATCACCGTTTTATCACTGTTTCAAAAATCAATACGAAGAAACACTCGATTTGGTGAAAGATAACAGTGACGAGAAACAAAACGATCTTTACGTTCCCGAATTCATACGCCATTTGTTGCATGAGTACCTTCCGCTTTTTCCGTTGTGGTCAGCTCTAGTGATTAATAAATAGGTCGTAGAAGAAATGTAAACAAACCCTCCGTAAACACGAGTCGCGCGAGCGTTGCTACGCCGAATACAATAGAGGTTTAGAAATATTCGCTATAATCAAGATTCGCGGCAGCGAATCGCCGCCAAGTACCCGAAGGCGCGAGAGCTAGCCCGAAGTTATTTTCTCGGCCGAACTAGTTATACCTGTAAGCACGGTGTCATATCTCCGGAACGCGTCAATATTGTTCGATAAAATTTACAGAATCGAAGGTCCCCCACCATATGACCTTGCTGTATAAATTTAATCGAAATCGATCCACTGGTTTCTGAGATATTGATGACGAAAGATGATGAAAAAGCATCTTCTTCTTCGTCTTCTCCGCCCACTTTTTCGCTAGACGCTGGCTTGGGACATCGATTCCGATCGAACGGCTGTACGTATCGACTTGGGATTTAAATCCTGATTAGGTTCCGTGGAAATCTCGCCCCCTATTGATTTTGAGCCAAATCCGATCTCTCACTCGGTCGGTATAAATAAATCAGTTTACGAAGTGAGTTTCCACAATATGGCCGCACATCGGCGCTGCGCGCGGGTCGCCGTAATGAAAAAGTTGCAGTGATCTATGATCTAGTTCTTGACTCACGGTCGATAGAAAAATCGAAGAAATTGACATGGTTATACCATAACCTCGATGTCGGTATCAATAAAATTTAGTCAGTGACCACGAAGTGCTGTGAGCAGTGGTAGTGCTTCTACTGATCGGATATCGATTAATCCACGATAACTAAATGTACCCGTGATTCACAGAAAAAAAATCGCATAATAACATCATAACCTGAAACACAGTCTTGAGATACGAGATCGACCACCACCGTCTCCAAGATATGCATTCATCAACAGTTCTACTTTGCCGATACGGAAAAACGTTCCGATTAAACGCCAAAGATTCATCAAGGTAGACGTAAAGAGAATGCTGTTAATGATCCATTGACATGTCACATACTACACTGCGATATCAGACCGGATGCCGAGGTATCAGCTCAAAAATAATTTCCAGACTATCGCCACGGCGCTTTCAGTTGTAGACTATGACTAGAAACTTGTTAGCGGGGCTCTTGACTGGAAAAGCAGCCAGTTTCGCGTTCGGAAGATTGATTTGGAGTGAAAAGGTCACTAGAAACTTGAAGCGGGGCTCGTTGACTGGAAAAGCAGCCAGTTTCACGGTCAGAGGATCGATTTGGAGTAAACAGGTCACTAGAAACTTGTCAACGGAGCTTTTGACTGGAAAAGCAGCCAGTTTCGCGGTCAGAGGATGGATTTGGAGTGAAAAGTCCACTAGAAACTTGTAAGCGGGGCTCGTTGACTGGAAAAGCAGCCAGTTTCACGGTCGGAGGATCGATTTGGAGTAAAAAAGTCAGCCCGATGTCGAATTTGCTGCGATATCAGGCCGGACGCCGAGGTACCAGCTCAAAAATAATTTTCAGACTATCGCCACGGCGCTTTCAGTTGTAGACTATGACTAGAAACTTGTTAGCGGGGCTGTTGACTGGAAAAGCAGCCAGTTTCGCGTTCGGAGGATTGATTTGGAGTGAAAAGGTCACTAGAAACTTGTAAGCGGGGCTCGTTGACTGGAAAAGCAGCCAGTTTCACGGTCAGAGGATACATTTGGAGTAAAAAAGTCAGCCCGATGTCGAATTTGCTGCGATATCAGGCCGGACGCCGAGGTACCAGCTCAAAAATAATTTTCAGACTATCGCCACGGCGCTTTCAGTTGTAGACTATGACTAGAAACTTGAAGCGGGGCTCTTGACTGGAAAAGCAGCCAGTTTCGCGTTCGGAGGATTGATTTGGAGTGAAAAGGTCACTAGAAACTTGTAAGCGGGGCTCGTTGACTGGAAAAGCAGCCAGTTTCACGGTCAGAGGATCGATTTGGAGTAAAAAGGTCACTAGAAACTTGTCAACGGAGCTCTTGACTGGAAAAGCAGCCAGTTTCGCGGTCAGAGGATGGATTTGGAGTGAAAAGTCCACTAGAAACTTGTAAGCGGGGCTCGTTGACTGGAAAAGCAGCCAGTTTCACGGTCGGAGGATCGATTTGGAGTAAAAAAGTCAGCCCGATGTCGAATTTGCTGCGATATCAGGCCGGACGCCGAGGTACCAGCTCAAAAATAATTTCAGACTATCGCCACGGCGCTTTCAGTTGTAGACTAGGACTAGAAACTTGTTAGCGGGGCTCTTGACTGGAAAAGCAGCCAGTTTCGCGTTCGGAGGATTGATTTGGAGTGAAAAGGTCACTAGAAACTTGTAAGCGGGGCTCGTTGACTGGAAAAGCAGCCAGTTTCACGGTCAGAGGATACATTTGGAGTAAAAAAGTCAGCCCGATGTCGAATTTGCTGCGATATCAGGCCGGACGCCGAGGTACCAGCTCAAAAATAATTTTCAGACTATCGCCACGGCGCTTTCAGTTGTAGACTATGACTAGAAACTTGAAGCGGGGCTCTTGACTGGAAAAGCAGCCAGTTTCGCGTTCGGAGGATTGATTTGGAGTGAAAAGGTCACTAGAAACTTGAAGCGGGGCTCGTTGACTGGAAAAGCAGCCAGTTTCACGGTCAGAGGATCGATTTGGAGTAAAAAGGTCACTAGAAACTTGTCAACGGAGCTCTTGACTGGAAAAGCAGCCAGTTTCGCGGTCAGAGGATGGATTTGGAGTGAAAAGTCCACTAGAAACTTGTAAGCGGGGCTCGTTGACTGGAAAAGCAGCCAGTTTCACGGTCTGAGGATCGATTTGGAGTAAAAAAGTCAGCCCGATGTCGAATTTGCTGCGATATCAGGCCGGACGCCGAGGTATTAGCTCAAAAATAATTTCCAGACTATCGCCACGGCGCTTTCAGTTGTAGACTATGACTAGAAACTTGTTAGCGGGGCTCTTGACTGGAAAAGCAGCCAGTTTCGCGTTCGGAGGATTGATTTGGAGTGAAAAGGTCACTAGAAACTTGTAAGCGGGGCTCGTTGACTGGAAAAGCAGCCAGTTTCACGGTCAGAGGATACATTTGGAGTAAAAAAGTCAGCCCGATGTCGAATTTGCTGCGATATCAGGCCGGACGCCGAGGTACCAGCTCAAAAATAATTTTCAGACTATCGCCACGGCGCTTTCAGTTGTAGACTATGACTAGAAACTTGAAGCGGGGCTCTTGACTGGAAAAGCAGCCAGTTTCGCGTTCGGAGGATTGATTTGGAGTGAAAAGGTCACTAGAAACTTGTAAGCGGGGCTCGTTGACTGGAAAAGCAGCCAGTTTCACGGTCAGAGGATCGATTTGGAGTAAAAAGGTCACTAGAAACTTGTTAGCGGGGCTCTTGACTGGAAAAGCAGCCAGTTTCGCGTTCGGAGGATTGATTTGGAGTGAAAAGGTCACTAGAAACTTGTAAGCGGGGCTCGTTGACTGGAAAAGCAGCCAGTTTCACGGTCAGAGGATACATTTGGAGTAAAAAAGTCAGCCCGATGTCGAATTTGCTGCGATATCAGGCCGGACGCCGAGGTACCAGCTCAAAAATAATTTTCAGACTATCGCCACGGCGCTTTCAGTTGTAGACTATGACTAGAAACTTGAAGCGGGGCTCGTTGACTGGAAAAGCAGCCAGTTTCGCGTTCGGAGGATTGATTTGGAGTGAAAAGGTCACTAGAAACTTCTAAGCGGGGCTCGTTGACTGGAAAAGCAGCCAGTTTCACGGTCAGAGGATCGATTTGGAGTAAAAAAGTCAGCCCGATGTCGAATTTGCTGCGATATCAGGCCGGACGCCGAGGTACCAGCTCAAAAATAATTTTCAGACTATCGCCACGGCGCTTTCAGTTGTAGACTATGACTAGAAACTTGTTAGCGGGGCTCTTGACTGGAAAAGCAGCCAGTTTCGCGTTCGGAGGATTGATTTGGAGTGAAAAGGTCACTAGAAACTTGTAAGCGGGGCTCGTTGACTGGAAAAGCAGCCAGTTTCACGGTCAGAGGATACATTTGGAGTAAAAAAGTCAGCCCGATGTCGAATTTGCTGCGATATCAGGCCGGACGCCGAGATACCAGCTCGAAAATAATTTTCAGACTATCGCCACGGCGCTTTCAGTTGTAGACTATGACTAGAAACTTGTTAGCGGGACTCTTGACTGGAAAAGCAGCCAGTTTCGCGTTCGGAGGATTGATTTGGAGTGAAAAGGTCACTAGAAACTTGTAAGCGGGGCTCGTTGACTGGAAAAGCAGCCAGTTTCACGGTCAGAGGATTGATTTGGAGTAAAAAAGTCAGCCCGATGTCGAATTTGCTGCGATATCAGGCCGGGCGCTGAGGTATCAGCTCAAAAATAATTTCCAGACTATCGCCACAGCGCTTTCAGTTGTAGACTATGACTAGAAACTTGCTAGCGGGGCTCTTGACTGGAAAAGCAGCCAGTTTCGCGTTCGGAGGATCGATTTGGAGTGAAAACGTCACTAGAAACTTTTAATCGGGGCTCGTTGACTGGAAAAGCGGCCAGTTTCACGTTCGGAGGATTCTTCCGGTTGTAGACTATGACTAGAAACTTGTTAGCGGGGGTCTTGACTGGAAAAGCAGCCAGTTTCGCGTTCGGAGGATTGATTTGGAGTGAAAAGGTCACTAGAAACGTCTAAGCGAAGCTCGTTGACTGGAAAAGCAGCCAGTTTCACGGTCAGAGGATCGACTTGGAGTAAAAAAGTCAGCCCGATGTCGAATTTGCTGCGATATCAGGCCGGACGCCGAGGTATCAGCTGAAAAATAATTTTAAGACTATCGCCACGGCGCTTTCAGTTGTAGACTATGACTAGAAACTTGAAGCGGGGCTCTTGACTGGAAAAGCAGCCAGTTTCGCGTTCGGAGGATTGATTTGGAGTGAAAAGGTCACTAGAAACTTCGAGGGGGTAACCACTTCAAAATGTGGTGTCCCAACCATTTCACATTTCACAACCATTTCATAGGCATTTCGTGAGTATTTCATGGGTATTTCATGAGTATTTCATGAGTATTTCATGGCATTCCATAAGTATTTCATGAGATGACTGTCCCAACTATTTCACGAGTGGATACCCCCTCGAGAAACTTGTAAGCGGAGCTCTCGACTGGAAAAGCAGCCAGTTTCGCGTTCGGAGAATTGATTTGGAGTGAAAAGGTCACTGAAAACTTGTAAGCGGAGCTCGTTGACTGGAAAAGCGGCCAGTTTCACGTTCGGAGAATTCTTCAAAAATTGGGATAGTACGTAAATCCGGGCGAAATGATTCCTGTGGGCCGAATCGCAATGACTCAGGGACAACGATTGTGGCACGCCTAGGATGCGCGGAATAGGCCATCGACGAAACACCTGTAATAAATAGCACGAGATGCATCGTCGGTTGCCTATTTCGCGCATCCTAGGCGCGGCAGATTAACCCTGGGAACAAATATTATAACTCCTGTATGTAGTACTGCACGTAACATGTCCTGTGAATGATCGGAGGTTTGTTAGGATTGTTGGTTCAATGAAAAAGCAATTACAATGTTGTGTACTTGCAAAAAGTAGTGAAATCTAACACAAAAACATCGTAGATGTAAAAAAAGCCGCCAAGTACCCACGCAAAAATGAGCAAAACTTATCGCCAGTCTCTGTCGTGAAATCAAGAAAGAAACCAAGCACCGAGCGTACCCCTTCGATTTCTCAGCAAGTCTACGTCGTCAAGTCGGAGTTTCGTGTGAGGATATCGAAACATCATTCCAAGAGCTACGTACTTGGCGGGCACATTCGGTTTCTTAGAGCTATACGGACAACCCGCTTCATTTTGTGTGATAATCGCATTTCGAATACGATAGGAATACTATTAAAATAAAAAAAAATAAAACTAAAACATGGTATAATAAGTATTGTACGTGTACCTAATCATGTACATCACTTGATAGGAGTAAATACCTTCTTCAATAATCGTTGACGTTCCACTGTCAATGCATTATCAGATCAGACCCAAAACTCTTGAATCACCATACATACCGCGAGTAACCCTGTATGCTGGCCCCTAGGTGCGCCTGAAGCAGGCAACCAAACGTACGTACCATAAGAATTAGCACGTGCCGTACATACGGTTGCCCGCTTCAGGCGCACTTAGTGGCCAGCATACAGGGTTATACTCGCGGTACTTATGAAGCCAATAACCTGTCTAGAGTAAGTTCTCCTATGATTGGTAACTTACCGTGAAACTTGAGTATGTAATCCATAGTGGGGAAATAAACGCATCCGCTTCCAATACGGTCGAATCAAGAAAACCCCACCTTGTTACTTTAATATGAACCTAAAACTCACAGCAACGGATACACGTGAATGCTGTAACTAGTGTAGAATATGACTGTTCCATATAAACATGAATATGAAATCTGTACATTATGTACACGCAGAAGAGGGATCGATTACAGTACTCAAAAACCAATTAACCGCGTATCACGCCATTCTCGTATTCTACCGAAAATATTACGTTATTCATTAGCTTTTGAAGCATAAACATTCGTAATCATGTATTAGTACGACAAGATTAGCGCGTGCGAGTTGACGGAAGTGCTGTAGAGCGGGCGCCCTCAGGCGCCCGGTCGCAAGCACGAACGTCAACTCGCACGCGCTAATCTTTCAAGTAATGCGACAAATTCATCCTTCAAGACCGAAAGATGAATTATTATTCAGTATGAATATAAGCAATGTTATCTCTCAATCGGAAATAAGCCAGTCAACGTAAGATTCATGACATGTATGTCCACCGACCGGAAGCGTAGCACTTCGATACATCCATCAGTCACAAGGTACCGATACTAAAAATTACTATTCACAGCTTGAAAGAACTATTATCAGACAAACAACCAAACCACAGCATAAAAATGCGAGTAGTTGTGTACTATCGATCAATCAATTTTTGATGGTAATTTGACGAATAAAAACAATATGGAGCACAACAGTTGAAATGGACAAATGGTTCGCAAAATACGTTAGAATATTGTCAATTTGAAAATGAAACAACAAATACACAGGAAAAAAAACAACCGAATGTGCCCGCCAAGTACGTAGCTCTTGGAATGATGTTTCGATATCCTCACACGAAACTCCGACTTGACGACGTAGACTTGCTGAGAAATCGAAGGGGTACGCTCGGTGCTTGGTTTCTTTCTTGATTTCACGACAGAGACTGGCGATAAGTTTTGCTCATTTTTGCGTGGGTACTTGGCGGCTTTTTTTACATCTACGATGTTTTTGTGTTAGATCCGCTATTTTGAAAAGGAGTTTTTCTGGTACTCGATTTGAGCAGTTATTATTCAAATTCCTGTTTCGGATTGGCCGAGAGATTAGCTGTTACCAACCAGAAACAATTCTATACCCGTCACACAATTATTTTCAATTCGCTTTTCCACGGCTGACTGAATTCGTTATGGGGTGGGATTTTCTCTTTTCGAGTTCGATTTTTGTTTGTTCGAATTGCTTACGTATTTTCGATAGTTGACGTACAAAAATTACTGGATTGCTTTATTTTTCCACGTGACTAACTGGCGTGGCCCCACGTTGGGCGCCATTTTGTAACGGTAAAAGTGACTGAGACTGAGAAAACAGTCCACCGTTTACAATAAGAAAGCTTCTTTACTAGTTAACGTACCAAACTAAAAGAGTTGGGCGCCAGGTACCGAATCTACCGCCGTACGGTAGGTTACTCAACGAAACAGACTAAACAAACGATATTCAGCAAACGGTAGGTTCGATAACGAGAGATAGAAGCACTGCTCGGCTAAGCTGCAGTTTACTCAAAACGTATGGTAGAGTGGGTAGGTTCTCCAGTAAATGACACGTGGGTAAGTAGTTTAACGGTAGGCGGAGCCTACTATATTAAGTAAAGCAATAGCAATCCAGTTTTACAATAAATAATCACAGAAATCAGTCATAAGCGAGAAAATTCACAAGAATACGTAAGAGAATTATTACATAAAAATAGCAAAACGTAAGCGCATCGTACAGAACAAGGCAGAATTAACGGAAGGAGGTAAAGTCGCAGACTCGATATAATAAAAGATACAGACTTGAAGGTAAGCGTCACGAAGCGACGTCATACTCATAAGCGAAATGCGATGCGTTAATTACGATAGAAAAATGTAGATACGGGGTCTGTACGATGTTGCCCAACAACCCTATTACGCGCCAACCCAATTTAATTCCGAACCTTCTTACTCGCAGTACACTGAATATAACCAAAAATAACTTTACACTATAATAATCATTGATATGGTTATATACAGCGTGTATTCCTAACGACTGAGGGGTCTGAAGTTCGTTAAGATCGAAAAACAAGCTTTTAGACTGTTCTGGACCAATCCAATTGTTCAGAAGCTCATTTTTCGATTATAGCAACTTCAAACGGATCAGTCGTTAGGAATACACGCTGTATAATATATTTTCATAATATATTGTATATGTATACGTTTTTCGTATTTCAAATTTTCGAAATTTTCGAAATATTACGTATTTCCGTATATAAATATCAAGAAGGGCCCCAAGCCGTCCCTCCAATTTTTTTTTCCTTCTTTTCATTGTATTTTTGATGACTATTTCAATATTATTATCATTTTTCCGATACTCATTTGATACCATTTTTTTCCTTTTTTTCGTTGTATTTTTGATGACTATTTCAATATTACTATCATTTTTCCGATACTCATTTATAATGAGTGAGAGATACTCACAATAATAATGCTATTGGGGGGTTCCATGGCATTCCACCTAATCGGTGAAGGTCACCGACGCCGATCTTGATGTCAATTTTTTTCTCAATTCGTGCATCGAAAAGAGTGAACACGTGTTTGGCCGTTTTTCGATTCAGCCATGTTTTCTATTTTTTTGAATTTTCCAATTTTTCATCCTTTTCGCAAACGGACTTTTTTCAACTGGCTCTAACTTCAAGAGCTTTGACTTTTTTCGAAAAATGGTGAGGACATAAAATGTGCCAAAAAGACCGAGATTTTCGAAAAAAAATTGCGCAATCTTTTCCAACTACACCGTTCTGGGATATTTTTGATAATAGAGAAAAAATCAATACATTATTTATTTGGACACCTTCGATTTTCCTGAAACTTTTTACCTGAAATCAACCACTTATAATCAAGTTATCCTCCAAAGGAAATTATGGGCCTCGGATTCGTTCGGAAGTTACACCATCATAGGTGCCAAAAAATCGGACAATCGCAAGAAATCTCAGGGAAATCAGTTTTATCAATTTTAATTTCGACAAGAAAAGCGTACTTGATGAAAAATTGAATATTGATGATTGAAATGATTGAATTTGAACTATTCAACTATTTCAATATTATACTATCATTAGTTAAACTATTGTAGTCGCTTTTTATCGGATGATTCATCGAAATTTCGAGATCTCAGCATTTATACGGTTGAATTTTTCAGTATACAAGATAGTTTGTTTTGTTGCGAGCTTGAGTTCTGATTGAGTACTACCCCAGCTCGCTCTTCTGTTCGCTGCAACCGTCGATAATGTCAACGTTGACGTACACTTGAAGTTTTATTTCGAATTTCGCGAATCTAGAACTTATTTTATGATCGGAACCACGTGAAAACTTAGTATCTACATTCATAAATGTACGTGAAAATATACTTGGCACGGTAAAAAAATTATAATCTCGTTTTTTTCACGACGTCGGGTATTTTTTGAAAAATTTCATTTTTCAGCAAACACTGATTTTCGGAACATGAGAACTTGTCTGCTCAAAGTTAAAATTGATTTCCCTGAGATATATTGCGATTTGTCCGATTTTTTGGCACCTATGATCGTGTAACTTCCGAACGAATCCGAGGCCCATAATTTCCTTTGGAGGATAACCTGATTGTGGGTGGTTGATTTCAGGTACAAAGTTTCAGGAAAATCGAAGGTGTCCAAATGAATGATATAACGATTTATTCTCTATTATAAAAAATATCCCAGAACTGTGTAGTTGGAAAAGATTGTGCAATTTTTTTTCGAAAAGCTCAGTCTTTTCGGCACATTTTTTGTCCTTATCATCTTTCGAAAAAAGTCAAAGCTTTCGAAGTTAGAGCCAGTTGAAAAAAGTCTGTTCGCGAAAAGCATGAAAAATTGGAAAATTAAAAAAAATTGAAAACGTGTCTGAATCGAAAAACGGCGGAACACGTGTTCACTTTTTTCGATAGACGAATTCAGAAAAAAATTTACATCAAGATTGGCGTCGGTGACCTTCACCGATTAGGTGAAATGCCATGGAACCCCCCTATTATTATAATTTAAGCATATTATTCATTTATTTGTTTTTTGTTCTCATACCGTGCCTTTTCGACGAAACTAAACCACCTACTCCCACCCACAGGCCTATTGCAGGCACACCTGGGGAAAGGTTTGTATCAGTTCATCGAAAGTATCGGTATCCATATTCACAACGTGTTGTGCTTCACTTTTATAGTCATATTATATCATCATAATTTCTAATATATATATAAAATAAAAATGATGTTTATGCAACCTTATCGTTCTTTTGGGTTCACTGGTTTTCTACACTCCCACTTCCACAGATTGATGTTTGATACTCCTCCACCACCGACGACTGAATGAAATAAAAGTTACCTGGAACGTTTCAGCCAGTGAATTCGTATCTCTCTTGTAACTCCCCGTGAATAAATTGTTTTTGTATGACCGATTAAAAATTCTAACACATTCGATGAAATTAGATCGAATTCTATCAAATTATGCACGATATGTACATAAAGCATTTCACATTGGATTCAAATTTGCAATATCCGTATCACGAACAGAAATAAACTTCAGTTTATAGCAGTGTTTGCTCGTTTGAATACAACCACATTTTTCCCGCGCATCGGGTCAAGTCTCGTAGCGTCCATTTTGGTAGCGTCTAACGTACGCTCCCAATCCCCCAAGCCGGTTGAAACATGTTTGTGAACGTAGAGTGTGCGGTATGATAATCGTAATTACAACGTGTGTTTCTGTGACTTCGGTAAGTTAATCAACCTAAATTAATCCTAATCTATGTTTGTATTGTTGAATGAGCCGTCCCAGACGACCTGTGCTCATCGTAGATGGTTTTACACTCCGTCAGTGAGTAAAATCGTGTCGAGTGAGTCGTGCATCAAATTTGAGGTTAGCTCGAATGTGCGCGTCTTGGGACGTAACTTTTCACAAACAATTTTAGCAGAGCAAAACCACACGTACTTAATTGTTCCAGTTAAAAATATTTGTTTTTTCCTTTGATTGTCAATGTAGAGACGAAATATCGGCTACGTGGAACTACGGGGTAAATGGGTACCGCATTTTGGACAGAGGAAGCGCCTTATAGGAGTTCAGCTGATTTTATCACCCGAACACCCTGTTCTCTATTTTCTGATAAGAATTGGGGATTTCGTCTTGCCTGCGTGAATGCAGACGCAGATAGCTATCGGCGTTGACAAAGGTTTGGTGTTTTTCATTTCCGAGTGCGTACTCAGAATTTTCAAATTGTCAAGCCGAAGCTGAGTCGTCATGCTCGGCTCGACCCGGCCATCCCTATGCAGGTATTCATTCGTTTCCATATCCTTCAGACGACGAAAATCAGCTTTGTCGAATACGATGTGAGGAGCATTGAATAATTCGTCTCGCAAGAGATGTTCAGATGGTCCTGATGGATGCAAACTTCGTAGCCGTGGCGTTGCTTCAGTCAGCACTGTGTTCTCAGCGACGGAATGACTGTAACTCTAGCCAACACCAGATTCGGTAAGGACCAAGTTATTAACCTAAATACTTTTGATCCCGACGACAGTCGTGAGTTGAGAGTTGTTCCGATTGAGTTGAGTCAGGGCCTTTGCCGTCGCCTTTGAAAAGTATAAAACAGAATGAAATTGTTTCAAAATTTAATCAGCGCATCAAATCAGACAAAGAACTAGTAATATACAGGTAGTTGTTAGAAATACATAAAAATTATAACCGTTGCCATTCCGCTACAAACAACCATTGTCGCGTATCACCCTTCGACGAAACGGTGAATAGACCGGAGAACTATGAGGACATGTAATGTAATGGAAATACTAAATTATCACGACTTTGACATCAGAAGTGTAGTGGATACCGAAAGCAGATTCAATGAGAAAACTAACTCATGAATAGCTTTCGATCTCAGCCTATGTAACTTTTCGGTGCAGGTGCGTGTAATTTTTGGATGATGTCGACTATGAATTAAAATACTGATTTAACAATCCTCAGCAAATTTCATAGCGAATTGCAACTTTCCACTGTTGGAATTCAAGACGGTGACCAACACAAGTAGCTTGTAAGGCGAAACTTATCATACTACGTCTTACATCATTGACAAATCTATTGCAAATAGTATTAGAGGATCCTTTCTTGAACACGAATCCTATAGATGTCGGTGAACGCAGGAAAAACGGGTTGCCCACGCTGAAGTTGACTATATGATGAATCCATCAAACAAAAAAGGTCATTTCAGAAGAAGATAATGGATCAAAGGGCTGAGAACGTTAAAACAGTGAAAGAATTTTTTTTAGTATTTCACCATCTTACTCAACTCAATCGATGCACTTCTTGATGACATAATGTCGGGTTATGACTTGTTCAGAATTTTTATACAAACACATTTCAAGTACTTACTTTCATGTATATTTAATAACACTGTAAAATTTCTTTCTGAATTGATTTCACTTCACAGATTACACTCCCGACGCGTGGCAAATCTCAGACGACACTGATGATACCTCAATACGTATTCTGAAAGGCACAGGATGTCCCGAACGGAGCGCGTAAGAAGACGAGCAGTTCGGACGACCATTCGTAGTCTCAGATGGACCAAAAATAGCGAACAAAGAACTGGAGCGTACCATGGCGGAAGAAGACAGAAGGGATCGGAAGTAGGATTAGATTCGTAGTAGTAGTTGCTCGGTAGATTTGATTCGTAGACTCATTTGAGAAAACTTGTGCAGTCAAGTCGATGAGAATTCATGAAGTTTCAGTTTCCCAGAGTAAAAGTATTTTCTTAAAATTACAGTGTGTGTGTTGCACACAAATGTAGAATGGCAAGTGTTCTACGAATAAGAAACCATACACATGTAAATATTGAAAAATACTTGGGAAAACCTGAAATTCCTAATGAATTGAAGATTGTAATCCTTAGTAGAAACCCTGTATAAGTAACGGTTGTGTCGTGTTTGGCAACTTGATAGTAGATATATTATTAATACCCGTAAGTGGTAATAAACGGAATAGAAATATTACGTCATTGTGCAGTTTACATACTGCGAAAAACAGTGGTTGAAAAACTACTCAATTAGCTACAGTCGTATCGAGTCCTGTAAGTTCAAGGCAGAAATATGAATACTGAGATGTTTTTCTGGACTTTCTGCGACAAGTAGAAAGTGTTTGAATTTCGAACCATGTATATAATAAAAGCAGCTTCAGTGCTTGCGCAGGCAGTAGAGATACTGCGACACATAGTAAAAGTATTAGAAATAATACTGCTGTAGTAGTAGTAATACTACGCACTCACAGTAATTCCTGTGTATTGTACAGACAGTAGAAATACTGTCGAACGCAGTACTAGAAAATACTACGAATTTTATTTTATCAATTATATCAGTATAACAAGTAACGGACGTATCAAGTCCTGTAACTTGATACTGCGATACACGGCAGAAGTATTAGAAATAATACTGCTGTAGTAGTAGCAATACTACGCACTCACAGTAATTCCTGTGTGTTGTACAGACAGTAGAAATACTGTCGAACGCAGTAGTACAAAATACTACGAATGTTATTTTATCAATTATTGTGATATTTTTCCGGACTTTCTGCGACAAGTAGAAAATGTTTGAATTTCGAACTATGTATATAGTAAAGGCAGCTTGAATGCTCGCGCAAGCAGTAGCGATACTGCGATACACAGTAAAAGTATTAGAAATAATACTGCTGTAGTAGTAGCAATACTACGCACTCACAGTAATTCCTGTGTATTGTACGGACAGTAGAAATACTGTCGAACGCAGTAGTAGAAAATACTACGGATGTTATTTTATCAATTATAACAGTATAAAAAGTAACGGACGGATGTATCAGGTCCTGTAACTTGATGGCATGAATGTGATGAAAACTTTGCAACACAGCAATCTGGAGTAAACCAGATCAATGCGTGATGGATCCCTAAATTTCAACACACATTACATGATTTCTCAATTGCTGTGGTCAGTTTTCTAACTTTTCATGACAAACAGAGAGTAAATAATTTTCACTAATTTGAAGAATAATATTTCATGTATTGATTATATGTACATGAATCACTTATTACTTTGAACACCCAAGTCCCTTTTTGATTATCACACACTCAATGTTCAGGAATTGAAAAAATGCTCAATCTTGATTTTCTTCATCGCCTGACCGGTGGTTGAAAAATCGAAGAGACCTCGGGTCGTTTCAGCGAGTGAATTCGTATCAATCTTGTAACATGGCAATTAATTGTTATGTTTTCAGTAAAAAAAGGTTTGATACGATCAGGTAAAATTATGCCTCGAGTTTGACCTGATAAGATTGTATGAAATTATTTGCATACATAACTTGATGACGTAATTCCATAAAATTTCGTCTGAGTTTGTGTACACTCAGGCATCGAAGGAGCATTCTATTGCACCACGGTGAAAGTGATACAGCAACGTGCTCCCCAGTCGCCTACTCGGCGTGTCCCGCAGGGAGGAATCCCTGAAAGTAGTGGTGGACCATGGTTTGCCCACAGTGAGGCGTACTCACGTCGCTACTGTGGCGTCTGGTCATTGACAACCTCGAAAGAATACTTGACCAGGGTGTTTATCTCCTTGAGAAATCTGGAAGTCCTGGAAATCTCAAGGATTTTTCATTTCCTGGAGTGTCTTGGAATTCCCAGGGAATTTCAAGTTCACTCAAGGAATGTTTCGAAGAGTGATCAATTTATTGGATCTTGCAAATTTGAAACCATTATTGTATTGCAATGGGAAAAAATTTGTCAAGTACATTTCGATTAAACTCGTGTGTCTAAGAAACTGACTGAGAAAAACCTTCGACAAGAGTGGTCTACGAGAGATAAATCGTATCTCCATACACCTGTAATCGTTGAAAAAATCACCTGCAATATTCCTGGGATTCTCTGGAAATCTTAGATTAACTGGGATATACACGCAGGGCTATGCGAATGATGTGGCCAGTGTGAGCCAGAGATGCCAGTAGAGCATCCGGACAAAACAGAGATGGTATGCGTTACAAGAAGGCGCAAGCTGAAGGGATGGGGAAAGCCAAGCGTCAGGGCACGGAGCTGAAATCAGTAGACAGAGCAAAGCACTTGGGGGTCATCCTAGATGCTGAACTGAACTGGGGGGCCCTAGCTAGAAAGTGTCAGCGGCAAGGTCTGTGCCCTTCTGTGGGTTACACATTGCACGTGCAATACAACGTCGGGCCTTTACCTGAGAATAATGTACAGGGTAATGTACAGGGCTCTAATGTGTTGGCAAACGACCGGGCTTGAAACACTGCAGACTCGGCTGCCCCGACAACAAGTCCAAATTACCAGATGACGCAGGACCATCGGCTGGCTGACCACTGCTTTGAGTGCGCCTAGAACGTGATTTTCTCTAGACGGACTGACTGGGCACGTCTGCGAAAACTCCTTGAGGGACAGAAATTAGTTTGGCATACCAACGGCTCTGAAACACACGAGGGAACCGCACCAGGATTTGCCTCAGCGATTTCTGCAGGGAGAGATATACAGGGTGATCCTGTACTTCATTATTTTGAGTACGCTGGCGGATTTCTTGGATCATTCTAAGACGAAACTTGTTCTTGCAAATTTTTTTTTTAAAGCAACGGTTGACGAGTGAGGGTCACTTTAAGTCGGCCAATCCTGGCACAGATAAGCCAGCGACACAGGGCCGTTGCGTTTCAGTGGGGCTTGCCGCGCAGCGCCAGCCTGAGCGAGTTCAATTCGGGTAAAAGTCTGTACTCGGGGGGTTTTTGGGGTCGCTGAATACAAATCTGAAGTCAGAATTTCCAAAAACAAAATGGCGTATCGAGAACGGTAAAAAATTTCGTCAAAACCCTGTTCAATTCGGGTGAAAGTCTGTACTCGCTGGTTTTTGGGGTCGCTGAATACAAATCCGAAGTCAGAATTTCCAAAAACAAAATGGCGTATCGAGAACGGTGAAAAATTTCTTCAAAACCCTGTTCAATTCGGGTGAAAGTCTGTACTCGCTGGTTTTTGGGGTCGCTGAATACAAATCCGAAGTCAGAATTTCCAAAAACAAAATGGCGTATCGAGAACGGTGAAAAATTTCTTCAAAACCCTGTTCAATTCGGGTGAAAGTCTGTACTCGGCGGGTTTTTGGGGTCGCTGAATACAAATCCGAAGTCAGAATTTCCAAAAACAAAATGGCGTATCTAGAACGGTGAAAAATTTCTTCAAAACCCTGTTCAATTCGGGTGAAAGTCTGTACTCGCGGGGTTTTGGGGTCGCTGAATACGAATATGGAACTGAAATTTCGAAAAACAAAATGGCGGACTTAATATGGACGGCTACTTTTTGAAGAGTCGATTTGATTTGGAGGGATCCATTTTTTCGGCGTCTTCAAGGCTGCTAATAATAAATATGCAGTCTAATTTATAAAATCATGATTGATAATGAATCGAATAGAACTACTACTACAACATGTCACTCAAATCGTCCCATTCCGAAAGAAAGTACTGTGATCTCAGTACTTAGTACACAAGATCCTAGTACTTAGTACACAAATTGCAATATTTAGTACACGAAGCAGCAGTACTTCGTATACTGAGTACTAGTACTTCGTGTATTAAGTACTACTTCCTGTACTGAGAATCAGTATTGCGTGTACTCAGTACTATCTGTACTCAGTACTCATACTGCGTGTACACGGTATCAGTACTTATTATGTACTCAGTACTCATACTGCGCGTACACGGTATCAGTACTTATTATGTACTAACAGCTTTACACATTGAGTACTAGAACTTTCTTTGGTAGGTATTATTTACTTCTTATGGACTATAATAAGTGCAGCTGTAATCTATTACACCGCAGTGTATTAAATTCAGTACTGCAGGACGAATATTTGTAATACCATCATACCTACACAGTTGAAAATAATAATTCTTCAGCTGTTAAAAAAAATGATGGTCACTCTCTTTCCTGTTGAGAATAACAATGTCGTATTGTAGTTCAGCACCCGTTTCTGTTAGAGGCTCCATTCCTGTTGAATTTTGAAAGTGGAATAACATTTCATAACAAAAGTGAATAACATTTTTTAAATGTTGCAATAACATGTGTTTTTTGTAGGAAATCAGATACAATAACAGATTAGTTTTGTTGAATTAACATTATTTCCTTGTTGTGCTGACACTCTTTTTTAGTTCATCAACAAGAAAACCTGTCATCATTTTATACGTAAACAAACGGACAGGTTTATCCCGTAAACGTTTAACAATAATGGGTTCGGTTAAATTGACAGAAATATTAATGTGGACTTTCTGGGACAGGTAAAAGATTGTAAAATTACCAGATTTGTTTTAACTGTGTAGGTACCGTGTACTAGTACTAGGTACTAAAACTACGTTCTAGGTACTAGCACTAGGTACTGTGTACAGATACTAGATTGCAGTACTAATACTGCTAGTACTGCCTGTACTTCAAGTACTGCCCTGTACTCGCGAAATCAGTACCGCTGTACTTAATTACTGCATTACTAGCTGTACTTCGTTCAATTCGACATTTTTAACGATAATTAGGTATTTGTAATTTTTTAAATAATTTATTTCGATTACTTTACTCGAGGGCTAGAACTAAGAATCGACCCGACTTTTAAAATAATCAAGAGCCTCTATTGAAACTTGATATTCAGGTTCAATTCGACATTTCTAACGATAATTAGGTTTTTGGAATTTTTTAAATAATTTATTTCGATTACTTTACTCCAGGGCTTGAAGTGAATTTCTGACTCAGTTTCAAAATGATTACAAGTCAACAACAAAAATCGATATTCTGGTTTGATTCGACATTTCTAACGATAATTAGGTTTTTGTAATTTTTTAAATAATTTATTTCGATTACTTTACTCCAGGGCTTGAAGTGAAATTCTGACTCAGTTTCAAAATAATTACAAGTCAACATCAAAAATCGATATTTCCGTTCAATTCGACATTTCCAACGATAATTAGGTGTTTGTAATTTTTTTAATAATTTATTTCGATTACCTGACTCCAGGGCTAGAAGTAAGAATCGATCAGACTTTTAAAATAATCAGGAGCCACTATTGAAACTTGATATCCAGGTTTAATTCGACATTTTTAACGATAATTAGGTTGTTGTAATTTTTTTAATAATTTATTTCGATTACTCTACTCCAGGGCTTGAAGTGAAATTCTGACTCAGTTTCAAAATAATTACAAGTCAACATCAAAAATCGATATTTCCGTTCAATTCGACATTTCCAACGATAATTAGGTGTTTGTAATTTTTTTAATAATTTATTTCGATTACATTACTCCAGGGCTAGAACTAAGAATCGATCAGACTTTTAAAATAATCCACCAACATTTAAAATACAATACCAAATTGATAATTGTATTCAAGTACAAATCATCGGAGATGGTAATTGCCTTTTCCGATCATTTGCGTATTTTCTACATAACGACCAGGAGAAACACCGATCAGTTAGATTAACGATTGTTACTAATGTCATCGAAAATTGGCCAATATATGAACCTTTTAACTGCGGTGACGAGTCGTACGGGAAAAAGATCGTAGATAGTGGTTCATATAGATTATGTATGTCGGGAAACGGTGTTTATGGGGGGGAGGTAGAGTTGCAATCATTTGTAAACATATACATATAATGTTCATGTATTGGTTTACGTTCGAAACAGTCAAACTCCGCGAGAATTCGGACCAAATTGTCGCAACAAATTAATACTCTTATTATCTGGGGTTATCGATAAAGGTCATTATGACATAATTAAATGCTTCAACTCTACCTTTTGGGACAATCATGAACGCGAGGGCAGTTTGAATGCGTCGGTAACTATCGGAAACACCTTGGTAACTCAACACTGTTGCACGACTGTTCAAAGTAGCATTGTAACGAGACCTTGTGACAACGGAACACGAACAGCATCTCAAGTTAAGTCACCAGCCGAGCGCATGGCGAAATTTCGAAAGCGTAAGCGTAACGGAAAATGTGAAACGGCATTCATTGAGGACAGCGTTGCTGAGCGAGGATTACCAACATCCCAAATCAAATCACCTACAGCCGAGCGAATGGTGGCGTACCGAAAGCGTAAGCGTGACGAAAAATATAAATCAGCATTTGTTAAGGACAGCATTGCTGACTCGCTTAATAACGAAGCAGTACCATCAACATCCCAAGTGAAGTCACCAGCCGAACGCATGGTAGAATATCGAAAGCGTAAGCTTGCCGGAAAATATGAAACTGTATTGATTGTGGACAGCGTAGCCGAACGACTAGACGACCAAGCAATACCATCAACTTTTTTTTTTGAAAAAACTGATGAGAAAAATTAACGGACGATCCGGGAATCGAACCCGGGATCCAAGGATGCTTAGCCGGAGACTTACTCCACTAGACCACCTTCTTCGCCCACAGATCACGTCAGTTCTTCTCATCATATACTAGCTTCTTCTTGTAGGTCTTGTATTGGTTCTTAGTGCTCAAATTTTAATTGAATGTGTATTTTTCTTGCGTGTAGCACTGTTTATAAACACAAGGCAAAGTCGTGTACATCATATGTTTGCCTTTGAACTATGACGGGTGTGTCACCAGTAGGCCTATTCATTCATATGTACACCGCGGCCTTTTAGTTGTATTTATATTAATAATAACGACGGGTGTGTCGCCCAAGATGGAAAATTATTAATGTAAATCAATTGAAAGTGTATACCAATTTTTTTGAAAAAACTGATGAGAAAAATTAACGGACGATCCGGGAATCGAACCCGGGATCCAAGGATGCTTAGCCGGAGACTTACTCCACTAGACCACCTTCTTCGCCCACAGATCACGTCAGTTCTTCTCATCATATACTAGCTTTTTCTTGTAGGTCTTGTATTGGTTCTTAGTGCTCAAATTTTAATTGAATGTGTATTTTCTTGCGTGTAGCACTGTTTATAAACACAAGGCAAAGTCGTGTACATCATATGTTTGCCTTTGAACTATGACGGGTGTGTCACCAGTAGGACTATTCATTCATATGTACACCGCGGCCTTTTAGTTGTATTTATATTAATAATAACGACGGGTGTGTCGCCCAAGATGGAAAATTATTAATGTAAATCAATTGAAAGTGTATACCAATTTTTGAAAAAACTGATGAGAAAAATTAACGGACGATCCGGGAATCGAACCCGGGATCCAAGGATGCTTAGCCGGAGACTTACTCCACTAGACCACCTTCTTCGCCCACAGATCACGTCAGTTCTTCTCATCATATACTAGCTTCTTCTTGTAGGTCTTGTATTGGTTCTTAGTGCTCAAATTTTAATTGAATGTGTATTTTTCTTGCGTGTAGCACTGTTTATAAACACAAGGCAAAGTCGTGTACATCATATGTTTGCCTTTGAACTATGACGGGTGTGTCACCAGTAGGCCTATTCATTCATATGTACACCGCGGCCTTTTAGTTGTATTTATATTAATAATAACGACGGGTGTGTCGCCCGTTTATAAACAGTGCTACACGCAAGAAAAATACACATTCAATTAAAATTTGAGCACTAAGAACCAATACAAGACCTACAAGAAGAAGCTAGTATATGATGAGAAGAATTGACGTGATCTGTGGGCGAAGAAGGTGGTCTAGTGGAGTAAGTCTCCGGCTAAGCATCCTTGGATCCCGGGTTCGATTCCCGGATCGTCCGTTAATTTTTCTCATCAGTTTTTTCAAAAAAATTGGTATACACTTTCAATTGATTTACATTAATAATTTTCCATCTTGGGCGACACACCCGTCGTTATTATTAATATAAATACAACTAAAAGGCCGCGGTGTACATATGAATGAATAGGCCTACTGGTGACACACCCGTCATAGTTCAAAGGCAAACATATGATGTACACGACTTTGCCTTGTGTTTATAAACAGTGCTACACGCAAGAAAAATACACATTCAATACCATCAACATCCCAGGTCAAATCACCAGCCGAGCGCATGAGAGAATATCGCAATCGAAAGCATGACGAAGGAAATAGTATCGTAGCAACACCAACGCCTGCTAGCACAACAACTGCTTATCGTATGAGGGAATATCGGAAACGCAAGCGTAACGAAATCAGTACCGATCATATTGCGGAAGTTCAGTTAACGAGAGTGGAAATTGTTTGTCGTGCTGCGTTACCTCAAAGAGTAACAAATTCCGTAGCAGATCAAAACGAGGACGACGTGGAATCACCAAAATGATATACGTTACCAACTGTATTGAAAAAAATTTATGATTCGCGTATGTCCGATAGGTTTGGATCGGTTTGCCATTCGTGCGATCGTATGAGGTTTCAAAGTGAACTCAAGCCAATCAATGGAGCTGCTACAGAGTTTAGCGAGGAACAACAACAACAACAATCAATAACTCACGCCTGCAGTCACTGCAAATCTTATTTGGAAAAATTAGAAATTCCTCCAATGGCTGTAATGAATGGATTCAAATATCCTCCGATGCCCGACCATCTACCACCCATGAATCCGATGCTTGAACGAATGGTTTCTCCTCGCTTACCGTTCATGCAGATCAGAAATTTGCAGCGCCCACTTCTGGGACAATTTGGTTCTGTGGGTTCTATCATCAATGTACCTGTTAACGTTAACAATATGGTACGCGTAATACCACGACCATTAAGCGACGATCAAGTAGTCAATATACACCTTAAACGAAAGCTTGTGCACAAGTCAACATACACGAGTGGGTTGGTTACACGTAGCGATTTACTCAAGTGGTGTACATTTCTCGTCAAACAACCGCTTTACGAAAATCATCATGTTAAACTAAATGAAGACGCTTTGTTGGGAGTTCCTCTAACATTGGAAGATCTTAGACGAGGTCAACGATGCAAAGATCTCAAAATACACCAACCTGAAATATCATTTGTCTCTGAAGATAGCGATGAACCACCTGATGCGATGCAAGACTTTGAATTAGACGAACCGCCACAAGAAAATCAGTTAGACTATCACGTCGAACAGTCACATCAACAAACAACTATGATGTGGAATGAAGACATGGCTCTTGCAATAGCACCGGCACAACGGGAAAGGCCCGCTGGATTAGCGTTCGATGAAGATGCCGAAGAACTATCATTTCCAGGAATCTACTTGGGACAAAAACTAACTTTTTTGAATCGAAAACTACCTAAAGCATTCGAGATTGCCAGCAGTGAAATTAGACGCAGCGATCGTCGAGGTGTTCGTCCTGACCACCTGTTGTATATAATGATGAAAGTGCTGCGTCTACGAATGAGCGAAAGTTTGACCACGGCGTTCAAGCGCACAAGGAGTGACAATAATGAACCCATCACAGCTGTGCAGTTGCTTGATAAAAACTTCATTTCGGAATTTACGGAAAAAAATTTAGCGTTTACCAAGAGTATTAACACAATGCCGGCCTACATGCAGGAACGGAAGCGTGACGTACATGCTATGTTGCGTCAACTTGGTAAGCCAACGTTTTTTATTACTCTAACTGCTGCAGAAGTTATGTGGCCTGATTTGTTGCAAGATTTGACAATGATTTTGCGTGGTGACGCTATATCCGTGGAAGAAGCCCAAGCATTACCTTCTAATGTGAAATATGCATTAGTTCGGGACGATCCTGTAACCTGTGCCGTTTGGTTTAAGCGAAAACTTGACGTCATGATGAACCTAATGACTCTAAAAACAGTTGGTGTCTTTGGATCCAATACCGTAAAAGACTACTTCTATCGTATCGAGTTCCAACAGAGAGGTAGTCCTCATGCCCACATGATGGTTTGGTGTGAGAATGCACCAACGACTGATTCATCTGATGATGAGATTGCGGCATTTGTAGAGCAATATGTAGCATGCAACGAAAACCACGATTACGTGCCTACCCGTCAAATTCATCGACACACGTTCACGTGCTACAAAAATAACAATAAGAAGAAATGTCGATTCAACATTCCTTTTTGGCCAATGATCAAAACTAAGGTTATGCGACCTTTGGTAAAAGTACTACCAAATACCGACAAGGCAATTACTACTGAGCGTGAGCGTTTACAAAAATTGAACAGCGTATTGTACGATCAATTGATATCTGGAGAGCACAAGACCCTTGAATTGCTAATGGATTCCTCTGGTTGCACAGGCCTGGAGGAATACGAACTGGCTATACGTAGCACACTGAAAAGACCGTTGGTAATGCATCGCCGTGACATAAAAAATATATACGTAAACAGTTATAATCCAGCATTACTCCAAATGATGGCATCCAATAACGATATACAGTATATTCTCGAAGAATATGCTTGTGCTGCATATATAGTCGACTACATCAACAAAGCTAATCGGGTCATGAGCTTACTACATCGCAAGTTCCGTAATTTGATTAGGGGTGAAGAAATACAACCAGAAACCAACAGCGAGGTTGTAGAAGCTCGGATTGACATCAGTTCGCGCAAGCTTATGTCCAGTTACAGTACGAATTTGCTGAAGGTCGTAGAAATTTCCGCACAGGAAGCGGCTTGGTCTTTGCTACGATTTCCAATCACCCGCGGTTCTCAAAATTGTGTAATCGTTTGTACAATGTTGCCACGTGAGCGAATTCGGGCACACCGTGCAGTGGCCGACCTCCGTGAACTTGAGGACAATGACACCGATCTTTGGCAAAAAAATATATTTGAAAAATACTCCGTGAGATCGGCGGATATGGAATCGGTAACACTAGCACAATTTGCCGCGGGGTACGAACCAATACCAAAGTCTAAACCACCTCAGTACAGAAAACGACGATTCAACAAAATTTTGCGATATCGAGGCTACAGGAAGTGCGACGAATATGACCAACATTTACGCGAATTAGTTACCCTACATCATCCCTGGCGTAACGAAGATTTTGAAATCCTGAAAAATAATCGTTGGCTGGAAGTACATCGAGAAAATATGGAACAAATTAACACAGCTCGATTAGAATTCGAATACCGATTAGACCTGGAACAAGTGATGGAAGAACAAAAAGCTTGGTACGAGCAAGAAGAAACACCTGACGAGGAATTAATATCGAGTTCTGTAAACAAAGCCAAATATGCCGAGTTGGGTTATGATCCAGGGGAGGTGTTCGGTAAAGTAAGCATTGATAACGTTGCACCGGACTTTGATCCAGAATATTCACAGCAGAACACCATGATTCGATTGTTGAAGCGCAAAACTAGCATGACGCACGAAAAATTCATGTCCCAAATGCGAATAGTCAATTTCAGACACAGAGCTCTGCTGTACGAAATTATGTATCGAAAATTCACCAATAACGATACACCGCTACGTATGTTCTTCACTGGACCCGCAGGCTCAGGTAAATCGTTCACTATTCACATGCTCATAGAAGTTTATCAAAAACTGTACCCATGTCCTGAGAGTAGTGCAATCACTGTAATAGTTTGTGCATCTACTGGAAAAGCTGCGTTCAACATCTACGGAGTGACAGTTTATTCGGCATTTAAGCTTTCAATACATAATTCTAACACCACTCTAAGTGGACAAGCAAGACAGGAAGTCGTAAATGCCTACAGGCATACTCAGGCTGTAATAATAGATGAGGTAAGCATGATATCACACCGTATATTAACAATGGTGGACCAACGCTTACGACAAGCTAAGGGAACACCGGACCAAAGTCTCGGAGGTATAGATGTCATATTGTTACGATCGCAACTTTAGCTTATCGTACCTAAATTCATTTTTCATTTTTATTTTATTTTCCCACGAGCAAGTAATGCATTGTCTTAACATATTATGAATATTGTATTTCTTTTGGTTATTTATCACCTCCTTGACTGGCTAAACGGCACGTATTCCCCGATAACTAGGCTAGGCTAGTGTTACAAACGGTCAGTACTTGGAACCATGGGGTTTTGCTGACGCTGAACACCCATGCTTCGCCTATAGTCCATTCGAAATAACTCTTTGTTAAAATTACCAATTATTACAAGAGTAAACCTCAAAATCCGCTAGAGATAAGACTTCACCTGATTAGTTACCTATTAAGGAATGCTTGATGAGTGAATGCTGTTTATCTCTAAGCCTAAATTTAATCATTATTAAATCATAAGTTACAGTGAACAGACTATAGCCGCTGGAGGTGGAGTAATGAGCCGCAGCACGCGCACGGGGACTCCTAAGTAAGTCCCTACGCCTAACCAATTAGGAGGCGAGAAAAGTGCTGAACTTGCAGTTTGGCAGGCGCGCATTAATACACTAGAGTCCACCTCAGGAGTCGTGCACTTGAAAATTCGTCTTTCGTCTATCAAGCCTCATAGTGAGCAGTCGTAGAGAACCGGGATAAATCTAGAGTCACAAAGTTCGGAATAACCGCCCTTACAACCTTGTGTTAGCATAGGATCACGGCCCGAAGGAACTCTAATCTCGTCATCTAAATTCTTTTATCATTATAAAACACTGAAGTTCGGATCTTAATCAGTGTATAGATAATCAAGTCCTGCCCTTTCAAACGGAAGGTAGTTTTAAGTAATTATAAAGTCTTTCATCCATCAAGTCACATAGTGTGCGGATCGTGAGAACCGGGATAAAAGTTAGAGTCACAAAGTTCGGAATAACCGCCCTTACAACCTTGTGTTAGCATAGGATCACGGCCCGAAGGAACTCTAATCTCGTCATCTAAATTCTTTTATCATTATAAAACACTGAAGTTCGGTATCAGTCAGTGTTCAGCTTCCTGCCCTTCTTAACAGAAGGTAGTTTTAAGTGATTATAATATTCCATTTTAACATTTTCAATTCCATTATTTTTTATCTTTCGCAAAATTAGAATCAGTGCTTTAAACTCTCCGCATAGTTTCAATCGCCTAAATAACGTGCTTGATAAAGACCCTGGACTGAGACATATTACATCAACAGTGTATTAGTGGAACGTGCGTCTGCCAACCTGCACAGCAGCCCGCCGGTACGCAACAGCAGCCATACACCTACACCTACACCTGTGGCTCATTCCTCCACTCGCCGAAAGCTAAGTCTCGACGCTCGTTAAAATCTGTTTCATTTCCATTTTTATGTATTTTGTATATTATTAATCGTTAGGAAATTAGAATTATTGCAAGATTGAAGCGATATAGAAGGATTCAAAATCAAGAGAATTCTATAAATTAGAGTTTGATTTAATAGAAGAAAGTTATATAATTATTGTAAAATTATACTGACTGACCGTTAGTAGCATTATATTTATCCGTGTTTCATTTTATTTTATAATTCATGCAACTATTACTCATTGTGTAGTAGTTGCACTTCATTGACTTTATTAACCGTGAAGAATATATTTCAACTTTTACCTAATTAAACATCATTTTATTTTCAAAATTACCTTTCTTTTAGTTTAATTTAGTTTCAGCCCTATTAATAATTTGCTTAAACAATAACGGGCCTGTATAGGACGTTGAACAACCTCGGATCCCATCGGGTGATTCAATTATAACATTCCTGACAGAATCACTCATAAAAAAAAGATTGTTCGTAAGAACAATTGTTCATCTTGAAGCGAGTAGCATAACACCTGGTTATTTAGATATTTAATTATTTATTTGACTTGTTCGCTCGGACCAGCCGCTCGTAACAAGAGAATTGGTGTCAGAAGTGGGATACTGAATTGTTTAAATATTGTTTAAACAAATTGAAAAAAAAAAAAAAAAAAAAATAATAATTTTTATTATTTATTTTTCAAAATTTTTCAAGATATTTCATTTTATTAGACACACAATTCTCACCCTTCAATCCTTTGCATTGTTTCAATCTTGCAAGGAATTACCAAATTTTCCGTGTATATATTATATATAATTATAATTAAAAATGCCAAACGATAACAACTCAGGAGCAAGTAATATCGGCTCGAACATGGACACGACCGCTAACATGAGCGAATTCATGACGTCCATGGTAGGATGCTTTTCGTTACAACAGTGTGTAATGGGTATCGGAACCTATGATGGTAGGACCAGCTCATTAAAAGATTTTATTCAAGACGTGCAGAACGGCGCGGCTTATGTGCCAGCAGCCTCAGAATCAATTTTTGTACAAAATATTATAGGTAAATTGAAAGGAGCAGCTCGCGACAGTGTAAACGGAAAAAGTTTTGCGACAGTAGACGAGCTGATTAAACACCTTAAAAAGAGATTTGTTAGAGGCAAAGATTACCCTTATTACAGCCACGAGATAGAAAGCATCCGGATGAAAAGAGACGAGTCCGTCAGTGACTTTTACGATCGATTGAGTCTGTTGATTACTGCTGCGAGGATTTGTCTGGTTGACGAGTTCGGGAATGATAATCTGGAGGCAATGCTGAGACCTTTGATGCGGTGTGCATTAAAAGCGTTTTTGCGTGGGCTACCGGACGACTTGTCTAAATTCGTGATTAGTAGTGATCCAAAGACGATAGAAAAGGCTTACGAATTAGCTTTGCGAATCGAAGAACAGGATAGTAGCGGAACAGCGCGATCGGTGGAAAAAAATAAATCAATTATTCGATCTAGCTCTCCCAGCAACGGTTACTGGGATAGAAGTCCGCGTGAATACTCCAATTATTACGTTACCGAAAAATCGGGAGAACAGACTAGCGGAATGACAGCTAGCGCGTCGAATTCATCGGGCGGCATTCTCCGACGGCAAAACGTAAGTGAATCGCGACGGACGACCGAGTATCCTTACAATCCAACGGACCACCATTATCAATCGCCTTATCCGGGATTTCCACATCCGGGATATTTTCCTCCCTATCCTTACGCATATCCACCTATGCCATTCTATCCCCCTTACGGATACCCGCCATACTACCCACCGCGAAGACCTAACTCACCGGGAACCTCTAGAGACAACGAAACTAGACAGACGCAGAGATCAAATTCACCGGGTTCAGATCGTCGATTGTTCGATTGGACAAAGCCAAGTGACCGAGGAGGCTGGAGACAGCCGCCGCGAGACCCTGGAATGCGATCGCGGTCACCTTCCCCGAATAATTATAAAACAACAGAACATTTAAACTCCGAGTCGACCCGACGACAAGACGCAGCGACGGGTCCAGCGACATCCGAGCGTCACCCGTCGGTAAGGTTCGCGACGACGGACGACGAGTCTTATCGTGCGGAGGAGATAGAGAAGCACCAGTCATAAGAATCAAATCACCGGAATTAAAATTTGGAAGCGGATTCTTCCTTGTAGATACCGGAGCGGACATTAATTTAATAAAAGCAAAATCATTAGATCCAGACGTTCGTGTATTCGTGAGAAATTCCGTTTTAATATCAGGAATAACCACCGACCAATTAGAGACATTGGGTAGCGCGAATGTAACATTACAAGGACGACCGCACGATTTTCAAGTGGTTAGATCGGATTTTCCAATAGTTTGCGACGGAATCTTAGGAAAAGATTATCTGAGGAAAGAACGAGCCGAAATTTCGTTCCACCATAACACCGTAGTTACGAAATCGGAACCAATCAGACCGCTTCGATTCGAAGGTGAAGATTCAGACTCAGAGCTTAAAACCAAGCCACCGAATAAACGTATTTTCAGAATAAAGGCTCGAACCAGACAAGTTATCGCCGTAGATGTCAAAAATACGAATCTGAAAGAAGGGTATTTACCACAAATACCCTGCGGTAATCAATTATACATAGGCGAAGCAGCCGTTAAAGTAAAATCAGGCGCGTGCCATGTATTAGCAATTAATACCTCCGATAAAGATCAAGATATCGAATTAGAACCGCAAGAATTGATACCTTTTGAGTATCACAATTGTCCAGAAGAGCTTGGATACGATTCAGACTCTGGCGAAGAACAACCACCACCAATAACAACAGGTAGGTTTGAAGAAACTTTATCTAAATTACGTTTAGATCACCTAAATGAAGAGGAGAAAAACCATGTGTTGGATTTGATCGAAGAATTTCCACAAATTTTTCATTTACCGGGAGATAAATTAAAATTCACACCAGTAACCAAACATCGTATTCCAACAAAAGACGATATACCGATTAACACGCGACAATATCGTTTTCCTCCTGTTCATAAGGACGAGATCAAAAGACAGATAGACTTGAAAATCGAGAATAATATCATAACGCCGTCAGAATCACCATATAATTCACCGTTGTGGATTGTACCTAAAAAGCCAGATTCCAAAGGGAACCTGAGGTGGCGGATAGTTATGGATTACCGCGAGTTAAATGATAAAACAATCGGAGACGCGTACCCTTTGCCGAACATCACTGATACATTAGACCAATTGGGCGGAGCCATGTATTTTTCAACTTTTGACTTAGCCAGTGGATTCCAACAAATCGAAATGGACCCGCGAGATCGAGAGAAAACCGCTTTTACAACACCACATGGGCATTACGAATACCTTAGAATGCCTGAAGGGCTTAAAAATGCACCCGCGACGTTTCAAAGGTTAATGGATCAGGTATTACGCGGATTACAAGGAACGGAGTGTTTCGTTTACCTGGACGACATTGTTGTCTACGCGAAAGACCTTAAGGAACACGAAAATAAAATCCGACGATTGTTTTCTCGTTTAGCCGACGCGAAATTAACTTTACAACCGGACAAATGTGAATTTTTGAAGACCGAGGTTGCCTACCTGGGTCATGTAATTAGCCGTGAGGGAGTTAAGCCTGATCCCAAGAAGGTCAGAGCTGTGAGAAAATTTCCCCGTCCTAAAACTCCCAAACACGTGCGACAATTCTTGGGACTGGTCGGTTATTACCGTAGGTTCATCAAAAATTTTGCGCGTAAGGCTAGAGCCCTAACGAGATTATTGAAAAAGAACGCAAAATTCGTTTGGGGTAAAGAACAACGCAAGAGTTTTAGATTATTGCGGAAAGCCTTATGCACAGGACCGATATTACAGTATCCAGATTTCGCGAAACCTTTTAAGGTAACAACAGACGCATCAGATTACGCGATCGGAGCCGTATTGAGTCAAGAAGTTGATGGCTGCGATTTGCCAGTTGCTTATTTATCAAGAGCTTTAATCGATGCTGAGCAAAATTATTTCACCACCGAAAAGGAATGTTTAGCTGTTTTGTACGCAGTTTTGCATTTTAGACCGTATTTATACGGAAGAAAATTTGCTCTGGTTAGCGATCATGAACCATTAAAATGGATCAATTCAGTCAATGATCCAGGACAGCGACTTTTACGTTGGAGATTTAAACTCGCGCGAAATTACGAGTACGAGTTCGAACACAAACCGGGAAAACTCAACGTAAATGCAGACGCGCTGTCTAGAAATCCGGTTAGGAGTGATCAATCGTCAAGTTCGAGTTATAGTGATAGCTCAGATGAGAATTTTTCCGACGATGAATCAGAGTCAGACGAAGAACAAGTATATTCGGTAGAATCATTGCCAACTTATTCAAAATTCATCAAATTATTAGAATCAAGAGAAATTAAAAATCCGGACATTATAGAAGTCCACGAAGACCTTTTTAATTTGAATGACAATTATGCACATGCCATTTCGACAGACTTCGGTCTAGGAGCAGGCATAGCGTTAGAATTTCGAAACAGGTACGGAGTACCTGAAGAACTCAAAAAACAGGCGAAATTGCATGGAATAGCGAAACAAGAATTACCAGATAGGAATATCTATCATTTAATGACCAAACATCAGCGCAGTGGTAAACCAACGTGTGAAGACATGTATCTGACTCTGATTAATTTGAGGAAACAATTGGAGAAAGATAACGTAAAATCGATTAGCATGCCAACGATTGGTTGTGGTCTGGATAGATTACCCTGGAGTAAAGTACGCGCAATGCTGTGCTTGATTTTCAAGAATACCGGAATTAAAGTAACAGTATGTACCAACATCAGACTAAAATCTAATGAAGATACAGAAGTTAAAGTAATGCCGATTACACGACAATCTAGTAAGCGGAAGGAGCAAGAAAAAGAAAAAGCTCAAGCACAGGCTACAGGAACAAAATCACGTAGGCCATTAGCTAGATCAATTTCAGAAGTGCCTAAAACAAAACCAGTAGGTATCCAAAAGAGAAATAGATCCAAAACATTACCAGAGTTAGATGTTAGTGCAATTGCGTTGCGCACGCGTTCCAAGGCAGATCCGTCGAGTTTACAAAATCCAAAATTGACTAAACCACAAAAACCGAGTTCAATCCCTAAACCAGGATTTTCAAGACCAAGTCATAAAGCAATTTCAGACAGTTCCGACAGTGACGATAGACCGACTCAAGGATCGAAATCGAGTTTGATCCCTAAACCTACAGTGTTAGGAGCGAAACCCTCTTTGGATCCGATAACTGAGAGAACGTTCGAAGATTCAGCTGCAGACGAATCTTCTGACCCGCCGGCCTATCGTAAGAATAGAAGTATTTTGCCAAATTTAGGTTTTGACACTTCAACCGTACATTTACCATTAGCTTCAACATCAAAAACACAGACGACTGAGAAACGTGACAATACGCCGACAGAATCAGAAGTAGAAGCAGACGACGAAAATATTGGTATAGAGATTGACGCGCAAAACAATAGCAGTACTAGTGAAGAGTTAGACGACAACGTTTTCACCTTTAGACCCCCTGTAGACCTTGGAGGTTTACATGAGACTGATGAGGACAACCCCATCGACCTAAGGGAACTCAATGAAATTCGAGAGTCTATCGGTCGTTTTAACAAATCACTTCACGACAAAAGCATAGTACACAACGACGATGAGGAATATTCGTTTGCGTTACCGAGAGCCATATCAGTAGACAAGGACTTAGATGAAACATCTAG
>JAEUYN010002117.1:0-128619 GCA_018257835.1 Euura lappo | reverse complement strand
AAAAATTTCAAAATTTTGATTTGTGATTAGAAGGCTGAATTCCAAAGCTCGCTATTATTTTCAAAATTGACAAAGATAGCAATCGCCATTTCTGAACCGGAAGTCGGATCGGGTCTAAAAAGAAATTTGCACAACTTCGGGGTAAAAAAAGTATCCAGTGCAAATTTCATCAAAATCGGTTCAGCGGTTTCGCTAAGCTCGTGTTTACAAGCAACTTCAACGATTTTACACCGAGACGCAGGAGCCCGAAAAATCCTCAAAAATTCCCAAAATTTTGATTCGTGATCAGAAGACTGTATTCCAAAGCTCGCTGTTGTATCTTCAATATTGACAAAGTTAGCAATCGCAATTTCTGAACCGGAAGTCGGATTGAGTACACAAACAAAATTGCACATCTGCAGGCTGAAAACAGTATCCAGTGCAAATTTCATCAAAATCGGTTCAGCGGTTTCGCCAAGCTCGTGTTTACAAGCAACTTCAACGATTTGACACCGAGGCGCAGGAGCCGGAAAAATCCTCAAAAATTCCCAAAATTTTGATTCGTGATCAGAAGACTGTATTCCAAAGCTCGCTGTTGTATCTTCAATATTGGCAAAGTTAGCAATCGCAATTTCTGAACCGGAAGTCGGATTGAGTACACAAACAAAATTGCACATCTGCAGGCTGAAAACAGTATCCAGTGCAAATTTCATCAAAATCGGTTCAGCGGTTTCGCTAAGCTCGTGTTTACAAGCAACTTCAACGATTTTACACCGAGACGCAGGAGCCGGAAAAATCCTAAAAAATTCCCAAAATTTTGATTCGTGATCAGAAGACTGTATTCCAAAGCTCGCTGTTGTATCTTCAATATTGACAAAGTTAGCAATCGCAATTTCTGAACTGGCAGTCGGATCGAGTACACAAACAAAATTGCACATCTGCAGGCTGAAAAGAGTATCCAGTGCGAATTTCATCAAAATCGGTTCAGCGGTTTGGCTAAGCTCGTGTTTACAAGCAACATCAACGATTTGACACCGAGACGCTGGAGCCGAAATAATCCTAAAAAATTCCCAAAATTTTGATTCGTGATCAGAAGACTGTATTCCAAAGCTCGCTGTTGTATCTTCAATATTGACAAAGTTAGCAATCGCAATTTCTGAACCGGATATCGGATTGAGTACACAAACAAAATTGCACATCTGCAGGCTGAAAACAGTATCCAGTGCAAATTTCATCAAAATCGGTTCAGCGGTTTCGCTAAGCTCGTGTTTACAAGCAACTTCAACGATTTTACACCGAGACGCAGGAGCCGGAAAAATCCTCAAAAATTCCCAAAATTTTGATTCGTGATCAGAAGACTGTATTCCAAAGCTCGCTGTTGTATCTTCAATATTGGCAAAGTTAGCAATCGCAATTTCTGAACCGGAAGTCGGATCAAGTACACAAACAAAATTGCACATCTGCAGGCTGAAAACAGTATCCAGTGCAAATTTCATCAAGATCGGTTCAGCGGTTTGGCTGAAACCGTGTTTACAAGAAATGGGCGGGTCACATACACCACTCTTGAAAATGTTCGAAAACGACTACCCAGGTGCCAAAACGTGCTCCCTACATGATTTTAGAATTTTTACTCGATCCGACGTTTTCAGCGATGGCGAATGTATAAGGCACTCCGTTTTTAACGATCGTGCCTAAAAAATACATACTCTGATTAAAGTCTTCCTGTCCTTGCGTGAGCCGTCCGGTAACTGACAGAGATCCTTCCGCCCATAGAACATAGATGTCGTAATATTGCTAAAATCATTATATGTACGTATAGTCTGGTGGAAGAAGATTCAAAACGCGGTATACATTCCATTTTGAACCATTGGAATAATTAATCGGCAAGGTTACAAGATTCTGTGAATAATTATATACATTGATCTAGTTGTTTGATACTGGAAGAGTCAGTGTCAGGGAGATATTCTGCGGCTAAGGAGGTTCGTCAGCGCCCCAGCTGTGGGAAACAGAGGGGATCGGTTTCGGCAGCTGTCAGCCTTTCCCGCCAGCCGCACTATGCCTCGCACAGCCTACAAGCTGACGCTCCGGCTTGTATTTTGATTCAGAATTCGAAAAGCTTTCGGTCAATCTGACTCAGGCTTCGGTGATTCATTCCAAAATGTTTGCTTGTTATGTTAAATAGTTTGTTGTTGTTAAGCTCGTAAAGCCACAACTGTCAATTTCAATCGCTGCGAATACTATTCTGCGTGATGCCTCCATGAGGACCCAGGTATAAGGAGCTAACTTCATCAATTTTTTTCTCGTAATCGGGCTGTTAAATAAATTTGAAATTATTTCAGCAATCATATCTCGTTCAAAGGAACCCATACACAAATTTCCAATCAATCCGTGAACAAATGCATTCACTGATGAACCTCCTTAATTGAATTGTATTGAATATTACACGCGAATCGCTGTTGGGTATGATTTGAGACACATCGCGGTTATAGGTTAGGTAGCACGTCGTAGGAATTCAGAGCATGGAAATCTTCTTTGTTACGATCTTTGAGCCTTATAGATAAAGTATGTGGATAATAGGCTATTACTTACCTAATAGTAGAGTTTGAATCAGTCGTAAAAATGGATACACTGAACAAAATCATTCAATCCACGCGCACGGTGGTATACGACTGATATACGTACTGACAGCACTTGCGACATTGGCAATATGGCCGATGGCCCGATTCGGCGCCCGACCTTGGGGCCTGACGACGTCACGTGGCTAGTCCCCTTTAAATTCGTTTTTTCATTCAAGAAACTAAAGGGGAAACTCGATTGTTTCAAGAATATACCAATTGGTATCCCGGAAAAATTCGTAAATATGGATACAAAACTCTATGAATAAATTATAGAATTCTATCACATTCTACCAAATTCTATCGATTATTATACTACATAATTATTGTTTTGATCTCGCCTCTATCAAATGGTATAATGTATAATGTATAATTCATCCGAATTGTATCAAATTTGATCTCAGTTCATGAAATTGTATGAAAATATTTGTTATAAATTTTTTTCTGGTTTTATAACATTTTTTCATCATAATAAACAATGACACAATTATTTGCTTCAGGTATATTACCAATTGACAATGAAAATTGTAAAACTCCCTCACACTGCAGCTGTGGCAATCGAATGGCAGAATTACTTCCATTGAATCTTTTACTACTCACAATCAGTAATGAAAGATTTCACATTCAACTCCATTGCACTGGCAAACCACTGGTGCGATTATATTCATTAGATATTGCCATTCAACAATGGAGTTTAATTAACGTCATTACACTGGCAAACCAATGGCACAATTACTTCCATTGGACATTACCATTCGACAATGGAGTTTGTAGAAATCCATTGCAGTGGCAAACCAATGGCACAATCAATTCCATTGGGAAGTATACCATTCGACAATGGCGTTGACATGATTCCATTCAAATGGTAATTGAATGGTGCGGCTTATGCCATTATACTTTGCCATTTGCAAATGAAATTTTGCCATACATTGCCCTTAGATGAAAGGCAATAGTGCCATTAAGGTTCCACTTTGACATTCGAAACCATTGGTTTGGGTGATGTCACCATTAGAGCTCCATTGGGAAGTCAATGGAAGCCAATGTAACTTTTTCCTACGGGAGAACTTAAAGTTGACAGTTGATTCTCAACTTCTGGAATTAATCCTCAACCTTCAGCGTTGATCCTCGACTTTGAGGATTCACACTCAATAAGCAAGTGTTTACACCCAACGATTGAAGGTTTACTCTCAATGTTGGGAGTTTACACTAGAAAATTGAGAATCAACACCCAATTTTGAGAATCTACACCAAAAATTAAGAATATACACCCAAAAATCAACATTTATACCAAAAATTTAGTGTTAACGCTCAATTTTGAGGATATACACTCAAAAATCGAGTGTTTTTTCCGTAAGGGGTTTTATTCACTGGGCAGCCTCCTCACACTTTTAGATTAATCAAAGCATAGCTCATACACCAAATCAATATCAAATTAGCAAGTAAGAATAAATATTGTATAGAATATCTGGATCGAAGTTGATATATGTATACAAAATAAAAGAACCCTATGATATTCATATCGCAAGCTACCCACAAATGTTTGTGTCCCCCAAACCGAACTGACGACGCTACGTGCAAAGAAGGCATTTGAACGTCGTGAGTTTTCGAGTGTTTCGATTATCACGAGACAATTACCAATATCTTTCTATCGGCAAAAATTTGTCATTTTCATATTGACAGGTCAATTTGCCAACATTTTAATAAACCTCCCAATATATTTTGTCAGTTTTCCAGATATTTGTCAACTTTTTATTATTGTATCATGTATTGTTCAATGCATTTTCATATATCTTATTTATAATAATATGGTATAATATGTCTACTTTCAGAATATTCGTGTTTTCGAGACGCCATTAAATCAACCCAATGTCTCTTCTATACCCACCTTTAATATTCATGTTGATTACTATGCGTAAATCCACATCTTTAGAAGCACGGCTGCATAATGTTTATTAAAAAAAATCATTGTACCTATTGATTAGTCTAATTCAGGAAATCCATGCGAAAATCGTATTTTGAATCCACAATGCTACAATTAACAATATTTTTACCATGTTATGGAAAATTCCAAAATGAACCTTTCAATTTTTTCCTTACGTATATGTATACCACAAAAGCAATCAGGTCGACATCAGATACGTATAGTTTATTTGTTTATACTTTTTATTATTATTTAAATTGCAATTATGGCGAAATAACTCTTATTTTTTAACTTATATTGTATATAGCACAGGTGCTATAAAGGTAACATGTTTACGAACAGGTACGTATAGTTCGCTAGTTCAGCTTTTGTACTATAATTTGAATTGCAATGGCGAAAAAACTTCCATTTCTTAACTTACGATGTACTTTCATTTTTGTATTACAAAAACTAGTTAACAATTTGAATGTTAATATAAAGATAATTATAGATAATTGATAATTTCAATATTAGTTTACATTACATCTGTTATTGTACATACATTTTGTAAATAAATATACAGTACATTCATGTAACGGTAATAACTAAGAAAAATTCGAGGAAAGATTATACAAGTCTTATTGTCATATCTACTGATATTAAATATAAGCCACAATTATCAGTGTCAGTAAATTGATGAATAAAGCTAGTGAATTCATATTAATTAAGGGTTCGTTTATAGGTTTGATAATTTTGAAATGCGGAACCGAACTTTTGTGGAAAAGGTAGTACTGCACTATGGTTTCACACGTTTCGCGACTTTCGCCATCTATCGGGTTTCACGGTGAAAACGTGAGAAATTCTTCCCAGAATACGGCCCCAGGTGTTACAAAGATGCCATAGCGACAACATTATCGTCATTTGGATTCAGAAAATTGAAGAGCGGCATGAATGCTGTCAAATGCTTCATCACACCTTCGACATCACAACGATAGTCAATTGCAATAGTCGAATATCGCGTGTCTAATGGCATCAGGTCGTAAGCGCCAAAAACGCGATTTTGGCGGCAAAGTCATGTAATTTAATTTTTTTTTTTTGCCATTCACTACAACAGTGTTCAAAACGCATCGATTTATGAAAATTATCCGAAACAATGAATAAAGGTGAAGTTCGTATGTTTGGCGGACAAAGCCGTTACGTAATTAACTTTTTCATTTCATTGTCTCACTTCTTAATGGGTATAAAGTCGGATACATTTTTTCATTGTTCTTTTTTCAAAAATACTTTGAAATCCTTTGAAACGCAAAGAAAAATCCAAGTTCCGGGATTTTTTCAAAATTTTCAAGATTAAAAAAAATTATTTATAAGTTAAAGGTAGTCACATCGCCATTATTACATTTTTTTTCAGTCTCTTTTCAAAATACTCGAAAATCATGTGAAACGCGAGGAAAAATGTAAATTTCGAAGTTTTTACAAAATGTCAAGATTAAAAAAAAAAATAAAATTATCCACAAGACAAATCTATAAAGTTGGTTACGCCATTTTTTTTTCGAATCTTGAGAATCGGAACTTTCATTTTTCTATGCGTTTCACAGGATTACATAGTATTTCGAAAAAAAAATGGCGAATACGACCTTATATAGCTTTACCTAGTCATTTTTTTTTTTTTTGTTTAGAATCTTGAAAATAGAAACATTTGTTCGCTCAAGATTAGCTGGGTCTCAAAAGTTAGGTTATCGGATCAAGAGACTCGGTAGAGTCTCGCGCCAAGTACATTAAAAAAATTTTTTTTTAAACGCCGCGCGTGGACTCACCGAGGCTATTTACCCGAACGGGAGCTGTCCGCAGTGGTGGGGGTAATCAGAATCTTAATTTTCTTCCATTTCGCGATATCTATGGGTCTTATAAGAATTAATATTAGATTGGCGGCACGAAAAGATTTCATTTAAGCCCTATTTCGGTCGAATCGATGCACGAGAAGATGAGATATTATCATTTGAAAAATCTGGCAGGTCCGTTTCACTCAAGGAATTTCGTCTCCGTCATCTCCTCCCCAGCCACGTGGCTTTGCAAATCGCTATGAGTATGAAAAATTTGGGAAGAAGGGCGATCTCCATTTTAGACTACGCAGGGAGCAGACGAGTATAGAGAGAGTACACGTAGTCATCCCCAGGTGGCGCCGTTGTCGAGATTGAATTCGGCAGATTTTTTCGGCTGTTTCTTCTATTTTCCGATTGATGAGTCTTGCGCGAAGTATTTTCAGATGTAGAATCACTGATCTCTATACTAACTGGATAGTGGACTGGCGTCGTTGAGCGAGCCCCACCGGGCAGTGCCATTTGCAATCTTCGGAAGTAAAAAATCCGCGCGCAGTTCAAATGTAGTTAAGTAGTTTTTTTTAAACTTTCGTTTTAGTTAATGTACAGTCAAACTACTGTGGAATTAACGAGATACTGGATGAAGTATACATATTTACTTAAAACATTCAGTCAACGCGTCAATAAACCAAGCGTTGAACCGTGCATTCATTAAAATTTGCCACGGATTTTATGCCTCACGCTTGCCCCGCCGTCCCACCCGCTAAACCCCTCGCCCACCGTTGAATGAGACCGCGCGCCGTACACGGAGAAGGGTACCCATCCACTATCCAGTTAGTATAGAGATCAGTGTGTAGAATTCAATGTAACGTGTATATTCTCAATACACCGTGAAGAAAACTCGAATAATTAATTCCACATCCGCGGCTAGATGGCACTTGTGTCATGTAAACGAGCCGCCATTTTTAAATGTAATAAATCAAGAAAATCGATCAGTAACGGAACATTTCGGTCTGCTCATTATTGCTACGTGTGATAAGTAAAATCAAGATGTGAGCCAGTTTGATGGAATAATTAAGTTATGAGGTTATGAATCTGAACCAGTTAGATCAATCACAGGCTTCGGGAACATTGGTCGTTTTTATAATTTGCATGTCGGCTACTACACTGAGAGAAACCATGTATCATATTTCACCACATATTCCCGACAAATTACTACTTTTGATGGCAAGTTGACGTGGAGTCGAAAAACCAGGAAACGTAGTCATTTTTTAGTCAATAGTCTCTAGCAGAACTGGGATACGTTACATGTCGCTCGGAACTCAAATTACAACCCGGCATTGTAAATATCGCTACTTGTAGAAATTACAACATATTTCGTAAGTTTCCAGATGACAGCGTGTTATTTCTACTATCTGCGACTGTAACACAGTCGTTTCGCACCGCCTCGTGATACACTGTGAAAGGCAAACACACATCTTCTCGCATGCGAGATGGTAATTTTTACAACTTGAGATAGTAAAAATACGTGCGACGCCTAAAACGTCTTATAGATAATTTTGTATTAAATATTTTCAACAGTGCGCACAGGCCAACTGACACACTGTAATTTCGAGCCAATTCAATTATTTTTCTATTCTTTTTGTCAGAATGACACAAACATAGGTATAATAAGCAAGCAAGTACGATATAAATTCCAGAATAATTAAGGAATCGCAAATTCCCTAATTATGATAATCAATTATTGTAGATCATCGATTTTGTGAAAGAATTCTCATATGGCATAAGGTCATAATGTTATTAGTTCAAGAGATAATCGGCATAGAATGTCATAGAATATCCTATTATCTCGCGGAACGCAGTAGAACCTTCTAGAAGCAATGACTCGGGATCTATAGAAGCGGATGGAACAACGAGGAATAACGCGTCGTCGCTATATAGGCAGAGACGCGCTCAGCTGGACAAGCTAGTCGGCCACGCGCCTGCTAAGCGAACACTTCTAGTCAAATCGTACTTGCTTACAAAAAATCAGATTATCAAATTCAATTAGAATTTATTTAACATTGGTTATACGGATACCGAGTAAGGATCCACATAAATTACATTTCATCGATATCATAGCGATTCGATCACATAAAATACCACCAGGAATCCGATAGAGGATCTGAGTAAAATTAATTAGTATCGACAATTTGTCAAACCATTTGAATATCAATTTCGAGTGTGAGAATAAAAAAATAAATTTCAGTTTTGTAAAATTACGAAACACCGGATTCATCATTTATCCGGAAACACAAGCGGCAGCAACAATCAATCCAAATTTTCAAAACCAAACCCCAACACCTACAGTCCACCGGTTCTTGAGCGGTCATTGTTAGCCAATGTGTGTTAACGACTGTTTCTCGTGAATTCCACGTCCACACTCCCTCGATCTTGCGAGCGGTCATTGTTGATCATTGCGTATCAACGGCCGTTTCTCGTGAGATTCGAACCTCCACACTCCTCCGATCTCGTGAGCAGTCATTGTTGATCATTGCGTATCAGCGGCTGTTTCTCGTGAGATTCGAACCTCCACACTCCTTCGATCTTGTGAGCAGTCATTGTTGATCATTGCGTATCAACGGCTGTTTCTCGCAAGATTCGAACCTCCACACTCCCTCGACCTTGCGAGCGGTCATTGTTGATCATTTCGTATCAACGGCCGTTTCTCGTGAGATTCGAACCTCCACCCTCCCTCGACCTTGCGAGCGGTCATTGTTGATCATTCGTATCAACGGCCGTTTCTCGTGAGATTCGAACCTCCACCCTCCCTCGGTCTTGCGAGCAGTCATTGTTGGTCACTGCGTATCAACGGCTGTTCCTCGTAAGATTCGAACGACCACTCTCCTTCGATACATCGAGCGGTCCTTGTTGGTCATTGTGTATCAACGGCCGTTTCTCCTTGTATTCGAACTACCAACTCCTTCGGCTCTGCGAGCGGTCATTGTCAGCCAATGCGTGTTGACGGCTGTTTCTCGTGGAAGTCCGAGCACCCAACTCCCGCACACCTACCTGATACCTAATCCAACCGACCAAGTCGGTAACTGCCGTGTCTATACGACACGAGGAGTACACGTCCTGGATATCGTCCACTGCAGTAAATAGCTATCCGGCAAACGACGATAAAAATCCGGGACGTTACATACGTATCGGGTATACGAATATGGCGGACACACTAGCTGCCTAGCGGTCGGTCACCCGCTGCGTGGTACCGTAGCGCGCCGATAGATGGTTGGCAGTGGTTTTTGGATCTCGCGAAGAAATTTGCACCGTGTCGGCTACACTTACGTGTCACCACACAACCAGAATCATTCTCGACTTCAACGTCGTACGGCGGACGAAGGTCTACGGAAGCAGATGTTGTTTCGTTATAACACTCTGACGACTCCGACGTTCTTTGAGTGTTATGATGGATACAAAAGCCCAAAACATGCAAATTGATATTATTTCGGACATAAGTCACACTATTTATACCTGTGTGCCTGCGTGGTCTGACAGAAAATAAAATAAATAATATTGTTACTATTTATGATAGTTAAATAGTTCCTATTAAATTGTCGGAATGAAACTTCTTATGGACGAGTGGGATTACAGATATCTTCCAACTGTGTAGCAGAACCTAAATAAAAAATTAGCAGCAAATAGGACCGCTAACAGTGCCACCTGCGAATGGATGCACGGCCGCTGTGAACTAACTTCATTTTACTATCTAAGATGGTAAGAATTCGGACCCCACAGTTGTACATTATACGATCGCGTTATGCTTCTTAATACGATCGGAAATAGTAAATTTTAGCCTTCAAGTTGTAAACCATACCCTTCTTGAAGAGTAATATTCACCATTAGTGAAATTTACAAGGTGGATTTGTAATTCTTTGTATTGTGTGACCACACGTCCTTTTACTACCGAAAAATAGTAATTTGTCGGCGATATGTGATAAAATGTGATACATCTTTTCTCTCAGTGTAGTGCGGCTGCTAGATTAAGTGACGTTAGGGTTCTGCTAGGTTGACGGAGCGGTCGACAAGAGTTTTCATTACGAATTCGCGTATTTTAATTATTGTTACCGCTGGACATATGATAATGTGACGTTATTTACGACTTATTTATGATAGGATACGAAACAATGAAATTTATGATTCTCCACTGAATTGGATCTATGACTTCTAAGAGAATGCGACAGTCATTGAAATTTGAAATTTGGTACATAACCAGACGGGATTGATCGTGCTATATTGTAATTGAAATCGAATAATACTATACGATGTTGAACGTTCGTATCATGCTCTGTCTTGTATGAAAATATTCGACGAGTCCTAAAGAATGACAGACGTATATATCTCGGTAGACAGGCTAGAGCAGACGAAACTCAGAATACTGTAACGAAGGATGGGACCTTGTTACTAATAAATAAAGGGTTCTCCCGAAATGATAAAGGCGACACGTGAGACCAAGTTTAAGGTGCAAGAAATTATATGTTTATTCAGCAAGTGAATATACGTGTTCAGAGTTTAAAGTCTGGGACAAGACTGTTTTCACAATAATACTGGTTGACGCAGCAACCACTGATTCAGATATTTGGTATCACTTATTTCTATCAACTATTTCCTCAGAATACTAACAAGGAGAGTAGGGACCTTCGATGTCACGGATCGGGTTCCCGTTTCACGTGGTGAAAGTTTAAGACCTCCGAATTAACGTGGTTTTTGATTTTTGATATAATACGCCTTGGTTGCTGAGATATCGCGATTTGAAATTTAGAGATTTTCGGGCGGAGTGGGGCTCGCGCGTCTACTCCGTTGAGCGTGCACACTGGAACCAAGAGCTGGCGTGGCTGGGGCGGTAAGACGACGGACTAGAACGCTGAAGGCTCCCGGTTCGCGTCCCCGCACATTTTATTATTTTTTTTTTTTTTCAATTTATTTTCCATATATCTTTTCAATCTCTCATAAGACTTTGCATGCGCATGCTAAGATTCGCAAGATTAAATGTGGTTGCGATGGTATAGGATTCATCTTATGTTCGTGGTGTCGTAAGCCTTTGTGCTTCGCTTGCTTTTATGATGGTTTCCAACCCCCAATTTGTCGACATATCAGTAGTAGTGAAGAAGAGTCAGAATGATTGCGTGACACAAAATTTGCATGTATGTCCAATACATTAATTATTTTTTAAACAATTATATTTTTTACGTAATCTTATGTTTTGTTATATAAGTGCCTGCGTTATTACAATAACCATTCTATCATATTATTACATATATATATATATATATATATATATAGATTATAGCATATTGACGTTCATGCAGTGTATAATATTTGAAAATAGAACTGGTAATACATATTTTCGATTTGTCTTATTTACCTGCGCATGCAAAGTCTTATGAGAGATTGAAAAGATATATGGAAAATAAATTGAAAAAAAAAAAAATGTGCGGGGACGCGAACCGCGAACCTTCAGCGTTCTAGTCCGTCGTCTTACCGCCCCAGCCACGCCAGCTCTTGGTTCCAGTGTGCACGCTCAACGGAGTAGACGCGCGAGCCCCACTCCGCCCGAAAATCTCTAAATTTCAAATCGCGATATCTCAGCAACCAAGGCGTATTAGATCAAAAATCAAAAACCACGTTAATTCGGAGGTCTTAAACTTTCACCACGTGAAACGGGAACCCGATCCGTGACATCGAAGGTCCCTACTCTCCTTGTAAGTTCAGGGGCGCCTCATTATGACCTCCCCTGATATAACGGGTACCTTTATAACATTACCCCCCCTCTGAGGAAGAGCCGTCCCGACTCTTGGAAGAACGGTCGAAAACAATGTACAAATCGACACAAAACTATAGAGCTGAGGCTCTTTGAAACTGGAGTTCTCCCAAGGACTATCCGGCATTAGCCTATCGACTACTTTCTGGGAAACCTCAGAAAACCAGAAAGCGGATAGCAAAAAGCACCATCCCAAAAATCATCCATCAATCCGTCGTTGCCATGTGGGTATCCTTGCTGAAGATCCTGTGAAGATCCTGTAAGTTCCATCCGGGTGAAGTCAAAGAGTCCAAACGATGAGAGAAATGTCCAACCGGTGGGAGAATTAGCCATCCGTTGAAAGATCGGTTGACGAACTTCCTCAGGAACGGTTATGGGACGCTGGAACCGAAGATCGCACCCAGGAGGACCATCAGGACCGGAAAAATCAGTACACCCTGGAGTTGGAGGACAGGGATGAGTCACAGGATAAGGATAAAAGGGATTGTGAAGTCAATCTCCATTCCGAGAACTCAGATTCTCATGGAAACGAGATTTCGTTCCCTGAAAACTGTACTCATTGAGTATTTGACAAATTTATAAGAGGATAATGGATGATGGAGAAATTGGAACGATCATATCTCATCCGTAGGTTGAAGAAGACCAATCTTCCAGACATCCGTGTAGAAACCCATGTAGAAATCCATATGTCATTGAAGCCGTGTCGGAATCCCAAAATCCAGAATCCTTTCGTAGGGAAGACGAGATGTAAGGCTAGAATAGCTGCAAGAGACACATCTTCGACCAAAACCAGGGCTTTTTCTATCAGCCCTTCGAGGTAAAGAAGAAATCTGAAAAATGACTCATTTAAAACGGGGTCACGATTTAGGGTACACCGTTTATTCGTAATCGAGCGAATCCAACCTACTCCGGCGCGCGCGTCTATTTTTCCGCGTCGCAGGCGTTAGTTAAAAACAAGAAATGATCCTAGTGACCGAGAGTCTTCGCTCAGACACCGATAGGTCGTAAACAAAATCGTCAATTGTCTTTGGTAATCGGTCGCTAAAGAAGCCCTGGGAAGACGCAAACAGCTTCACAAGCGTCCTAAACATTGAAGAGTTAACATGTCTTTTACGCCCAGAGAGACGAACGATAAATACGTCCAGCAAGACATCTTAAACGTGTCTAGCTTATCGTCTGCCATGGACTTCTCGGAACTAAAACAGAAAACTCCGGCGGAGGTGAAAGAGTGGTTCCGAGAGCAGTGGGGAAAGGTCAAGTGCGGGAGCGGGGAAGTCATTATCCTAAAGTCTTTCCCTGGATATCACTGCCAGAAATGTTTCCTGACGTGGTAACCATCAAACTTCTACCGGAAAATCCGTCAAAAGTCTAGTCTCTAATTAGATTTAGATTTCATCATAGCATTCCAAAGGAAGAATTCAAGACCCTAGCGACGGTGCACCGAGCCTTCACCGGAGAGGGGCTCCAGTGTGCCTGGTGCCGGAAACCGATCCTCACAATCGCAAAGAATAAAGAGGAGCCTTGTGAGGAGTGCAAAAAAATCGAGACGGCAATGCGACTAATAACCGAAGAGCGATTCGCCTGCTGAAAATCACTATCGTTTCCCCTGTTCTGTTCCGGATTATCGTTGTAATTTCCAGAATTCTTAATCAATAAACGTTCGTTAAGAAACGTGGAACGTTGAGTCCGTTTATTTTGATAATTAATTAATCTCGTACCAAATACATCAAATCAAATGATTCGAATGAAGCTACCGACAGAAAAGGGAAGAACCGAGTTCTTCCGAAGCGAGAGTCGAACACAGTCGAAAACCCACTTCAGAGCGATCACGACATAACCCCAATTGCCAGCGAAAGCTAACCCCGCATAACGTCACTGAAATTTCTGTAGACAGAATCTGCCGAAGCTTCCGCGTCCAAAATTAATACGGGAGCAGGAACCGAAGAATAGGTCTGTTTAATTAACCAATCCTCGTGAACTTCGTGGGGAGCTGACAAATACTCTAAACTGATACCCGCCTCCTCTTCTCGTGCTCGAGATCGAATGCGAGCGAAGGACACCTCAGGAGATAATTTCAAATAAACAATCAAATCCACGTCAAAATCAGGGGAGCTATCGGTGAAAAGTTTACAGTTTCTAACCAATAAATGGGACTCAACGTCTTCGAAACCTCCTAACCTCTTTCGAGCCTCAACAAAACAATTTCCACTGTAAATCGATCTTTCCATTACTTTTATTGGCAAAGTGGTCTGCTGCAGGTGTCTGTCTCTCATCGTCATCAAAACGTGATGTTGGAACTGGTACGCATACCGAGCAGGGTCAGTGTACATTTTCTCTAGCAAATTCACTCCGCCTACATTCCTGTATTCGTCTAAAGGCTCCAACAGAGTAAGGATATCGTCGTCTTGCAAAAATCTTTTGGTAAAAGTGGTCTTACCACAACCAATATTTCCTTCTACTAGAATAGTGAAAGGTACCGAACTCCTTCTATGAGAATTCAAGGGTAAGTCAGGAGACCAAGAAGACGAAGGGACAAAACCACAAGCCCCATTCGAACCCTGGACCGCTGTCGGAGAACAAACTAGAATTAATCGTTTTTGTAAGATCCTACGAATCTCTAATTGTTTTTGTCCTTCTTTAGAATCACTCGGCGAACCTCTCTCGTCGTATGGAGCCAGACGATCCAAGTGAACTACCTTGGGCTTTATTTTTGAGGTTACCCTCCTTCTACTTGATGTTACGTCGTGGCGACGGATCCTGTAAATCACGTCGTTGATGCGAGTCAAAACGACATAAGGACCCTCCCAATTACTCTGAAGTTTAGGGCACTTGCCTTTTTCCCGACGAGGCTGAAAGAGCCAAACCTTATCTCCAGCTTCAAATTTCAGATTCCGTGCCCTTATGTCATATCTAGCCTTCAATCTGTTGAAATTGACTTCAATCCTATTTCTAGCAAAGTCGTGAATCTCATCTAATTTTTCCCTCAAAGAGACTACGTAGCCCACCGGGGAGTCAGAGTGAGACGGAGGGACTCCTCTTCCTAAATCCGAAGGAAGTCTTAGGTTCCAACCTGTCAACATCGTAGCCGGAGAAAGTCCGGTGGTTTCGTGAATTGCTGAGCGATAGGATAAAAGGAACAACGGAGTCCATTCGTCCCAATCTCTTTGGTTCCTATCGACAAAAGCGGATAAATATCTCAAAATCGTCCTATTTAACCGCTCAACCATTCCGTCCGACTGAGGATGCAAAGCCGTGGTCCGGGTCTTGCCGGACCCCAAGACTCGAAGAGTTTCTGCTACAAGAATAGATTCGAAATTTGTCCCTTGATCGGTATGTAACTCAAGAGGAACACCATAGCGGCAGACAAATTCTTTGACGAACGCACGAGCTACAGTTTCGGCTTCCTGGTTTGGAATAGCAATTATCTCCGGCCATTTAGTAAAATAGTCTGAAACGACTAACGCATAGCGATTTTTGTTCCTAGTTACAGGAAGAGGACCAAGAATATCCATAGCCACTCTATCAAAAGGTGTTCCGGTGTTATAGACTTGCATGTGACTAGTGCCACGACCACGAGGACCCTTTTTGGCGTTACAGACGTCACAAGTCTTACACCAATCTTCCACATCAGAGCGACAGCGTGCCCAGAAGAATCTTTCTCTAATTCGTCCTAGGGTCTTATTCGAAGCGAAATGCCCGCCAACTGGAGAATCGTGATATTCGGCCAGAATCTGCGGAACTTTACATTTGGGCACCAGCAATTGCCAACGAATCTCTCGAAAGTCCGGAGATTCCCATTTTCGATAAAGTATTCCGTCTCTAAGGAAGAGAGATTCCCATTGCGCCCAGTAAACTTTAAGGTTTTGGTCTCCCGGAGAAACATCCTGCCACTCTGGACGAATTCCTGCGACTTTCCAGCTCTTTACTTGTTGCAAAACCTGATCTTGAGTTTGAGCAACCTTCCACTCGTCTAAATCTGTTTGAAAAGTTATTGTTCGAATAACTGGAGAAGAATCGCACTGTTTCTCTAATTTCGCGCATTGTTTACAATCGCTTGATTCTCCACAGGGTCTGCGTGAGAGTGCATCAGCATTGCCGTGAAGCTTACCCGGACGATGCTGAATCTCAAAATCATAAATGCCTAACGTTTCAAGCCAACGGGCCACTTGTCCTTCAGGATTTTTGAAAGAAAGCAACCAGCGCAACGAAGCATGATCTGTACGAATCAAAAATCTCCTCCCGTACAAATAATGATGGAAGTGAGATATCGTTTTAACAATAGCTAACAATTCCCTACGAGTCACGCAGTAATTTTTCTCTGGTTTGCTGAGAACTCGACTATAGAATCTGACCACTCGTTCTAAACCTTCCTGAACTTGAGACAAAACTCCCCCGATGCCACACAAGGAAGCATCGGTGTCCAAAATGAAAGGAATTCCAGGGAGGGGAAAAGCCAAAATAGGAGGCGTCGTGAGCCGAACTTTAAGCTCAAGAAAAGCTGCCTCACAATCAGAAGTCCATTCGAACTTAATCTTCTCTCCAGTAAGATGATGCAAGGGCCTAGCTATGGTTGCAAATCCCTTAACGAACCGCCTATAGTAGGTACAAAGCCCTACAAAACTTTGTACGTCAAGTTTAGATTTTAATTGAGGCCAGTCTCGAATCGCCTTGATTTTATCGGGATCTGTCTGAATTCCTTCTGACGACACGACGTGACCTAGGAATTTAACTTCTTTGCGAAAGAGATGACATTTCTTCGGGCTGATCTTTAAATCGACCAACAATAATCTTTCGAAAACCTTCTTCAAATTCTGAACCTCTTCTTCAAAGGTGTTGCCAAAAACAATTATGTCGTCCAGATATACGAGACAGATCTTTCCTACCAGACCTTGCAAAGCTGTTTCCATGACTCGCTCAAACGTAGCCGGAGCGTTACACAAGCCGAAGGGCATGACTTTGAATTGCCGGAGGCCACCTAACCCGGTTACAAAAGCGGTCTTTTCTCGATCTTCTGGGTCCATTTCAACCTGCCAGTAGCCGCTCTGTAAATCGATAGTCGAGAACCAAGAGGCCCCGGCTAGGAGATCTAGAGTCTCATCAATTTTCGGCAACGGATAAGAATCCTTTTTGGTTATGTCATTTAGTTGTCTGTAATCTATGCAGAACCTCTTAGTTCCGTCTTTTTTGTTTACTAACACGATTGGTGAGGCCCAGGGTCCTGAAGATGGCTCTATCACGTCACTGTCTCGCATATCCGAGACCATCTTCTCTACCTCTGTCCGTCCGTTAAGCGGGAGTCTCCGAGCGCCCTGTTTAATAGGGTCCGAATTCCCTACGTTAATCTTATGTTTTACCAAGGTACATCTACCGATATCCTTGGAATCCTTCGCAAATGCGTTCCGAAATTCATTTAGTAGGGCGATCAAACCCTTATGTTGTCGAGGATCCGACTCCGCCGAAGAATCTACTAAGAGTTTTCTCAGATACTCAGGCACAGCTGTGTCGGGAATCTCGACTACTTCGATGATATCCGGGGAATCAACAGGAACCGAAATTAGTTCGTCGTAGACGTCAATAACGGGATGTGAGGTTGTAGGTAAAGGAGGCTGGGATTCCAATTGACTATCTCGCCCAAGACCCCTGACAGAAGAAAACCCCGATCCGCGATGTAAAGGATCTGAATACCGCGTGGTTTGCAAAGCAATTTCTTTTCCTTCGGAGCAAAGAGTATTTTCCTCAGTTTAAATCAGACATTTGTGTTTTGACAGAAAATCTATTCCCAGAATCCCATCGTCCTCGATATCCGCCACAAAAACTTCGTGGGAAGAACGGATACAGCCTTCCACACTTATTTCAACAATCGTTTTTCCCAAAACGGGTGTCGCCTCTCCTGTGGCTGTACGAAGAACTGAGCCAGAAGAGGACGGTTTCGAGTCCGAACCTAACAAGTCTGACCGGACTACAGTAACCTCGGCTCCAGTGTCTATTACCCAAAGGCAATTGACTCCGTCAATTGAGCCTTTTGCGTACAACCCGGACTGGCGAAGACCGCGAACCACGAAGTGAGTAAAAGGAGGGCAGACGAGTGTAACCGTGGAAGATAGCTTCTGCCCTGTGAGGCTACCTAGAGTCAGTTTTTTGGCGGATTCGATTCACGGTTATTTTCCCGGGAGTCAGTCGGTGGTCCACGCGAAGCCGAAGGCTGGCTGTACCGGTATTGGTTCTGATTAGACCCGTCCCGGTTTTGATTCTCCCGCCCCTCGCGCCAAGGACCCTGCCTATCGGTCTGTCCCCGATCAGTCTCCTGTATCTGTCTCTCCAACGCGTAACAATTCTGAACCTCGTGTCCTCTCTTTTTGCAGAATTTACACGTCTTTACGAAATTCCTATTTGGTCGACCCGGATTATAACCCACGCGGCCCCGGAAAGGATTAGATTGGCTCTGTTGCGGAACAGGAGAGGCAGAGGGTCTCGCCGGAGGACTTTTAATTGGTTTTTCCTCAGTGATTTGTCTTATTCGCTGAGAACCGACGTCTTCTCGATTGAGAATCTCTAGTTCCAATCCCCTTACGATTGCGTCGCGAAGGGTTGAAGGCCTGGCGACCTTCAGAGCATGCCTGGTAGTCGGGTCGGAAATCGCATTTATGAAACGCGCGCAAGTTAACTTGTCCCTGCTGGAACCTAGACCATCGGGAATTGCACTTCGTGCTAACCGCTCCAAATCATGCCCAAGGGTGGCGAGATCCTCTCCCTTCTTTTGCCGCCGGTTCTCGAACTGAGTGAAATACAGGTCAGAAAGGTGTTCCTCCCCGAAATGCAATTTCAAAGCGGTACAGATTTTATTGTAGTCGCGTGCATCTACATCGGTCAATGAGCTTAGTGCGCTCAGAGCATTTCCCCTCAGCGATGCAGTCAAAGTCGCGGCTTTCTCCGCGGAATTCCATTTATTCAGTTCCGCAATCATTAAAAATTGGCGCTCATAGATCGCCCACGGAGTCGAACCGTCATACGTGCTGGGCCTAACGTTCTGCGAATTCCGGACAAACCCCTGAGGCGAAGATGGCTCGACAACCGGTGCATTAACATCGGCGGGTTGGTTTGACGCGAGGCCATTCACGGGAAAACTAGGCAGTGTTCCCAGAGGTGGCTGTTGATAGACACCCGTGTTCGCGAAGGTCGGATTTGACAAATTTCTATACGCGTTTCCGTTTACCCTCTCGATCAACGCTCTCAGACTCTCTTGGTCCAGTACAATCTTCTCACCCTGCAAACCCCGCGACAAGTCCTGAGGAGCTCCAGCCTCTACTCTGGTTCCATAACCATTCTGATTCTCTCCACCTCTCCTGGCGCTATACAAGTCAGTCAAGGTACGCGGTGGCAAAACATAGTTATTTCTAGGTGCAACATTGAGGAAATGATTGTTACTAGTCTCGGGTAACAGCTGCTCTGCCAACCCGGCAACATCTCCTCGAACATGATTACCTAAAGAATATTGCCTGTGGATGTTAGAATTAGGATTCCTGTTTCCGGTCTGGGTTGCGGGAAGCTGCACTTCTTCTCGACCTAAATTTATTGCGGGACGAGCTTCTTCAACCCTACGTCTAACGACCTGGTCATACAGTGGAACATCCCCGCTACAGACTTGTGTCTGAAGCTCAGATGAGAGTGGTGCCAGCGGCAACACTCTGCTTGAACCAGGTCGGTGTAAAAATTGTGTATCTGACCTCAGTGCCTCGGCGGACACAAATCGACTCGATACCCGGTTTGGAGGCGTAGTGCGGCCTCCTGAAGTCGGTCTGGGTTGGTTCTCCAGCACCTGAACTCCACGGCTCTCCACACGCTCCAAGCGAAGCCTGAGGTCGTCCTGCTGCCGCTGCAAGTCCTGGCGCATGTCATCCTGCCGACGTTGGAGATCGGCCTGGATGCGCTGAACCATCAGCTGACGTTCCTCTTTTTCTCGCTCGAGTTCGAGACGACGAACTTCAACCTCCGACCGACGTTCATCCCTCTCACGTTCTAGCTCGAGGCGTTGGATCTCCAGGTCGCGTTGCTGAGCGTCCAATTCACGTCTACGTTCTTCTCGTTCCCGCTCGATTCGAATGCGTTGAATCTCGATTGCTTGTTGATATTCTTCGCGAGTATTTTCAACCTCTAGTTGGCGAAGCTCTCCCTCAGCATTCAATCGAGCGTGGAGACGTTGTTCCACCAGAAGCTGATGTTGATACGGTTATACTTGAACTAAAGGGTTCACGAGGTTTTCTCCTTCCCCAGAAAGTGGCAGCTGAGGCCGTGGAACATCAGGAGTCGCGGACGTCGTAGGCCCTTGGGTTGCTGCGGCAATCTCGTCGATCTCTGATAAAACAGATTGGAGTTCGCGTGTGCTCCGAGTAGTGCGTCGCTGCTTTCGTGGAGACGGTGCTACCGGTGCTGCATTCTCTTCATTCATCATATTTGTAATCGTAGTCGCTTGTGCAGTCGTTTTTCTGGTCACCTCCTTTTTCACTCACAAAATCTCCAAATATCGAATCAGGAAGAATCCCACTTCTGACACCAATGTAACGAAGGATGGGACCTTGTTACTAATAAATAAAGGGTTCTCCCGAAATGATAAAGGCGACACGTGAGACCAAGTTTAAGGTGCAAGAAATTATATGTTTATTCAGCAAGTGGATATACGTGTTCAGAGTTTAAAGTCTGGGACAAGACTGTTTTCACAATAATACTGGTTGACGCAGCAACCACTGATTCAGATATTTGGTATCACTCATTTCTATCAACTATTTCCTCAGAATACTAAGTTCAGGGGCGTCTCATTATGACCTCCCCTGATATAACGGGTACCTTTATAACAATACGCTTCAAGGCGATTATAGTGCTCCGTGCACATTTCCTACACGGTTTCATAATCGAATACGTGTATTACCTCAGAACTTGTCGATATGAACAATTGTGCAATTGTTACTTCTAGCTCTACAGAGAAAATGTTTACACTGCAGTATGCTGCGGAGGTTTTCTTCGATGACTTATTGTTAGCTTCCAATTCTAACGTTGCGGAACAGCTCTTGGAGCACTCGAGTAACATGACGTCAAATCGTCGGATTCTGACGATAAGAAGAATACCTTGGTGGACCGGATTGAACGGACGAATCTTGCCATGCAATCTAACAACACAAGTACTATATCGGAAGACTTGATTGAGTGTTTATCGATATGTAGTGTAACACGCTTTCGGGGTTGTTTGGAAACCAACCCCGTCCACAATGCTAGCAAAAGAAGCCGAAACCCAACGTGGATGACGGGACTAAAACTAAACAAAAGATATGAGAAAGATTTGGGCGCCAAGTTCCTTACGGGAACTAATCGCCGCGTTTACGCGGGGATGAGGGAAGGAATTAGGGGTGGAAGGAGACGGGAGGCCGGCTAGACAGTGTTTGGTAGAGGGGAACGTGGGGGCGAAGATAGTAGACCCTGTGTAAGTTGGTGAACAATTATAAGACGTATTTATTCAATGAAATCGGAAGTGAACAATCCCTTCGAGATACTAGGCGATCTCGAGGGTAGAAATCAGATCGGGCTAGAAGAGCCAATACAGAATATGATACGCTATTTACAAGCTAGCCGCTCGACTCGACTGGGCACGGGCCAGGAGGAGGGCGAGGGGAACGGGGGGGAACGGTACCGGGCGTCAGCCGGATCACACAGCGGACTGTGGATCCTCGGCAGCTGACTCGCAGCGGTGAGTGCGCGCGATCCCTGCGCAGACCACGTAGCGCACTCGTCTCGACGGGGACGACGGCTACAGCACTGGATCGCGCTCAACTCACCCGATCGAAATTCACGGTCGGTACGGTAGAGCGGGATATTATCGGACGGACAAGAAAGAGTCAGGTTTCAAACCGCAGCGTACGGCTAACCGTAGCTCGGCGACGGTTGAAGCAAAACGGCGTGCGCGGTGATTCTGCGCACCCTACGTAGAGCGTGAGTCTCAACGGGGACCACCTCTACCGGCGCGAATCACACGGACACGCACACATGGACACACACGAGCAAAATTCAAATAGCAAAGGGGGAAAACAACGGTAAAAAGGCGGTATCGGGACTCGACCGTTCGCGGAGGCGCGTGGGGTCGGGATTCCGAGAGTAGGGGGTAGAAAGGCTGAAAGTACAAGCAAGGCGAGAAACAGAAAGCAGGCAAAAACGATCCTAGCGGATCTAGGATACTTTCCGTATCGATGAGATCCTCGTCTCAGGCTCCAACGGCTTCGGCGACGGCCGATCCCACCTAGACGAAGTTATCACAGATGTCTCGCAGCGCAGGGGACGAAAATAGGGACGTAAAAGATCCTACCTTGGATCGACGGTACACGGGTAATCCAAAGTGGCGTGACAATGTCTTTTTGGGGGCACACGAACACACTTGGGGGAGCGACGGTGGGCACGGGGGCCGGTCGCGGCGTGGCCAGCGGTCCGGCGAAATTGGTTGTCGGGGCTCACGGGTTCACAGGCGAAGGGGTGGCGCTCAATTTACGGTGCTCGGTTAGCACAAGGCACGCACTCCGAAATCGACTAGGTTTTAGGACTCGGAAGACTCTAAAAAGGACTCAAAACTTGGATTCTACGCACGATGCAAACAGCGACCTGTTGCTAGCTTGAAAACCAAGATGGAAGCTGACTAGATAGAATTTGGCAAAGATGGCTAGACTCGTCTTCCCCGCGTCAGCTCGTAGGCCAGCGGGGAAGCGGGGTGGGGTCGCCCTTGCTCCAGTGAACCACGTGACCCTTCGGTACCTGTCTTAAATCTAGGCGCGTTACCGAGAGTCGCGCGAGGATATTTGCAATCCTTCCGCTGCGTTGACGGATGCCATAACGGGCAAACTATTTGCCACGTTACAACACCCCCCCGCCAAACGGAAGGTACGGGTTCGCAGAAGGCGTACGCTTCCGCAGCATCCGTCTACGCCGATCACCATGTACGAAAAGAGAGAAGAGAGAAAAAGAGAAAAACGACAAGAAGGAATGACTAGAATATGGCATGCTGGTTGGTGATCGTCGCAGTGGGTCTGCGTCCACGCTGAAGCTACGAAAACATTTGGGTTCCTCGCGTAACCCTCGGCTCGCGAGAGGGAGAACGGTACAGGGGCTCGCGAATGCGCGTATTCTTACAATTAGGGGGTCGCGAGGAGCGCGTATCAACCAAAAAAAAAACAACGAAAACAAGAATACCATAGAAATTTACGGAGCTCGCGATTTAGGACGGCGGCGGGGGCCCTCGTCGTCGAAGGTCATACCGCGGTTGTCCGGTTTCATCGCGGTCAGAGGGGGTTCGCTCGCGGGTAGCTGCCGCGGGTGGACGTCTACCACGGCCACGGCCACGACGTCGGCCACGGGGTCGACCCACGGTCCTTGCGCGGGCTGCAGTCGTCGCTCCCGGAGCGGGTACGCGAACGGGATCAGGGGAGGACGGTACCGGGCGAAGTTCCCGGTCGGGGGAACTCGCGGAGGATGTCGCGGGGGAAACCGCGCGTGTACGGTCGCCTGTGCGACCCGGCGGTCTGCCGCGCCCTCGTTGACCTCTTCCTCGTCCTCGTCCTCGGGCTGGTCCGCTTTCTAGAAAGGGTTCCGGCGCAGTGTCGGGGGTGTCCTGGCGAGGAGCTGCGTCTCGGGGATCCTCCTGATCTCGGGGCGCTCTCTCGTCGGCTGCATCGGCGTCGGAGTCCTCGGTGTCCGAGCTCTCGGAGGGGGCTCGGGGTTCGAGCACAGGTGGTTCCGGGACCGTCGGATCTTCCTCCGGTTCCGGGGCTCTCAGCCCATTCCGGGGACGCCGGGGCGTAGTTGTGGTGGTCGGTGCCCTCGTCTGCGAGGGCCCTTCAGGTGCCTCATGCTGCACCTCCTGGAAGTTGACGGGCATTAGTAACAATTCTCCCTCGTTCGTTTGAATCGGGAGAACAGGAGGGTCAGGATGGTTCGGGGTCTCATTCATGCTCTCATGCCCAGTCACACTTTCACCCTCATCCTCACTCGCGTCGGTACTTGCTGGGTTCGCGGGGTTCGCGGCGGTACCGGGGGGCGCGTAGTAGGGTTTCAGGTCGTTGATGTGACTCTTGCCAGCGGGATTCCCGTCCTGGTCTTCGAGAGTGTAAACCGTGGGGCTCCTCCGCCGCTTGATCACGAACGGTCCTACGTATTTCGCGGCGAGCTTCGCGGCGAAGTAGTTCGGAGCGGAGGACAGTACCCGTTGACGTCGTAAGACTAAATCTCCTCGAGAAAATTGATAATCGCGCCTTCCGCGGTTATAATATTTAGCCTGACGCTGGTGAGCGTCTTCGAGATTTTTGCTTACGAAGTCACGGAGAGCATCGAGACGTCGAACGCGATTCTCCCACTCTTCGGTGGAGAGCGGTACAATTTCGGGGGTTCCTTCCTCCTGCCGTCGAACCGTGTTCGGGGGGTACAGTTCGCGACCGAAGTTGAGGAACGCGGGGGTGACTTTGGTGGAGCTGTGAACCGCGGAGTTCATCGCGAAGCGGAACTCTGGTAGGTGCTGATCCCAGTTGCGATGATCGCCCTCGATATAGGCGCAGATCATCGTCTTGAGCACACGGTTCACTCGCTCCACGGGATTCGCTTGGGCGTGGTACGGCGGTATGGTGGTGTGGTAAATCCCGAGTTCGTTACACGCGGTGTCGAGGAGTTTGTTGGAAAATTCGGTACCGTTGTCAGTCAGAAGGACTTCAGGGACCCCCCAGCGATAAACGACGAGTTCTTCCAGGGACTGGAGAACGGTTTTCGCGTTGGCTTTCCGTAATGCCCGGCATTCTACCCACTTTGTAAATAAATCTTGGATTACAATCGCGTGAGTAAAACCCTGGCGGGTAGGAGGATACGGTCCAATGATATCTGCGGCAACGGCGATCCACGGTCGATCAACCACACGGCGACCCATGAGACCACGAGGTCCCGATTGGTCGACTTTGATCTGTTGACACGTGTCACACAGACGCACGAACTGGGCGACGTCGCGGTACATGCCAGGCCAGTAGTATAGAAGCGCGATTCGCGAGTACGTCTTCTCGATACCGAGGTGACCGGCACACGGGGGAACGTGGGCTTCCTCGAGCACGGCGGCTCGACCTTCGAGAGGGAGCACGAGTTTCCACGCGTCGAGATCCGGCAACAAGGGGTCGGAAAGAGGGTCTACGCGATGATAATACAATCTACCGTCTTCTACCTTCCAGTCAGGAAACTGGACAGGCATGTTCTTCACGTTTTCGACGCGACGGCGGTACCACGGGTCGTGGGGGTCTTCCAGGGCAGCTACGGGTTCGGTCACCGGCTCGTAGATTCGCGATAGGGCATCAGGAACGTGGTGCAAAGCACCCTTGCGGTGTACGATGTCGAAATCGTACTCAAGTAACTCCAACGCCCATCTCGCGAGGCGTCCGGTGGGATTCCGTAGGTGATGTAGCCAGCGGAGGCTACTGTGGTCGGTAATTACAGTGAAATGATACCCTTCAAGGTAGGGTCGGAACTTGCGGATTGACCAGAGTACCGCGAGGCACTCCCGTTCGGTGACGGTGTATTTCCGCTCAGGATCCGTTAACGTTCGACTAGCGTATGCGATCACGTGCTCTACGCCCTCCACGCTCTGCGTGAGGACAGCACCGAGACCGGAGTCGCTAGCGTCGGTTTGAAGGGCAAAAGGGATCGTAAAATCGGGACAGGTAAGGGTAGGAGCCGTGATAAGGGCAGTTTTCAGGGCTTCAAACGCTTCCTGTCGTTCAGATTCCCACTGCCAACGCCGGTTCTTCTTTAGAAGACGCGTGAGTGGGTCTGATTTCGTCGCGAAGTCTTCGATGAAACGACGGTACCATGAGGTCATGCCGAGGAAACGACGAACTTGTTTCACGGTTCGCGGGGCTGGGTAATCGGTTATCGCGCGGATTTTCTCAGGATCGGCCTGCAGTCCGTCCTTGTTCACGAGGAAGCCGAGGTATCGGACCTCGGAACAGCAAAATTCGCACTTATCCGGGTTTACGGTTAGTCCCGTCGCGGTTATTTTCCCGAGGACTCGATCTAACCAACGCAGGTGATCGTCGAAGTCCTGATTTACGATGATGACGTCGTCGAGATACACAAACACGTGCGGTTCCATCTCAGGACCAACGAGACGGTCCATGAGGCGCTGGAAGGTCGCGGGCGCGCCGGACAATCCGTACGGCATACGCTTGAATTGAAACAGTCCGCGGCCAGGGACGGTAAACGCGGTTATTTCGCGACTCGCGGCTTCCAGGGGCACCTGGAAGTAGGCTTGACTCAAATCGATTTTAGTGATGTACCGAGCTTCACGAAGTTTGTCGAGGATGCTGCTCATATACGGGAGCGGATAAGCATCCTTTCTCGCGACTTTGTTAACTTTTCGAAAATCTAGACAAAATCGGTATTTTTCCGGGGATTTCTTTATCATGACGACCGGATTAGACCATTCGCTGCGGGAGAGTTCGATGATACCAGCGTTGAGCATAGTATCGACCTCTTTATTCATCGCTTCCTGTACCTTCGGCGATACAGGATAATACCGCTGCTTAATGGGCTCGTGACCTTGCACGTCGATCGTGTGCATCGCCAGGTCGGTTATTCCGGGACTTGACGACGGAGGGGGTAAACGTTCGCGTAAAAGCGCGTGAAGTTTCTCCGTTTGATGCGAGGAGAGCTCGAGGAGGCCAGCGCAGGCCGAGGTCTCTTGACTCGCATCGTCTAACGGGGGTCAGGATACGTCAAAATAGCCTTGTGCACCGTCAGGCAATTTCCATCTCGCGCGGGAGAAATCTACCATGAATTCGAAAGCGCGGATGCCATCTATGCCGAAGATGCACGGGCAGTCAATCGCAGGGGCAAATCGTATGTCGAGGTCGCGGATTCTATCGGCGAATCGGACGCGCAGTCGAGCTTCGCCCGCGATAGAATCGACGGCACCGTTCGGATACTGAATCGCGGCGCGTGTGTGGGGGGATAGGTTCGCGATAATACCTGAAAAGAACGGCATCGCAGTGCGTCCGACGTACGTTCGACTCGAACCAGGGTCAAAAAGTGCACGCAGGTCTTGCCCGGCTACATTTATCGTCACAAAGTAGCGCGGGTCAGGGTTTGAGTCTAATCGTATTACTAAGGGTCGAGACGTCTCGGGAGGGCGGAGGTCCACGCTCGCGCTGGGAAATAGTGGGGACCCTTTCCACTAATTCCCGCGGTCGTTTCCCGGAGTGGGTTCGGAGCCACTGCCTTGGCTCGAGGGGAAGACTCCAGGGTGCCCACCTGACGGGCCGGTCTGGTCAGGGGGGGCATAAGGACATTCCCGTACGAAGTGTCTGGGGTCGCCACATCGGTAGCAGCCGGCTTGGCCTCCATGGTACGCTCCATGGGCAGGCATGGTCGCAGGAGGGTAACGGGCGCTCGCCGATGCTTGGGGGGGGGCGGTATCGGAGGGGGGTACGGGAATGGGTAGGGAGCTTGGGGTGAGACCTGGTACTGAACGGGGGGTTGCAGGTTTTGGAGTGCCATTAAAGGCGGAGGTTGGTTCGTCTGAGTCGGAGGTACTGTCAGGTTAGTCTGGGTAGGGGTGGCGGTACTTGGGTTTGCGCGGTTCCGTCCTCGTCCTCCGCGGGGTCGGCGGCCACGGGAGGACTGAGGATTCGGAGCGGTAGTCGGCGGGATCGCGGGGGTTCCGGTCGCGGAGTATAGTGCCGCACTACCTGAAGCGGCCGGGGGAGTCGGCGCTTGGTACGCGAACTCAGGCAACACTGAGTCTTCGGGTCGCGGGGGAGGCTGGTAGCGTCGATCCAACGCTCTCGCGTTCTCAAATAATTCCCCGGAGATGCTCAGTTCATCCAGGGTTCCAAATTCGTATCGCGGGATCGCGGTACGGTAACTGGGGTGTAGATTCGCGTAAGCAATGTCCAATTGCTCATCGTCGGAGAACGGAGGTGAAATTTTGGCCATCAGGAGGCGCAAGCTGTCCAGGAAGTCGCTGATGCGCTCATCAGGACCCTGGGTTCGTCTTCGCACCTCGTCTTTCAATCGAGTCTGGAAATTCAACCCGGCGAAGCGCTCGCGGCACGCGGTTTGGAACACTGGCCAGCTGTTCCAGCGATCCTTATGCAGGCGGAACCACTGCAACGCTTTGTCGGTTAAAAGGAACGGCATCGCTTCGTAGAGGTCACGGTCGGTCAGGCCGCTGCCCACCCGACACTCTTCGACGCGGTTGATGAATTCTTCGATGCTCCCTCCACGGAGTCCGGCGAATTTCACGTTCCATTTCCGCACGAGGTTTTGAAGGTCACGGGTTTTCGCGGGCGGTACAGTCGCGGAAAACACGGTCGGCGGGGGTAGAGCTTCCGAGTAGGGGTGACTCCACGCGCGGATCCCTGGATAGCTCGCGGCGGGAGGATATACCGGCGCCAGCGGATGCGGAGGGTTCGCGGTTGGAGCGGGATAGGAGGTTCGAGGGGGGGTAGCGGTCGCGGGAGGACCATCAGGGGTCGGAGGTGCGTAAACGCTCGCGGGGTATGTCGCGGGGGCCACTGGGTACGGAGTGGATCGCGAGGTTGGATATCCGGGGGTCGTCGCGGGGTACGCGGGACTGGGGGTCGGATAACTGTTCGACGGGCCCATCGCGGGGGCTCCAGTCGTCGCGGGGGTCGGAGTTGGAGGCGCGGGCGGTAGGATCACCAGCGCGGGGTGTGAGTATTGAGCCTCGACATCGATCAGGCTCAGCGGCGGCTCGGCCTGAATCCTCGGGGGCGAGGTGCGTTCGTCGCAAAAATGCACTCGCGGCAGGTCGGAGCCCTCTCGTGGCTCGGATAGGGTTCGTGGTCGCGGTGCGGACTCAGCACGGACCGGAGTGCTGTCATAGGTCGGGGTCGGAGCGGAATCTACGACGGGGGAATCCAGAAGGGGTTCCTCGTCCCCGGACGGAATCCAGGTGACGTTCTGTTGCCGTCCACGGAGGTGCACGCGAAGGAGACGCCACCGATTCCGATCGGGGTCCGCATCTACGCGCAGTCGGTACCGGCGGAGGAGCTCGTCGATGCCTTGATTCGACAGCTCGCACAGCCACGAGATCACGAGATCCGTATTCTCGAGGTCGAAGTTTGGCCAGGGGGACCCTGGGTCCAGGAGTTCCGAGGTCCAGTTTCCCATCGCCGGCCGATTAGCGTAACTCGCGGTTGACGGATCGCGAACAGGCTGACACTCACCAATGTCTCACTCACACAGCCACTCACACGCATGCAAGCAAGCACAGGAGGGGTTAACGCGTACACAATAATTACAAGCAATCTTAGCCTACGATTAGCTGTAAAGAACAGGAAAAAAATAAAAAAAATGAAAAAGAAACAGACCAAAAATCCAGTAAAATAAACAGAAATGCGAAGAATAGGCAATCAGCTGCAAGCAAGCGTTCACCAGATGCTGAAATAAGAGATCGTGCAAGACAAAAAGCAGAGAGAAAGGGGGGAAAAAAAAAGATTAAAGAGGGGGGTTGTCCGGTACTAGGGCAGGCAAACCGGTGCGATGGAAGAAACTGGCATTGGCAGGCCAACCGAAGATGTTTTCTGCCCGTTCTCGGAACTCTTTCGCGGTTTTTGAATAAAAAAAAATCAAAGTTCGCGGGGCAGGGGTCGCGGGTTCACCAACGCGGTTTCCAAAAAGGTCTCTATCGGGCCCCACGTTGGGCGCCAATTTTGTAACACGCTTTCGGGGTTGTTTGGAAACTGTTTAGTAGATAACTCGTGGATAGTTTCAGAGTATTGGAGGCGGGTCTAAGGTGTCGTAAAAGAATCACACATTTTAATATAAATTGTAACTTTATTGATGCGTTACGGATCGCGTCTAACGCTGAACTAACTCAGAAGGAAAAGGTAACAGATTTGGTATAAGTGAACGAATACGAGCTGCGATAATGTGTGTGACACAAATATAAGCGGATTATAAATCATAATAGAGCGTCTACAGGTACGTTTAAGAGTACCTAGATATTCGAGAGGAACATATGTTTCTAAGATACCTATTTAATGAGGTATTTCACTCAACATACCGCCCGCCTTGCCGACGGAACAAAGGCAAATCATAAAAAATCAAATTGTACATGAGATATAACGTATCTGTGACGAATTAGATATGAAAGAACATGAAATAAAGAAATAACAGGTAATCAGTTTGACAGATTGTTCACGGATGTATATCTATTTTTTTTTCGTAGATGCGTTGGCTGAGTTTAGCTCTGGTGGCGATGAATCGGCAGGAAAGACTGGTAGAACGCACAATTTTACAATTGGACGTTTAAACGTCGACGATTGGCTTTTGACCGTAGCCACGCGCACTAAACCGTCTGCACCCGGGTGAATGTCAATTACTCGAGCCATAGGCCACTTGCTCGGTGGGTATCTTTCGTCTGCGACGAGCACCAGGTAACCAACCTTGATTGATTGGGTTGCGTTTTGCCACTTTGAAATCCCCTGCAGGCGCTGCAGGTATTCAGACGACCAACGTTGCCAAAATCTCTCCAGCATTTGTCTGAGCAGCTGCCACCTAGAGAGCCGTGAGCGTTTCAGATTCAAAATAGAAGGCTCAGGAACTGTGGTAAGTGCTCTTCCAATCAAGAAATGACCAGGAGTCAGAGTCTCCAGATCCTCTGGATCATCTGAGATCGGACAGAGGGGACGAGAGTTCAGCACTGCCTCGATCTGGCACAGAAGAGTAGTGAATTCCTCGTACGTCAAGGAAGCTTCACCGATGACGCGCCGAAGGTGAAACTTGACGGATTTGACTCCGGCCTCCCACTTGCCACCGAAGTGTGGTGCGGATGGGGGGTTGAACTTCCACTCAGTTCCGTCTTGAGCTAGCGTGGCCGCAAGATTTTGAAGTTCTTTGGAAGACGAAGCGAATAGACGTCGGAGCTCCGCGTCAGCACCAACGAAGTTCGTGCCGCAATCGCTGTAAAGGACAGCGCAAGTTCCACGACGTCCCGCGAAGCGACGGTAGGCAGCCAGAAAACCTTCCGTCGAGTAGTCTGTTGCTACTTCCAAGTGAAGGGCAGAAGTCGCAAGGCACACGAAAAGTACGAGATAGCCTTTGTAAGTTTTCGCTGACCTTCCTCTCCAGGTCCTGAACTGGAACGGCCCAGCATAGTCAACTCCTGTGTGCAGGAAGGGACACGTAGGCTGGACTCGTGGAGCGGGTAGTTGACCCATAAGTTGACGCGCGGTGTTTCCGCGGTGTCTTGCGCAAGTGACGCACCTGAGAACGAAGCGGCGAACATGAGTTCGTCCTCCTATTATCCAATATTGCCGGCGAAGGGTCGCGAGCATAGTTTGGGTGCCACCGTGGAATGTTGCACGATGCACGTCGTCAAGAATCAGCAGCGTAAGTCGGCTGTCACGTGGCAGGATGAGAGGATGCGAAGCATCGGGATCTAAGAGCGCGTTCCGAAGCCGCCCACCGATTCGAAGTAATCCTGAAGAGTCAATAGTAGGGGTGAGGCGAAGGAGAGGGCTCGAAGACGGTAGTGCCTTCTTTTGAGATAAAAGACGTATCTCAACTGCGAAGTAGGCGTCTTGTGTTGCTCTTATCCAGTAACTCCGCGCAGCGTTGAGTTCCGTGGCCGCAAGGTGTGTCGGTACGACGTTTTCTCCTTCTCCTGGGCGACACAGGATGATGAAGCGAGAGCACCATGCTGTCACCTTGAGGAGTGTCTTGAGACGAGAATACCTTTCGATCAAGTCCCACAGCTGAGGCGAAGGATTGGTTTGAATTGAAGCTACCAATCTTTGCTTCTCTTCGAGATCTGCGTTGGCATTGAGGCTCGGTGACGACGTCGGCCAGTAGCGTGAAGGACGTGCGAGCCAGCTGGGTCCCGTCCACCACAAGTGCTCCTGATGAAGCTGCTGCGGAGAGAGGCCACGTGAGGCGCAATCTGCAGGGTTGTCCACGCCGTCCACGTGATGCCATTTCGCTTCTGGCAGAGTTTGTTGTACAAGCGAAACTCTATTCCGCACGAAATCCTTCCACCTCGAAGGATGTCCACTGATCCAGTGCAGCGCAACTGTAGAGTCAGTCCACAAGTGCACTGGGACATTCTCTAACTTTAGTGTCTTTCGAATTCGATCGATGTGTCGCACGAGCAACACCGCGGCAGCTAATTCCAAGCGAGGAATGGTAACGCGCGCGACTCGCGAACGCGAACCTTTCGAATTGTCGCGCTTGATTGGCGCCACTTTTGTTTTTGCCGATACGAGAGAGACGCGCACATCACTGTAGTCGTTCATAACCCGGACATAAACGACCGCACCAAGAGCTAGTTGCGAAGCGTCCGAAAATCCATGCAACTCCACGGCTAGCATAGTCGAAGAAAGTCCGAGCCACCGGGGTACCGAAAGAGCTGAAACTTGAGGGAGTTGTTCGAGAAACCCCCTCCACCGTATCGCGAAATCATCTGGGAGCTCGTCGTCCCACCCGATTTGTATTGTCCACAGTTCTTGCATAAATATCTTGGCCCGTATGACGATCGGCGCAAGCCAACCAAGCGGATCAAAACATTGCGCGATTCTAGATAGCACTGTACGTTTAGATAACTTGGTCATCTCACTTGTCACTCCCGACGTAAACACGAATGAGTCCGTATTCGGTTGCCACGTGAGTCCGAGAGCGTGAAACAGCGGCTCTTCTTCGAAGGATTTCGACTGAATCGTAGCGCGTTGAGATTCGGAAATGTCGTCGAGGATCTCGTCATGGTTTGCGATCCACTGTTGCAGCGGGAATCCGCCCGCCATGAGGAGGTCACGAGTCTGGCGAACCTTTTCTTGTGCTTCTTCGACGGTGTTACCACCTGAATGTATGTTATCCACGTACGTTTCGTTGAGAATCACCGGAACTGCGAGAGGGAACCGATGACCTTCATCCTCGGCTAGTTGTCTCAGCGTCCGAATTGCGAGATACGGAGCTGGACCGAGTCCGTAGGTAACGGTATTCAGCTGATACGCAGTTACAGGCGAGTCTAGTGTTGGTCTCCAAAGAATCCGTTGCAGGTCACGATCTTCTGGAGCGACTAGAATTTGTCGAAACATCTTCACGATGTCTGTAGAAAATACGAACTGGTTTACACGCCATCGAAGGATGACGTCGACGAGGTCAACGAGTACCTTGGGTCCAGTATGGAGATAATCGTTGAGAGAAGATCCCGTGTTCGTTTTTTTCGAACCGTTGAACACCACGCGAAGCTTCGTTGTTGAGCTGCTTTCACGGAGAACGCCATGATGAGGGAGGTAAAAGTGTCGGGCTGGGTGCACTTCGGTTGAGCACTTGGTCATATGGCCTTGCTCCTCATACACCTTGAGGAATTGCGAGTAGGCTTCGTAGAATTCGGGTTCCTTGCGAAACCGGGTCTCAAGGCGAGTGAGTAAACGCAGCGCTGAGACGTACGAATCGCCAAGTCCGTCAAGGGAACAGCGAAGAGGCAGTCGAACTACGTATCTCCCGTCAGCGTCTCTCTTGTGTGATTCGCGGTAGTGACTCTCACACTCAGCTTCTTCCCCTGAGAGTTCTCCCACGTTGGTGATGAACTCTTCTTCCTGAGCAGCGAATCGCCTCACGAGGTCGACAAGTTCTCTGTCAACCGAACAGTGAAAACTGTGGAAATTCGACGAGGAACGTGGATTCACTGGACCAGAGACTATCCATCCGAGGACAGTTTTTTGAGCAATCGGATCATCTGGTGAGCCTTTGATGAGACCTTCCTCGAGGATCTTAGCATGAAGGCGAACACCGAGGATCAAGTCGATTTTCCGAGGCTGCAGGAAATCTGGGTCGGCTAATGTTAGACCGTTTAGGTGTTCCCACCGTTGTCCGCGAACTTCCTGCGACGGAAGATAACCGGTAAGTCGCGGTAGCACGAGCGCGTCTACTGTACACGAAAACGATGACACTCGAGAGCACAATTTCAACCGAACTTCACCGTTAGTCGATTGAGAACCGCGATCACCGACACAAACAACTGAAATCGAAGCACGCGCGCGAGAAAGTTTTAGTCTTTGTACTAGATTTTCGGTCACCAACGAAACTTGCGAGCCTTGGTCGATTAGAGCACGAGCTTCACACATTTCACCATTACGCACAACAATGTTCACGACCGCGGTAGCTAATAAGTCCGATGAACTACCGACAAAAGGTTCAGCCTGTGCAACCGAATTGACCGAAGCTGGTTGCGAAGCCGTTGCAGACGGTGTGGGTCCGGGCATCGGGGTTATTGCACTGGGTGATTTGGAATCCGTCAAGTGCAGTGACGTATGATGCTTAGAACTGCAGGACTTGCATCTGCCTTTCACGCGACAGTCCTTGATTAGGTGAGCTCCTAAGCAATTGAAGCAGAGCCTTTTCTGCGCAACAATGTCTCGTCGTTGCTCAGCTGACTGCTTCTGATACTCTGAGCAAGCTGCAATGAAATGAGAGCTCGAACAAAGGGCACACTTTGACTGCGATTCTGCAGTGATGTGATGGGCTTTAGCTCCAGAGAACTGAGGCTTCGACTTTGGCTTGACCGTTGCTGAAGTAGCAGTAGCGCGTTCGAATGCCTGAAGCGAACGTATCCGACCCGTCAAGAACGCTCTGAGCTCTGGCCATGTAGGAGGATCGGTACTAGTACCAACCTCGCGTTCCCATTCCTTCACCGATGTTGGATCGAGTTTGCGAACGACGAGATGAACGATGAGATCGTCCCAATTTTCTACTGGGCGGTCGATTGCTTCAAGGGCATTGAGTGCCTGTGTTACTTCACAAGACAGCTTTTCGATATCTACAGCTGATTCTTGGGTTACTTTGGGGGCTGCAAATAAGGCCGCAATGTATGTATCCACAAGCACGCGTTTGTTCTCGTAGTATTCCACGAGAGACTCCCAGGCTCGTTGGAAATTATCACTCGTCACGGCGATGTTCTGTAGACGTTGAGCTGCGACTCCCGTAAGACTCAACTTCAAGTATTGAAGCTTCTCGACGAGCGTAAGCTCTGTACTGGAACCGACTAATGATGAGAACAAATCACGAAACGTCGACCATTCGCAGAGATCTCCTCCGAATTTTGGTAGGTCAATCCGCGGTAACCTACGCGTATATGACGCGCGCTCTTGCTCATGATGATAGACCGAAGCGTCAACGAAGGCGGAGCTTATCGCAGGAGCTTGGGGACATAGTTCATCGTAGATGAGCGCCATATCCTCTTCTGCGTTTAGGAACAACTCTTCGGCGTCTGCATAGAGGTTGTCCTTGAAGTAGGGATGGTCATTCAATTCCTTTTCCAATGCACCACTTAACTCACCACGAATCCTCATCAAGTCGAGATGATTAGATTGGAATTTGTTCCAGTTTCCTTTGAGCGCTTCTATCCGAGCCAGCACACGTTGCTTAGTCATCTGTCTCGTTCCTACTTTCTTCAGATTTTCTGTCGCTCGACCGATCAAGCCGTGAAGCTCTGTTTGGTGGTCGAGGTAGGGACGGGGAGGAGGAACGTTGGCCATTGTCACTAGTGACAATCTATGACAGCATACGGACTCCTATCGAACAGTGTCTTTGTTTACAGCCCGAACAAGGCCGAATCCGAATTTGAAACTTGCGAGTCGGTTACTCTCACGACGACGAGAGTATATCTGATCACAAGAGTACTGTCTTTTCATCGAAATGTCTTATGCACTATGTACGAGTCGAAAACTTGTGCACATAATATCAAACACGCGATCGCTCACCTCGAACCGATATTCACACACGCACCAGAGCAAAGTCCACCGAAACAGCCTCGCTTTGTAACGACCGAATAGCGAGACTCGAAAACCCGGTTGACGCGTGGAATTTACCGAAAATTCTCCAATTTGCACTCAAACTATCCGGCTCGAAGGACCATATGTTTAGTAGATAACTCGTTGTAACGATTCAAATAGCCCGCTATAGATCAAAACAAAGACGAATACATAAATTTGACTATTGAGGTAAACTCGTATGGTGTCGAGGCTTCGTACACGGTTCGTGGCGAGGACAATCGCTTCCGATCTCTCTCTTCTCTTCAGGACGTCGTAGTAATAAGACGTGTTTTATTCTCTGTTCTAATTTCACACCAAAAGTTTCAATAAGAACGTATTAAATTCGCTACTCAATATCACATATCAATTTTGAACAAAGACTTCAACAAACATACATCTACGAATCCCTGAAACAACATCAATTGTTGTAATTATCATATAAAATCAAGAGGGAAGGAAGAAAAACGTGGATCTCCAAGACAGCCGAACAAGATGATACAACCACATCGATGCTGAGAATCCTCAAGAAGTTTAAACAAAGATAAGTTCTTAATATTGAAACAAAAACACTACGAAAACGAAATTATAAAAGAAATTGATAATGAAACGTGAAGTAAAGAGAATAATTAGAACAATAATCAAGTTAACCTAAACATATATTAAAGACTATTGATTAATTAATCATACTGAAGAGAGAGCATTGAAAATTGAAAGACACTACAATATATACAATTTTAATTTATACATTGAATCGAATTTTACACTATATACAATTTTTCAAATTAATTTATACACGGATTACATTTTTATATGGTATGGATGAATGGAAGGATGAATGAATGGGATGATTAAACTATTATATACATTTTTATACACTTAAATATCACAAACGAAACAAAAAAGGAAAATATACACAAATTTATCATTGATTTCCTCAATTAAATCGATTATATTTATTTTATTCAAATTCTGTTTGTACCCTTTCCTATTTTCACCATTTTAGGCTAGCTATTTATATATTTATCTTGAAATAGGAAAGAAATATTACATCGTGGATAGTTTCAGAGTATTGGAGGCGGGTCTAAGGTGTCGTAAAAGAATCACACATTTTAATATAAATTGTAACTTTATTGATGCGTTACGGATCGCGTCTAACGCTGAACTAACTCAGAAGGAAAAGGTAACAGATTTGGTATAAGTGAACGAATACGAGCTGCGATAATGTGTGTGACACAAATATAAGCGGATTATAAATCATAATAGAGCGTCTACAGGTACGTTTAAGAGTACCTAGATATTCGAGAGGAACATATGTTTCTAAGATACCTATTTAATGAGGTATTTCACTCAACAGAAACCAACCCCGTCCACAATGCTAGCAAAAGAAGCCGAAACCCAACGTGGATGACGGGACTAAAACTAAACAAAAGATATGAGAAAGATTTGGGCGCCAAGTTCCTTACGGGAACTAATCGCCGCGTTTCCGCGGGGATGAGGGAAGGAATTAGGGGTGGAAGGAGACGGGAGGCCGGCTAGACAGTGTTTGGTAGAGGGGAACGTGGGGGCGAAGATAGTAGACCCTGTGTAAGTTGGTGAACAATTATAAGACGTATTTATTCAATGAAATCGGAAGTGAACAATCCCTTCGAGATACTAGGCGATCTCGAGGGTAGAAATCAGATCGGGCTAGAAGAGCCAATACAGAATATGATACGCTATTTACAAGCTAGCCGCTCGACTCGACTGGGCAGGGGCCAGGAGGAGGGCGAGGGGAACGGGGGGGAACGGTACCGGGCGTCAGCCGGATCCACGGTCGTATACACAGGTCCGGAAACTCCCATGGTGGGGGTGAGGTTCTTATTGTTAGCGAAGCTCGAAAGTTTCCTGCATCGGCCGCCGAAGTTCTGGCGCTGGTAGTAACCTAGTACAGGGTTGGAGTATAAACAAAGTTCCTAACCTAGAAATAGTGCTTTGTGCATACTACGAACAGGGCGAGGTGTTTAATATCAGTTTTTATTTTTGAATCTGCAAGTCTCGGCATTGAAAGATGCCGTGGGCTTGCTGTGTGCCGAATTGCGAATCAAAAAAAAAAAAAATGATCTCGAAGCAAAAGTACTCGACTTTTAAAGTACCGAGTGACGCGACCCTCCGTAATAAATGGATCGCGTCAATTCCGGGTGTTAATTTTTTACGATCAACACAAAGAGTTTGTGAACTACACTTCACAGAAGATGTGATACGAAGGGAGTGCGTCAAACGCGATGGAAATGGAAACCTGCTTGTAAAGGTAAAATTACATTCTTCTATTCTTCGAACAGGACTTTGACATATCAACACAATGTTCAGAGCACAGTCTTGCAGTTCACATATCAGTAATGACCAGTGCATCCATCTAAAATATAATTGAAATGAAAGTCACGTTAATATTTACGAAATTGAATAAATTTATCAGGTTCCACTTAAATGTCCGCGATTACACGAAACAGCTGTACCCACACTATTCGCTGAAGGGCTATCCATTAAGAGTTGTCAACGATCCGAAGGAGGCAATGAAAATCAACAGCTGAACGTACAGACTGACCGTGAGTTGATAACAATTTTTTTGTAAATTTGCATAAACAATGAATCAGTTACTTAATCTGTGGATATTCCTGCCCGCGAAGTAATTCGACAAACGTTTCAGTATATCTATTACTCCATGTGAAAAGCCCATTCTGTGATAATAGCATTATTATTCATTTTTTGTTTCAGTCACTGATGGGTGTAATGTAACGAATCCAGAGATTCTTTTCCGTACGCCGCGGGGTGGATGTGAAAAAAACCTGCAGGTAGCAGACACAGAGAACGAGGAAGAATCCATGGAAATAGACGTAGTTACTGAAAATTGTGGTCTAACGACTTCAGAGGCTCTCTCTTTGTCATTGGGCGAATGTGAGGAAGACCTGCAGGTAGCGGAAACAGAGAATGGAGAAGGATCTATGGATATACACGTGCAATGTCACTCGAATGATTCTCTGCCACTTACTCCATGTGCAGATAACGTTCCAGCTAGTCAGTCTCACGCAGTCTCGACTAGTGTAACTTTCGACTCTGTCACCTTTGTCTTCAACGCGAAATGTGAGCAAATTTTTACTACTGTGGACCTCCCCGTATGCATTAATTTAATTGAGATTGTGTTGCCAACCTGCCATTTGAAGAGTTTATTCATTTTACATGAAAACTTGAAATATAGAAGGAATCACATTATTTTCCAGCTATGCTTAATTTGTGTAAGTGTTAATTTCACGTTCGAAACCTTCTTCCACAGTACGTGGGGCTTCAGTTGAGAAAGATGAAGAGATTCCTATCGCATTGCCGAAGCCGTGGAACGTCTGCAAAACGATGGACAGAGGAGAAGAAGCCCTTGTGCTTACTTACCCTGTGAAGATCAGTCATAACGGGTGCGACACACACAGTTTTGAGAAAACTGTCGTACTGCGACCTTCCGGAGAGATAGGGTACGAAGTATATTCAATGCTGGCAAACATCGATGGAACCAAACTCCCACGTCTTCTGGATGATATTGAAAATTTGCCAAAAATTTTAGTATCGTTTAAAAATATGCGTGTTTGTAAGGGGATTGAAATCAACGATCTCAACGTTGTGCCAGGAAACGCAGCACTGAAAAACTGTAATGGTACTAATTGGCGCACAGAAAATTGTTCTTTATTGTCAGTAAATAAAGAAAGGTGCGTCAGTTGCGGGCGTTTAGCGAAAATTTGGTCGCAAAAACTGAGAAGGTTGAAAAAAAAGAAATCATTTCAACGCATCCCCAGACCTTCAAACCCTGTCGATCAAACGAAATTGAAAGCATTGCAAAAGAAGATGAAGCAGCGGAGAAACACCGCATATCGTTTGAAGCACAGACTTGATTTATTGGCCAATTCCATTGCTGACCAGCAAAGTAAAGTCGCAAGCATTACAGACAATGTGTTGCAAATCAAGTGCTCTTCTTTTAATATTCCTGAAAATCAAAGAATACTAATAAAAGAGATTATCTCTGCTGCGCAAACTGACGTGAGAGGTCGTCGTTACTCAGATGAGTTCATCATGCTATGTATGCTCATGAACATAAGATCCCAAAGTTATTATGAATTTCTGAGAAAGAACGATGTCGTACCTTTGCCATGCACGAGAACTATTCGCGATTATTTGTCCTTGATGGGTAGCAAATGTGGGTTCGATGAACAGTTCTTCCAACTTTTGGCAAAATCCTTCAAGGCAAAAGACGTACAGGACCGCCACGGTGTGTTGATCTTAGATGAAATTACTCTGAGAAAATCGATTGCTGTTTCTTCGAAGACCTTGACCTACACTGGCCTAACCGACTTTGGCGAAGATGGACCGACAAGCTCAGACACGAAAGATTTGGCAACCCATGGGCTTGTTCTCATGTATCAGTCAATCAGGGAGAAATGTACCCAGCCCATCGCAGTTTTTGCTTCCAAAAATGCTGTCGGCGGTGAAGAGTTGGCGAGACTTATATTGAGAGCAATATGCCTTCTAGAAAAAGCTGGTACATTGATACACGGAGTAATTGCAGATGGTGCTTCTACCAATCGCAAGATGTGGAAAATCCTAAGCGTCCGCGGTGAACTTGAAAATACGAAGAGTTCGTTCACACACCCTCTCGACGACGATCGAAGCGTGTTTATGTTTTCTGATACACCACATTTAATCAAGTGTGTTCGCAATAGACTACATAACAAGGGTAGTTTACGGGTGTGTGATCAAGATTATCATTCTCAGTTAAATATTCTATGTCATCGATCAATTTTTACAAGAAGTTTATTTATTTTTGAAGGTAAATCCAGAGGATGGCTGCGTTAAATGGGACTACTTCGTTAAATTATTCAAGGTTGACAATTGCCAACCTGGTAACGCCAGAGTATGCCCCCGGTTGTCTAGAAGACACATTGATTTAGATAATACTGCTAAAATGCGCGTTCGATTTGCGACTCAGGTATAATCAATTTATCATTTCTTTGCAATTATCCCAAATACAACTAAATTACCCTTACTTGTTCATATTAAGATAAATGGAAATAGATGTATATCTTCAATCAAATAGTCTCAAATAATTTTGATTCGTCAATGTGTTTGGAGAAGTTTTTGTGAAAAAATGAAACCACCCAAGAAGGAAAATCTTGATTGTTACAGATTTTTAGCAACTCAGTTGCTATTGGCTTGCAGTTTTATTTGAATCACAAATACGCTGAATTCAATGGTTGTGAGGCAACCATAGACTTCTGTAAACGAATGAATGACATCTTTGATGCTCTCAATCGAAAGCAGCCGAACGAAGGACTTACGCCAGAATCACATGATTTCAAGGTATGTTAATTGGATTTCAATCATTTTGTACCTTCAATATTCACTTATGTTATTGGGAATGTTGAGTGTAGATACTGGAAGATGCACTCGAATGGTTGAACCAGTGGGAAACTCGCTTGATAAACAATGTCATTCGGTCAGATGAATTCCTCACGACTGAAACAGCACACGGACTTAGAGTAACGATTACTTCTACGTTAGACTTGTGCCGATACTTAATACAGAAGTACGACTTCAAATATTTACTATCCGGCAAAGTAAATCAAGATAATTTGGAGGTATTGCTAGCTGTCTTCGTATTCATTCGAAACAGATTCATTTCAATGTCATTGACCTTGTATATCATCATTTTCAGAAATTCTTTGGTACGATTCGTCAAGCTGCTGGAAGCAACGAACACCCAAGTTGTCCAACATTCTTGCAACTGTATAAATTACTGTCAGTATACAGTGTAATCAAACCACCAAAACATGGGAATTGCACAGTAGAAGAAAGAAGGTGTCAGAATGTGATAACAATCACAGACATAAAGGAAATTTTCCAAAGATCTGAGTCGCGAACTTCCACAGCCTTGAAGGATTTGAAAACCAAATTAGACGACATAATCAAACACGAGGACTGGGAGGCACACGAAGTCATCGAACACGACTATTCCCTTTCTCCTGTCCTCGAATGCATTATTTATTATGTCACAGGTTTTTTGTTACCAATTTCTTCACCTCATCACTGCTTCAATCCAAATGCTTTTAAAAAGTGGGTCATTAACTTATCTTCTACTGACAACCTCATCCAATTGCATGACGAAGATGCATGAGTTCTGAAGCTTTGTTGTAATTGTTCGTAGTTAACCCTAGCAAGTCATACTTAGGTCCCGGAGACTGACAGCAACACTACATTTTTAGCTTTTCCTTATTACATGCTTTTGAAAACAAATGTATATCATTGAAATGATTAATTTTTAGGGTTTGGCTCGAGAGGGTATCCACTCGTGAAATAGTTGGGACAGTCATCTCATGAAATACTTATGAAAGGCCATGAAATACTCATGAAATACTCATGAAATACCCATGAAATACCTGTGAAATACCTGTGAAATGCTTGTGAAATGTGACATGGTTGGGACACCACATTTTGGAGTGGTTAGCCCGTCGGTTTGGCTAAAGTGTAGTCGTTTATATTAGAGTCTGGTGTTTCGATTGCACTACGATTAAAGCTCAAAATACACATTCATTGGAGGGATAGAGAGTAATAAAAAGTCGTCAGTCTCCTAGACCAGGTGTCGTTGGCTAGGGTACCGAAAATATGAATGACGTGCGAGGGTTAGTACTAAATGTCTACTGCTGCAGCATGTGGTCGTATTCAATGTGTGTTCCTGCTACACGTTTTTATGTGAATCTACCTCCATCTGAATCGTTCTACCATAAGAGTTGGAATTAGCCGCCGGGAGTAGAAAGTACAGTTTTATTGACTGTACATATACGCTATCAAAATATCACATGAAATATTTGCAATAAGTGGATGTTTGTAAATGACACGATAACACTCTACTTACAGGTTATCTTTGCAAACAAGTTTTGAAAAAACAGGAATTTAAGGAATGCAAAGTTTGTAATTCTGCTCTGATCGACGGCGAAATCCAACACTCTGTCACACAATTAGTTGATATGAAAACACGAGGAGGTTTAATACATTCTAATCTACACTTTTTCAACTTGATACACTTCACTGAAAAATCTTTCTCAAAACATGCTTCTAATTCGAACGTTTTCAATCTTACGCTCGATGAGGTTTTGGACAAGTACGAATTTACCTATCCTTGCAAGCAGCACGCCTCAGATATCTTGGCTTATGCTCTTTTCTATTATATTAGACTGAGGATGCGCCAGTACAGCCACCAAGAGAATTTGAAGGTAAAAAAAAAATTTGTAGTTCAAAGAAAAATGTCCAAACTGGTCAACCAATAAATCTACATATATTTCGTCCAAATTGCGTTATTCTTTCAAATACATTTATTCATATTATTATTGCAATGTTTATGATAAATAACAGCAGGTTACAATTGCCATATCACTAATTTTAAATTGATTGTTTGGTAATACGGATTAAACTTCTTCACATTCTTCCAGTGATATAAATATTCAACTATATAATCTTGATCACACAAAACTTGGAAGAATAACTTGGAAGACTAACAATTAATTCTTATTTGGCGTTGTAATTTCGACAATATCCTTCAACACAGCGATTTGTATCGAAAATTCCAAGAAAAACAATGAAAAACTAACGAAATCTGCTTCAGTAGTTTTCTTGACATCATTGAATCACGGTCAGGTATCATATCATTTATTTATTTATTTATCAAAGCTACGCAATCGAATTTGTTAATAACAAACTATAGGAAAACTGTGATCTGTACAAAAAAGTAGGTAAGGAACTTTGTTTATACTCCAACTCTGTACTAGGCTTCTAGCGCGCCTCAGCACCCGTGGCAGCTGGCGAAAACACACTTAGATTCGCTAAGAACCTCACCCCCACCATGGGAGTTTCCGGACCTGTGTATACGACCGTGGCCGGATCACACAGCGGACTGTGGATCCTCGGCAGCTGACTCGCAGCGGTGAGTGCGCGCGATCCCTGCGCAGACCACGTAGCGCACTCGTCTCGACGGGGACGACGGCTACAGCACTGGATCGCGCTCAACTCACCCGATCGAAATTCACGGTCGGTACGGTAGAGCGGGATATTATCGGACGGACAAGAAAGAGTCAGGTTTCAAACCGCAGCGTACGGCTAACCGTAGCTCGGCGACGGTTGAAGCAAAACGGCGTGCGCGGTGATTCTGCGCACCCTACGTAGAGCGTGAGTCTCAACGGGGACCACCTCTACCGGCGCGAATCACACGGACACGCACACATGGACACACACGAGCAAAATTCAAATAGCAAAGGGGGAAAACAACGGTAAAAAGGCGGTATCGGGACTCGACCGTTCGCGGAGGCGCGTGGGGTCGGGATTCCGAGAGTAGGGGGTAGAAAGGCTGAAAGTACAAGCAAGGCGAGAAACAGAAAGCAGGCAAAAACGATCCTAGCGGATCTAGGATACTTTCCGTATCGATGAGATCCTCGTCTCAGGCTCCAACGGCTTCGGCGACGGCCGATCCCACCTAGACGAAGTTATCACAGATGTCTCGCAGCGCAGGGGACGAAAATAGGGACGTAAAAGATCCTACCTTGGATCGACGGTACACGGGTAATCCAAAGTGGCGTGACAATGTCTTTTTGGGGGCACACGAACACACTTGGGGGAGCGACGGTGGGCACGGGGGCCGGTCGCGGCGTGGCCAGCGGTCCGGCGAAATTGGTTGTCGGGGCTCACGGGTTCACAGGCGAAGGGGTGGCGCTCAATTTACGGTGCTCGGTTAGCACAAGGCACGCACTCCGAAATCGACTAGGTTTTAGGACTCGGAAGACTCTAAAAAGGACTCAAAACTTGGATTCTACGCACGATGCAAACAGCGACCTGTTGCTAGCTTGAAAACCAAGATGGAAGCTGACTAGATAGAATTTGGCAAAGATGGCTAGACTCGTCTTCCCCGCGTCAGCTCGTAGGCCAGCGGGGAAGCGGGGTGGGGTCGCTCCTTGCTCCAGTGAACCACGTGACCCTTCGGTACCTGTCTTAAATCTAGGCGCGTTACCGAGAGTCGCGCGAGGATATTTGCAATCCTTCCGCTGCGTTGACGGATGCCATAACGGGCAAACTATTTGCCACGTTACAGTAGTTATTCATTGATTTTGATATATTTGCACACTATGCTGAAGTTCGTCGTTGGACAATTCTAAACGTATTCTCAACGCATCTCTCCCCTTAAGGGGAGACTTCGCTGAAATTTTGAAAATCGCTATCAGATGTCGTATGAAAAAAAATCTTTCCAGCAGTTTTTGAGTAATGCTGGTATAGACTGCGAAAAAAAAGTTCAGCGTTCTGCGATGAAGGTGTAAGGAAGCGCATGTAAGGTGTCTTAAGCGCAAGAAACCTTGTGAAGAAGATTTTTCTCACCGCTGCCAAAATTCCTTGCGTCTACACTTTCACCGCAGGAAGCTTGCATTTTCTTTCCCGCATCCCATACTGCCATAATTTCAAAAGTACTGGACGGACTTTTTTATACACCTCTTTCCAATATTTCAAGAACTAAAAAACCTATTTTTGCCCAAAATTTCATCGAAGTCTCTCCTTAAGGTGGCTCAAGCACGAAGGTCCGAATTTCACGGGGGCTAAAGCAAGGCCCTCTATTTTTCCTCGAAAACGCAAGATTGCCATAATACAGTTACTCGCGATCAAATTATTGACAATTTCATGCATAAGTCATTAGTTGTATGCCAGTAAATAAAGACCGTGAAATAAGAATAATTTCATGTTACGATACTGCATACAGAAGTATGGCAACATCGCGACTATCTGTCTCACTCTCTCTAGTGATAAACGGCCGGAGCTTCGATTCTCGCGCATGCGCTCAGCTATCATAATTCTGTCCAGCTGCCGAATTTCTACGCGGTCCCATAACCTCTCTGAATTTCAAAGTTTTCGAAACTTTGACATTGAATATCTCATAACAGAAGTCGATGACCCCCCACTTTATCGTTGTATTTGCAATCCTCGTGGTCTAATCAGCGTTACTCTAGTTTCTCGTCAACATCTGTTCGGTAGATGCAGAGATATTACTCGGCCCAAATAATTCAGCCTCATTCTCCCATAAGCCCCGTGTTAAAAAATCGAATTTCAACAATATTTATCTCTCTTATCTAGTCGATGACCTGGTCTGAGATTTTGCGTACGTGAAGATGAGTACTGTATGTACAATATACTGAAAAATTATTTTTTTCTGTTCGTGAACGTGTTCGCGCTTGAGCCACCTTAAAAACGAGAACTTCAGTATTACCTCAATTATCATCGCATTCTCAGTACAAGTTTCCCATAGTACACCCGAAATCAAACACTGATACAAGTATTCTGCGCAACGATAGAATGTTGGTACAGTAAAGTATAGCGTTTGTGTTCCGGTAGAATGGTTCTACGTACTAAGTGATATTCATAAAAATGAATGTAAAAATACTGACAACGGAATTAGTGTGGCGAGCGAGGGACATCAGAAACCCTATCGAGTGAGCGTAGCGTACGAGACTAATTAACAGCTAGTGAATCGAAATTCTGCAAAAAGCATTGATATCCCCCAAAAGCACCTCTGGTGCAAAATCCTTTCGCCAAGTACTGTAACGTGTTTTCCACAAAAAGGAAGGAAGTGAGGGTGACTTCTCACGTTACCCTACGGCGTAGTATCTGATTAGTGTAAAATGGACTCGAGAGGAATAAATTAATCGACTATAACCGGAATTAGGGCGCCAGACATCCCAGGATGTCAATCAGAGAATAAAACACAATAGAACAGACGATAATTAACGAGAATCAGAGAGTTACGACGGAAGAGCTCGGCTAACACAGAATAAAAGTGAAGAATACGGTAGAGGGGATGGGTTTGCCAAAATAAAATATTCAACAGAATAATATCCTTCAGTGGGTCTCATCCCATGTATTATCTCGAGAATCAGTTATTAAACAAGTTCAGTTCAGAAATTATATCACAATCAAGTAAGCAATCAAGTTCCGATTAAATCGGGAGTGTAAGAGCAATTAACCGTCAACAGGTAACAAATTAGTCAACAGTTCAACAGAGCGAGTATGGTTGGATTCGATATAATACAACTTGCATGAAATAGGAACCGGGTAGATTCCGCTGAATCTACCGGGAAAAAGACTCGACGATTGACGGGAAATTACAGTGGTTCAAATTAATACGATAGCGGAAAGACTGACGGAAAATTAGACCAAAGAATAAAGAAAATAGTTACTAGCTAACTTACAAACTACGCTTCCAACTACGTTCGCAACTCCGGGAGAGTTCGCACAACAGATCGCATATAATTAATCAGAAATTAAGAAAGACAAAAGCAGAAAAATAGCAAAAATGTTCGATAGATCAAGCAAATAAATAGCAGATAATACTAGCAATTAATACAGTGTAATCCAAAACCTAGTAAAAGTTATTCATGCGCAATTAAAGCAGAAAATCAGAATATATCAAGAAATAGCAAAGAATAACAGAAAGTCACCAAGAAAAATACAGAAAATCGTAGAGAGAATATCCAAAACCTAATCAGTCTCGAACCAGCTCGGAAATCGGGAATAATAAAGCGAGACAGACGGAAGAAGAGAATAAATAGTATCGGAACCCAGCCTAATGGCTAGTGAGCCGCAAAAACGGAGTAAGACGTAATATCTCGATATTCGGAGCTAGCTCTCGGCTTTACAATGGAAAAGAAGACCTTACCTTAATCTAGCAGTATTCGGCACACAAAACTGACGCTAATACAGAGCAAACACTTAGAAATAAACTCGGTAATGCACGAGGTCGGTAGTTCGGGAAACGGTATCGGGAGCACAGTTAATAATTTGACTATTCTGGACAACAGATGAACGTAGAAGACGGCTCGGTGCGGTACGTGTCACGCTTAAATAGGTGCGTCATAGGTGCGAAGCGAGAAGGATCAGTGAGGCTGTCGTGACGGACGTCTCAATTACAGGATTGGTCAATTTGGGTCAGGTGACCCCTCATACGATTTTCGGGAATACTCGGTGCCATATGATCGTCGGTGTTCGTAATGCCGGCTCTGGACTATCTTTTCTGCGTACTGCGGACTCTTCGATAGCTCGTCGTTGTACTACCCGTACTTCGCCCAGTAGATGCTCAGCCCCAGGTCGTCGATTCACTGGGAGTCTTTCTGACCAGGGTTTTAGGCGGCGTTTGGTGATTCAGGGTGGAATCTCCTCCAAACCCACGTTATTGCTTGTGGAAGGTCACTCCGGACCTGCAGCACAAGCCTGCAGCTTTCTCCGGGAACGCTGCGCCGGAGCCGTGGCCGCGGCCCTCGGTGGCGGTAACAAAGTCGGGATAGTCGGCGGTAGTTGTCTGGTTCAGCACCTGGCTGATAAGTCGTCGGAACGGGAGGCTATTTGTGTTACTTTTGTGTTTTCGCACAGCCCTATTCGACCGTCTCCTTGGCATCCAGAATTCGTAGATGGCTGGTGGTTCAACCCCAGGTCGATTAGTCGGCGTAGCGGGAGGCGATACATCGTGTATGACCTTGTTCGACCTCTACGTCGGCATCCATGATCGAAGGTCGGCAGTGGTTTCCCATGGGTTGACGCTAGCCCCTGGCACCTCCTGGTGCAGCGCGGGGTTGCGCGTCACGGGACCTTGGCTCAGATGGTGACCAGCCGGTATAGCCCAGTCCGATAGTCCTCTTTCTCTCTCGCTCCCGTGTCCTGTGCTCTCGAGTCGTCGGTGGCTTCATCGTCCATCGGCGGATGATCTCGACGCGTGGCGCGTCGAGACGCGTTACAGAGCTCGTAGTAAACAAAGACATCGAGAAAGGAAAGAAAAGAGACCTATAAATACGATAGTTAAATCTAATTATCTGTTGGCTGCCTCTCCCTGGAGTTATCTGTCGCCCAAATTCGAGATGTTAATAGAATCTGTGACTGTTGCGGGATGCAACGTCACAGTACATTATTGTGATCTGTCTACAAAAAAATCTATGAAAAAAAATTTCCTTCAACAAAACATATTTCTTCAAAAATACCTACCAACAAAAATTCGTCTTCAACAAAACTCGACCTTCAAAAAATTTTTCTAAAAAAAGAATCGATATCAGATACAACTGCCAAGTACAATACATGAAAATTGAATTAAAGTAAACGGCATTGTGCTCGTTTGCTCGCTACGCTCGCTCACTCGATTGGTTTTTCATAATTATTGTGAAACAAAATTCGAGGAAAAAAAATTGGAGAAAAAAGTTTGGGGAGTGGTACTTGGCGGGCCAGGTGTGGGTAAATGCAGGAGTATTCATTCAGGTCCTCATGTGCCTTTTTTATACATTGCTATGATGGCCCGCCAAGTACCACTCCCCAAACTTTTTTCTTGAATTTTTTTTCCTCTAATTTTGTTTCACAATAATTATGAAAAACCAATCGAGTGAGCGAGCGTAGCGAGCAAACAAGCACAATGCCGTTTACTCTAATTCAATTTTCATGTATTGTACTTGGCAGTTGTATCTGATATCGATTCTTTTTTTAGAAAATTTTTTTGAAGTTCGAGTTTTGTTGAAGACGAATTTTTGTTGGTAGGTATTTTTGAAGAAATATGTTTTGTTGAAGGGAATTTTTCTTCATAGATTTTTTTGTAGACAGATCACAATAATGTACTTGGCGAAAGGTTTTTGCACCAGTTTATAATACCTGTGGTTAGTTTGAAGGAAATCGAATGATGTACATTCTAATCGAACTTCGAAGCCATCAGCTATAATATTCTTTACAAGAAAACGGTTTGAAAACAAAAAATCAAAGCTGCTCCTGTGATATATGTAGACCTACATCGTATAAAATTATAGAAGAAGTTGAAAAATGTCGAGCGAAATTTTCTGGACGACGGCTGGAATAATTATCGTATTATATATCTTAGGGGGTCCTTAAACAGGTAATTTGAAATTGAATAAAATTATTTTATGTCATAATGGCGGTTTTTCAACTGTTTTGTATTAGTATTCGGCGTACGTACTTCATTTCAATAAAGTTCCGGCAACGAAAAATTTTATTGTTACTAGATCTCTTTTTTTTTTGGAATAATTATTGCCTACGAACAAAAAAGGGGGTAGCTTAAAATTTCACCATACTTTTGTGACACCTAAAATTCCGGGAGACTAGTTGCAAGATAGTTATGGAACGAGATTTTGGACGGGCGTCAAATTTCGCCGACCCTCGGCTGAATCCTGTCCCGCTTCGCATGGAATACCTCATATATTCAGGAAAATACGAGTTTTTCTATGAATTTCACCTGAACGCAGTGAAATTCATCTGAACAACAGCTGAAATTAGGTACGAGTCCGAATTGGCAGATAAGATGCGATACTCGTAAAAAAAATGTTAACGTCAAGTTTATCACCTTACAGCAACCTGGAAAATGATATTGGAGGTCTGTTGTTTTTTTAAAGGTCACAGAAACAGCTGACCGTATGTCCTGTGAATGACAGATTTTTTGGAGCCTTATTACAATTACAATAAAATAGAATTGAGCTAGGAGGCTGAAATTTGGTGACGATTTTCATTTATTTATTTGGAACCGATATGGGGGGGTGCATTTTCAATTAAAAAATGACCTCTACAAGGACCACCCTTTGAAGATATATTATATGCGTGTTTCAACGATAAAAAAATTGAGATGGTGAGAGCGCGGAAAAATACAAGTTTGAAAATACATTTTCTGGTAGAAATTCGATTTTCAAACGTCTCGGCACGACCTACAATTCTTCAATCACATTCATCATTGGGGAGTTTTTTTTTATTCGAATAATATGATTCTCGGGGGCGAGAATCTAAATTGGAAGCCCCAGTCAAAATATTGCCACCCTGTTGTGCATTAAATTTCGGTTCGCTTCCGCGCGGTTCGGTGCGGTTCGGTTCGGTGCGGTTCGGTTGCGGGCGGTCATAGTGCGCGCAGACCTTTATATTACGGTGCCACCCTTGCGTGCCGTGTGGATAAAATAGCGGATATATTCAAGGTTCCACATTCGGATCCATCGTACTGACTGTTCTTAAGAACGAAAATCGTCAAAATTTACTGTCTTTGTTATGTTCAACAATCTACATCAGCAATGATGTTCAGATCAAACAAACGTGAAATAAGATTATCTAAGTGCACGAAGCTGTGATACATACCCTCAGGAATCACGTGCATACTGCCAAATTTTTCATCTGACGAACTGCTGTTAAATTTGCAGTGGTTAACGAAACTTAGTAAGTGGCAACCTAGTAATTTGAGTAAGATTTTCGCGTCGCGCGCTCACACTCAGCGCAGGCTAAGTTAGGGCTCAACTACAACCGCCGGTAAGAAGGTTAGCTTTTCAATGTGTCAGAATCGGATGCATACTGAGTATGCATACACTACCCCACCCAACAATCAAAACTATTCAAATGGAATTTTTATTTTTGTGGTTTTGGCCACCTTTTCGCGATTCCGAACCACTGTGCGTCGCGGCCCGGTGGTCCCTGCCGCGTGGTGCCAGCTTTAGCGCGGGAAGCGGGCGCGATCTTGCCGAGTCTACGCGACAAAACTGCGATCGGACGGGAGTCAAATAAAACAATAAGATAGTATCTGGCCGATGGAAGAGAGGAGTTTTTCCTTCATTCATCGCACCGGGAATTGAGCAAATGCTGCGGTGCCGCTAGTTTCGATCAATCACCCTCCGAAATCAATTCTTTCACCTTCACATTTTGAAGTGAGCGCTTATGGAAAATTAACCGTTGCAATTCTAGCAGTAAGTGAGCAAATAGAAATGACCAAAATATCGTTCGTTGATCGGAATAAAAAATTTTAGGTAGCTCTGTGTGTATCGAGCAACGTCGATGGCGTAATCTACCGCCCATTGTTATTAACAACATACCTATGCCATACATTGACTCAGTGCGTAATTTTGAAGTCTTTATTTCTAATGATCTTTCTTGGAATGTATGTACGTTGTGACGGGGAACTCTGCCGTCCCGCTACCCCGGATCAGCAACGGGACTGGACCCAACGCCCAATTAATAAACAAATTACTCTTCAAACAAAGCTCGGGTTTGGGCGCCAGCTGGGTAGTTAGCCCAACAATAAACGAATTGACAGCAAATAACCAGTTAGTAGCGAAGGTCAGGTTGCACCGACAAGCATCAACCTGCGGAGAGTGGCGTGGGTGGGGTTTGCAGCGTAGAGAGGTGAAGAGGGGATGAGGGGAACAGTGCGAACAGGCAAAAATCAAGAAAGAACGTATTTAGGGTAAACAATACTCAAAATTAATTCATTTCCGCCCCACTCTGGGTACGGAGATCCCTCAAGGGTAAATGTGACTGGTTATGTCAAAGTAACAAAAGATAAATTCTTCAACTAAGCAAATAATAACAACGGCCCGCGTAGGGCTGACTCGAAAACAATTCAAGGTCTTAATTCTATGAAGTAATTGATAACAAGAGCTGATTATAGGAGGACTAGGCCCGCGTAGGGACTAAGGCGGAAGGCCATGAGCTTGAGTGCGGTTTTTAGAACGCCCGTCGAGCCTGTACCGATTCTTGATAAAGTAATCCGCGACGTTACTAAGTTACTGAGGATAATTCCTCTAGCAAGCTCGCCGAAGAGTGAGCCACACAGCAAAAGTGACCGGTACAGCTTCGACACGAGGTCTAGCTTAATTTCTAAGATTCGACGTGAGGTCCTGACCCCACTCGAAGCAATCCCCAGCCTTACGCAGGGTGAATTTCCTATAATAAACGACTTGCGCTGCTAATTGACCGAAATTTAATAATGACTAGTCCTCTAGGAGGCTGAAATTGAAAGAAAGCTAATAGACTACGCCGCTACGCATCCATACTAGGGTCTCGCCCCGCAACGTCGCCCACGAGGCGTGCCGTGACGATCTCCGATTCAATAAGTTCCCGTTTAGACAAAGTTAACAGTTCAAGACACAAGATTCTCTGTGTTATTGACTCTAATTGTAATTCTGTAGAAGACGCTGGCTACGGCCGACCACTCAGGGTCTGTCGAGAGACAACCAGGGCAATTTTCAAGACACGAGGCCGTTATTTTCAAATTTCAAGATGGCCACTGGTTGATTCAGGCACGAGGTAAAGGCTTGGACTCACCGTCGATCGTGTTTTCTTTTCCCCTGCTTGGGATCTCGTCCCGCCGGATCGTCTCCCACACACAGATTCTATTTTTCTACACTCGACAAATACCCCAACGGGTGAAGAACGATACGGTTCGTGGTCAGGTCCAGAAAAGTGCAAGCAAAAAGGGGCTAAGAGTCACTCAACGCGCCTCTACTAGGCCAGGTCCTAATCGCAAGTGTTAGACAGCGTGTCGCCGGCTCGCCGGCGTATCCCCACTCCTAGGGTTATCGATTCGCAATCGACCCAGGATCCCCGTCCTGTTATTGGTTACGCAACCTGTGCCTAACTTAGTGTCAAAGGGCTGACGCAGCCGTCTCGATCCTCGCCACGTTCAGAGTTATCGTAGTCTTGTCCCGCAGGGGTTCTCGATCTGGGGCTCCTGGTTCCTTGGCGGCTCGTATTTCATTGCAGGCTCTTCAGGCGCGGGAATCTCGTCCGCCGACCACTCGTCCCTCGCTGATCTTTATGCCCAGGAGGCTATTGCCCCGCTGATCGTTTGTGAACCCCTGGCCTTCTCTAGTGTCAGTTTCTGTGTCTTTGTTCGTGGTCGTAGCTTCGTAGCGTCGTGCGTTTACATGTAAGGAGAGTTCAAATAAAACAGGAATTAATATCGACTCGGTTCGCTTGTATTGTCACGGCCACCAGGCAGGGTCTGTTTCGGCGCGGGATTCAAAAGGAGTTTCAGGCATTCCTTCACATTTTCTCATGGGATGTTCTTTATTACTGGTACGTTGGGGTTCGGGGCTTTTTGTAACGACAGGTGAAAACTGTCATGTTACAACGTACATATGGCTCAGGTCTCTACGAAAGTTTATGCCACACTTCACAAATTCAAATTTCTCCAAGACATCCTCTCTCCTCGGGTTGAATCCATGCTTGTTTCGGCTCTAATCAAGCTCCATACCGACTATTGGTCTTTGGTTTATCATGGTCTCACGAACTATTCGAATCTCAAGCTCCAGAGATTAGTTAATAGTGGAATTAGATTTATTTTTAATCTCAGGAGAGACGTCCACATTATGCCGTATTGACTAAAGTTGGAATGGTTATCAGTCGCAGATCATCGTCTATACTTCCTTGGCTCCATATTGTTCCAGCCCTGCTAAAAATGTCTTATAGAAAAGCATACGAACATAAAGGATTGCTATGAGACTCCATAGGATTATTTACGGCCTATCTGTACTCAAATTATGCTCAGATAGAACACCTATAACATTCTATCAGTTTCTATTGATCTCGTTTCCTTTATGACTTTTCTGATAAAGGAATAATGAGTGTTTATAATATATTATGTACAATTCCACAACCACGTGATCCTATTACAAAATTTCAGGTCAGAAAATGTTCCGTTTCGAGGAGTTTTAATTTCATTTTATAGACATCAGGTCTTTGCTGAACATCTGCATACTAACATTTGTTGAAATTAACGTAATCTATTCGGTAAATTCGGATATAGGCCCCTACTTGATATTTGCATATTATAAACGTATTCGTTTCATGAAAGTACTAATACGTGCGCACGGTATCTATTTTTTACCGTTTATCCGTTAAGCATACCTAGCAGACTGAATGTGCGACATAGATTACGAATTCATCAGTTTCAAAGAGATCCTATGAAGTATGAAATGTATCAGTTTTTTATCGTATTGCAATCGAGCAAATACAGTAGTCTTAATGTGTGACTGAGAGCTATAAGATCTTGTCTGTCTCTCACCGATCCTAATTGTACCTGGATCTATGAGCTCATATGAGTTAGGAACTTTATCCGTTCCCTACTGTACTTTCAAAGAGTACACGTAGTAGATTGAGTGTGCGCAATACTATTGAGAGTTAGCATTCGTTTCTCAGTGATTACGAATCTATCTGTTTCCATAAGATTCTTTGTGATATGAACTACATCCGTCTCTTACCGTAATTTACTGAATGTGCGCGGTGCCGCAATACGATTGTATTCGATTTTCGCCGATTATGAATGTACGAGACTCTATAAGATTCTATACGATGTGAACTGTATCCGTCTGTATCCGTCTCTTACCGAGCCTCCGGCGCCCGCAAGTAGGAGACTCGACGTGTGTCACGGTGCCTATGAGTTCCTATCCAGTTTACACCGGTAATGGTTGTATAAGATTCCACGAGATCCTATACGATGTCAGCTGCATCCGTCTCTTACCGTAATTTACTGAATGTGCGCGGTGCCGCAATACGATTGTATTCGATTTTCGCCGATTATGACTGTACGAGACTCTATAAGATTCTATACGATGTGAACTGTATCCGTCTGTATCCGTCTCTTACCGAGCCTCCGGCGCCCGCAAGTAGGAGACTCGACGTGTGTCACGGTGCCTATGATTTCCTATCCAGTTTACACCGGTAATGGTTGTATAAGATTCCACGAGATCCTATACGATGTCAGCTGCATCCGTCTCTTACCGTAATTTACTGAATGTGCGCGGTGCCGCAATACGATTGTATTCGATTTTCGCCGATTATGACTGTACGAGACTCTATAAGATTCTATACGATGTGAACTGTATCCGTCTGTATCCGTCTCTTACCGAGCCTCCGGCGCCCGCAAGTAGGAGACTCGACGTGTGTCACGGTGCCTATGAGTTCCTATCCAGTTTACACCGGTAATGGTTGTATAAGATTCCACGAGATCCTATACGATGTCAGCTATGGGAGGATATATCAGGACCTGATTTAATATCATAGATTTCACTCATAATTCGATATCATTTTATTCACTCTACATGTTGTTTTTTTTTGTACAATTTGTGTGCAATGGTTTGTTTATACAATTTTTTGCTGAGTTTTTGTATAGTTTCAAATAGCTCCAAAAAGTGGTATATGAAGTGAGGTGAAAATTGCATGCCACAAATAATTATATAGGTAATCACTGTTAGAGTCAATTTTCGAGATACCATTCAAAATACTCGCGAGAGTATTTACATCAATCAAGTATACATAATTTCATAAAATCATACATTTTGTCTTAAATAAACCACTTATTCGTATACATATATATTGTAACGGAGGTGCCTCCTCACTTCATGAACACTTTGTGCATGACTTAAAAGATAAACCTTCGCATGTTAAATAACTGAAGAGAAATAGCGGAATCTTCTGGTCGCTTCGACGACCAGCATTATTGTGAATATTAGTCTTGTTTCAGACTTAAAACTGGAAACACGTTCCGTTAATAAAATCTTGATTCATTGATAAACCTACTCTTTCACGCTTCGCCTTGATCATTTCGGGAGGACCCTTTTAATTTTGTTACTTAGTCCTTGTACTCCGTAACATTTGGTGTCAGAAGTGGGATCTTCCTGACTCGATTTTGAGCGATTTGTGAGAGAAAGGTGTAAAGTGGTGCTTAAGAATACGACGAAAGCGAATACAGGAAAATCACACGAAAAAGAATACGAAGAAATGTCTACGAATGAAAGGAATATCGAACTGCCAGCACCGTCTCCACAGAAACAGAGGCGTGTGACTCGGAGTACTCGGGGACTACCTTCCCTTTTAGCTGAGATCGACGGGTTGACCGCAGCTGACCAAAGGCCTGCGACTCCCCCGATCTTGGACGTTCAGCGACCACGGACGCCGTTCCGAGGAGAAGGAGAGGATCGTGAAGCCTCTCCAAACCCGCTGCTACAACGACAGATGAGGAGCCAAATAATTAGTGAGCTCAATAATATCCGAGAGGAAAACTTATTTGCTCAGGAGCATGCTGAGGAAGAACGTCGCCTGGAGTTGGAGGTTCGCCGACTCGAGGTCGTTCGGGAACGCGAAGAACGAAGGCGGGCTCTCGTAGCGCAACGGGTCGAGATCGAACGTGATCTCGAAGCTCAACTCCAAAACGAAAGAGAGGAACGACTTCGCACCCAGGCTGAGCTCCGTCTTCAACAACAGGAACTGCGTCTTCGCCTGGAGAGAGTGGAAAGCCGCGGAGTCCAGGTCCTGGAAGAACAACCCAGGCCGATTCCAAGGAGCCGCACCACGTCCCCCAATCAGGTTCTGAACCAAAACGCGCCCGGCGTGACGCCAAGGTCAGAATTTCAATTCTTAAATAGAGCCGGTACAAGTGGAACGATGCCACTGGCGACGTTCACACCGGTGCGTCATTCTCAAGTGCGTAGTGAGAATGCACTACGTTACGACACCGACGTGAGACGTAGAGACCTGACGTGTGGCGATGCTCACCCGAGGGTTGGGAACCCGGGATCGCCACACAGGCATGGCGATAATGTAGAGGCTGGCTCGGCCACGAATTTAGGTCGAGAGGATGCCCGGCTCGCCGTACCCCGAGTAGGAGCCAGCCCAAATTTTAGGATTAACAGGCCTATTGCCAGGAATAGCTACACCCCAGGGGGAGTGAGCGGGGAACGGGAGCGGATTTATCCAGAAACTGTTTATGTACCGAGAAATGACAATGTTTTTCCTCCGCGTACGCTTGATTACTTGAACGACGGCAGGAGAGGTGAGGAGTTTCATCATGGTCGTTTTGCGAGGGTGGAGGCAGGAGTTCCCCAAAGAGCTCCGGAACAAAACGTTGTTTTGAACCAGGAGAGTTTGCGGAACATAATCACGGAAGCTCTGTCCGCCTTTTCTGCGAACCATCTCGCGCCAATGAATCCCCCCACGTTAACTTTACCAATTGCTGGGCCGTCGGTCCCCCAAGGCTCAAATCCGGGAGTCTCTGCTTCGGAAAACCGATCCAAGAACTCACAGAATGTGAGACCGAGTAATTATGACGGTTCGACTCCGTGGGCCATTTACGAGCGACAATTCACCATGATCGCGGAGTTAAACAATTGGAGTTTCGCAGAGAAGGCTGCGACTTTGACCGCGTCTTTGCGAGGAGATGCTTTGAGCGCACTGAGCTCGTTAACTGACTCAGACGCGCGAGATTTCATAAAAATCTGCACTGCTCTGAAATTGCGTTTCGGGGACGAACACCTTTCGGATCTTTATTTCACACAGTTTGAAAATCGGCGACAGAAAAAGGGAGAAGATCTGGCCACTCTTGGTCATGATCTTGAGCGGTTAGCACGTAGTGCTATCCCAGATTGTCTTGGAGCGAGCAGGGATAAATTAACCTGTGCTCGATTTATAAACGCAATCTCAGACCCAGCGACGAAACATGCTCTAAAGATGGCCAAGCCTCCTACCCTGCGTGACGCTATTGTTAGAGGTTTGGAGATTGAAATCCTCAATCAAGAGGCCCTGGGCTCTCAACGAGTTCGTCAAATCGCTGAGGAAAAACCCGCTCCTCCTGTTAAGAGTTCCCCAGCGAAACCCTCTACCACTCCTTGGCCGCAACAGAGCCAATCCAACTCCCACCGAAATAACGAGAGTTATAATGAGAGGCAGCAAAACCGAAACTATATTAAAACTTGTTTATTTTGCAAAAAGACAGGTCATGATGCCCAAAAATGTTTCGCTTTGAAACGTCACATCGACAATTTGGATAGAAATCAGCCAGATAGACAGAATTCGTGGCGTGACCGGGATAGTAACCGGCTCAGGAGTTCGCGAACACCCGCTTGTAAACGAAAATAGTCGTAATCAAAATCGGAGCCAACCAAGAAACTAAAAGCTCGAAGATTTTGCCAATCATACTCCAAACGAATCAGTTATCTAGGGGTTTCGGATGATGAATCCAACCCTAATTTCAGGCCTCTCTTTCAGCCTTACCTCTATAGCCTAATTTTCTTTCTATCAGGTTATGAGTGATTTGAGTGAAGTTAATGATAAATCCTTCGACTCAAACTCTGTGACCGAATACGATGCGTGAATGTCCACGAAAATAGTCAGGGAGGTAATCAAAATCGGAGCCAACCAAGAAACTAAAAGCAGGTAGATAAGTGACGAAGACTATCTTCTACCTTATAATAACCTTAAAATAATTTTGCCTAATAATCATACTCCAACTTTTGACGAATCAGTTATACAAGAGGTAGTAGGGGTTTCGGATGATGAATCCAACCCTAATTTCAGGCCTCTCTTTCAGCCTAACCTCTATAGCCTATAGCCTAATTTTCTTTCTATCAGGTTATGAGTGATTTGAGTGAAGTTAATGATAAATCCTTCGACTCAAACTCTGTGACCGAATACGATGCGTGAATGTGGCGCTGTTCAATAATTTGAAGCTGGCGTCAGTTATTGATTTGAAGTGTGTGTCATTTCTTCAGTCTGAGGACAGTTTTTATCAAAGGAGGTTATACTAGAGGAATTGGGATTACTTATGGGAATTAAAAATACGATAACCAAACCATAATTGAAGTGATTGGAAAATAGTGCCCTCGCGTTGCCAATAAGTCGGTGGGACAGTTATTGCTTACAAACGTAGTGCCCTCGCATCGTCAATAAGTCGACGGGACAATTATTGTTCATACAGGAAGTGCCCTCGCATCGTCAATAAGTCGACGGGACAATTATTGTTCATACAGGAAGTGCCCTCGCATTGTCAATAAGTCGATGGGACAATAGTGCCCTCGCGTCGTCAATAAGTCGATGGGATAATTATTGTTTACGAACCTAGTGCCCTCGCGTCGTCAATAAGTCGATGGGACGATAGTTCCTAAAGGGCAATGATCTTTAAACATTTTAAACTCATACTTTAAAGGAGACCTCAAGACGAGTGTTTTGATAGAGTAGCTCATGGCTTTGCCTCAGGATCTGAATTATCTGAACGTCGCTCGGATTGCTTCGTTTCTCAACCTATTTGTGTTAGGCATTTTTACAGTTATCCTCTTCAACCTGATGGGATGATTGAGAAATCCCTGGTCTTGGTCGAAGATGTGTTTCTTACAGCAGAGCGGATCTCAATCTACCTTCGGAAAGACACGGATTTCTACACGTCTTCAGCGAAACACGGATCTCTTCATGGATTTTTGGAAGATCGGACTCTCTCACACTGGATATGAGCTATGATCGTTCCAATTTCTTTTATTCCGGAGTTTATTCTGTTTTTTACTATTTATACTGTGTGTATTGATAATTAAATCCCGTTTCGCTGAGAAACAATGGAAAACGGAGATTTAATTCTTTGATTTTCCCCGTATTATCTGAGGATTCATTCTTGTCCTCTGATTTCTAGACGATCTCCCCGTCTTTCCCTGGATCTCCTGTGATCGTTGGCCTGCCCTATCCTGTGACATCCTTGTTCTTTCGTTCTCCGGGCCCAAGACCAACGTTCCGTGGAGTCTTGAGTTTCTCCAGGCCTGAGTTCCTGAGATCCTCGTTTTTCCTGGTTCCTGAGTTCCTGGTTCCTGAGTTCCTGTTCTCGGACAAGAGTTGGTGTTTGACCGCGTTCTCGGGGTTTTCTGCGGTTTACCCCGAGAGTGAAGGCGAATGTCGCGTGGTAGTCGAGGGTCCGAACCATACCTTTGAGCCGCAGCTCCGATTCTCTCGATGGAAGACAACACCCAGCGCGTCGTCCCCGACGACCTGTTTTCGAGTCGGGTCGACTCTACGTTTGAGGGGGGGGCAGTGTAACGGAGGTGCCTCCTCACTTCATGAACACTTTGTGCATGACTTAAAAGATAAACCTTCGCATGTTAAATAACTGAAGAGAAATAGCGGAATCTTCTGGTCGCTTCGACGACCAGCATTATTGTGAATATTAGTCTTGTTTCAGACTTAAAACTGGAAACACGTTCCGTTAATAAAATCTTGATTCATTGATAAACCTACTCTTTCACGCTTCGCCTTGATCATTTCGGGAGGACCCTTTTAATTTTGTTACTTAGTCCTTGTACTCCGTAACAATATTGTAGGTGAAGAAGGCATACATAGAAGGGTACTGACTGTAATGTAAAATACAAGTAGGTAATGGTTCTGTAGTCATCATCACTATATTATCTGTCATAATCTATATGTCATATAATCTATTTTTCTTGACAGCATTGCGATTCTAAGCAGCTAGCTATTTGGGGGGGTATATATTTATGTCAGAAATATCTTCGTTTCACAGATATTCTCATGTTCCGCCTTTTTACTGCCCTACTGTATCTCGATGGTATTCGGCATTACACACGCGTAGATTACATTGTCCAGTTTCAGATTAATCAAAACGCATTTGCTTCGTATCTCGCCAATCAGAACGTATCTAGTACTCGACTTAAGTTTGATGTCGTAGATATGAACTGTTTTACGAAACACTGATTGAGAACACTCTTGAACTTTCAGATAACACCGCTCGTTTGCACAAATGATGTTTATCACCCGAACGATTTGACCGGATTTCAAGAGAGCTAGGGAATCATCATTTCTCTTTCCACGGCTGTAACTTGCCGTCGCATAAATGCTATTATTATAAATACATCGTTCGTATGTTTTGGCATTATTACTCTCGATTCCATGGCCTAAAAATGTTACTTCTCCTACTTTTTCGGAGGAAAAGTATTTTTCTTGTGGGCTCGAAGACAACATGTTCGTACAATACTCAAGAGCTGCGACACTTTTCCAGTGGAACGATGATGCGGACCAGCGAAAATTATTCGTAGTCAACATCCTATTAATTATCTGCTGACTAACCCCTTTCGGACCATTAACGTTCTTTTTCAACCCGTTCATATTGCTTTCGGATGCAAATGTAGAAGTTGACCATAACGGTCCAGTTTGTTTCACCGACTCCACCAAGTGGAGTAAACTATGTACATTGAACGTCATACAATTATCTCCGTACAATAGTTCAAAATCGAAGACGAATTTACTTAGATCATACTCACATTCATTGAGCTCTGTTACTGTTATGTCTTGTTGTAAGAGTTTGAAAACGCTGTTTACAAACAAAGTCAGATGTTCGAATGCGCTCTGATGGAGTATACCATTTAAACAAGGCAAGCTGTAGAATAGAAGCCAGGAACGCCATTCGCTAGCTTTCCATTTCGCCTTTTCTTTAAGATCTCGAGGTAACCGGTGAATGTCGTGTGGTGGCGTAATTAAATTCAAACGGTCATTTATCAATGTTCTCATCGATGGCTTCAAAAAAAAATCGTTGCCCGGGCGAATCCACAGCTCCCACAAAAGTTGCATAACTCCTAGTAGTACAGCGTGCAGATAATCTACCGAAAAGCCCCAGATCATATTGAAAGACACCAATTTGGATAGAACTGATTCTCCTTTAACACCCCTAAACACAGTGTGACGGGTAAGAGCTTCAGCTACATCTGTCAAATGAGTCTCATGTGTCCGATTTTCTACATCTATGTCAACGAAAGTTTGTCGAACCAAATTGTTTACGTACTTCCCATGTATATAGCACCAAGAGCACCCATGGTAGCCATTAAATTGAATGCGATTTTGGAGGATCGGTCGGGCAACGGAATCGACCGAAGCACATAGAGGAACAGCTCTTAACACGATAACTTTTCCTGTAGTAGTTTTCAAATGTATTCCGTTTGCACTTAAGTCATTAGCTTGTTCTACAAACGACGACAAGTATAAATTCATAAAATTTGGTTTCGGTTCTTTAATACCAATCCACATACCGGCTAATAATATATTTTTGCCACGGACATCAGGGGGCAGCTCATTAATCATCAATTGAATTGGCCACAAGCTGCGCTTGGAACTGCGGAACAAGGGTGTTCCATCTGTATTAAAGTTGTAAGTGATTGTTCTACTTGAGGTATTTTCAGTAATAGCTGTTTTATATACTTTGCCATCACACACATCTCTCATGTTCTCGCTGCCATCAAACCCTTGATTCTTATTCAAAATTTCCATCAGCGAGGTCTGAAGTTTTTCATCTTTGAACAACATTTCCAATTGATATTTGATATCGATGGAGAAAAAAAGATTCATCGACATTGTGGACAGTGTGTATTCTTTTTCGCACTCTTGACAGATAACACACATTTTTTTGAAGCGCTTAGCATTAGTTTGATGCAAAATTTTGGAGCATTTTTCGCAATAGAAATTCAATTTAACTTTATCTTCAGGGGGATCATACTGCTGACGTAAAGAATAATGATTCATTCGTACACTTTTGAATTCATCGCCTGCGAGGGTTTTCACTAATTCTATGAGAGCCGCCTGTGCCTGATATGATATTCCATATCGGAGAGTAAAAGCAACGATCATTGCAGATACCGCTGCAGTGCTGAGCTTTGATCGTTCAAACATGATCATCGAATCATCTACAGTGACAGGTTGTTCTTCCTGGTCGCTATTTTCTTCTTCTGCGTCGTCACCATCAGAACTCACGTCAATATCCTCTTTATCTTCGCACTCCTGGAGATCTGAAGCCTGCACACCTGCAGCCAGGTTATCAGGACTGACACCCTCACCACTTTTGTGAGATTCGACCGGCTCTCTCTCAGTTGAATTATCAGTGGAGCATTCCATTTCTCGCCAAAATCCAAGACTGGTTGAGGCTGGGCTCTCTTCTGCAGAAGGATCTGTCACTCCCGCGACTGAATCTATAATAATTTTTATTGAATAAGATTCATCATTATTGATCCAAAATTATTGTCTCAATTTCTCTAATTCCCACAAAAATAAATATATAAGTATTTTGAAATAGAATATTTACATTGACCCTGAGTGTCTGAAGCTTGCACCGCAGCCAGGTTGTCAAGACAGACACCTGCAGCACTTTCGTGTGATCCGCCCAACTCCTTTTCAGTCGAATTATCAGAGGAACATTCTATTTTCTGCCAAGCTCCAAGACTGGTGAAGGCTGGGCTCTGTTCTGCACAAAGATCTGTCACTGATCCCGCGACTGGATCTACGAAAATAATTCTTATTGAATGAGATTATTCTTTATTTATCCAAAATTATCTCACATTCTCTAATTATCATGAAAATAAATATAGGTCTAGGTATTTGAGAATAAAATAATCACATTGAATTAATTATCAATGTCATTGAAATGATACTGAGTATATAAGACCGCAAATATTTCAGTTTTCATGTATCATAAAAAAATCTTGTGCGTTCATTCTGGGGACGTCAGTTTTCATACGAGTTCAACAATACTTCAAATTTCGTTCCTTCTCATACCTCATTATACACTCTCAAAAATCAAATGTTGCTAACTAGTTTTGGAAAAGCCGAGGGAACCCTGAGTTATAAATGATATTACCATTCAGTTGCTGCCTAAATTTGCTGCATCTTTTTTTACATTTATATACACACCAGACTGCACTTACTACAGATTGGATGACTTGAATAATTTGACGTATATGATGCGAAGTTTTGAAACTTTGATAATGTATTCATACTTTCGTAAGTGAGGTCTCTTGAAACTGGACAAAATTATATAAGTGTGAAGTTCAACAAAAATATACTGAAACCACGACTTTTATCCACCCATAGATGTATCAATATTATTTTTTAAGTGAAAGAAAAAAAATGAATTCAACTGTTTGGTTATGGGGAATAGTAAGTCGATCAAATATTCACTGTGGCAAAAATAATATGTGTGAAAAATTATTTGATTCAGAGTGTGCATCCCAGAAACGGTTAATTACTCATTGAAACCACCAATTGTTAACGCATCTTATTTTTGGCACAGTGAATAATTGATCAAATTATTATTCCGTATATACTGAAATATGTGTATTATATGTATTATTTCATTAGGTAAAAGCAGCATTAAAGTTTCTACATTGCCATGAGGACTTTCACACTAGGCCTAACAGAAAGACCCATTTGTCTGTCTGTCATAAAACGTTGTGTGTGGTTCACTCTATTCAAGTAGAAAGACCCATGTTATTGTCAGACAACGTCTTGAGTTGTAGGGTGGCCCTATTGGGTGATGGTAGAATTTTATCCGCGACGCCCTCCAATTGGGTAATTCAAAATAAATAAATACAAATCTGAGTGAAATTTGAACCCTCTACCTCAATAAGAAAGGGTGCCTGTAAGCACTTACTTTTTGCCATTTGAAGAACATTAGGATTTTTGGCCAACAGAATTATCTTTTTTAGTACTGGGACTAGTGTGACGTTTCTGGTAGGGCTCTAGTAGGGCCCTAGATAGTTTTCCCCGATTTGAAGTCAATTTCTGCATGGGGAGCGAAAAAATTTGTTCTTGATTGATTTTCCAACTTCTTTTAATCAGGTTTTCTACCGTTAAAATTTTCATGGAACCGCAAAAATCTACACATTAAAGAAAGAGAGATCCATTTTTTTTTCTCTTTTAATTCTTGAAAAAACAAAATCAGATTTTTGTTTCGATATTATCGTCGTATATTCATACATATGTTAAAGGAGTAGTGTTTTTGTTCCCAAGAAAAGTTTCCAAATGGTTGAAAATGATATCGAAAAAAGTCAAATGAAAGAAAATTGTAATTCTTATCACTAGCAAAAAGACAACAAAAATTCCCCCACATTTTTCAAGGTGAGGGTCTGTTCTACGTCATCCAAAGCATTTTTCTGAATTTTTCTCAGATTTTAAAACATGGTCCTCAATTCATATTGAAAAAAATCTCAAACTGGAAGATGTGGTTGACAAAAATCTGGAAAAATACAGAAAAATGTTTCAGAGTCAGAACAACCTTGAAAATCACGAATGGAATGGAAGATGGTCTTGACTTATATGTATATCTATGTAATTGGTTTTGTGAAATAATTTAAATTATATCGGTAATTCAATTTGATTTTGTGACTTCAAATTAATTTTGTTCTTTCAAATTGATGGATTGAATTTGAATTAATTTAGGAATTTCATCCAATTTAACTTATTCTTTTTTATTAAAAAAATTACTTCATTCAAGTAAAATTAATTTTTTCATATCAACTTCATTCATTCAATTCCGATCGTTCTTTTAAATTCAGTCGAGAATTCAATCATTTCAACTAATCTTTTAGCATTTCAAAATATTCCAAATTCATTCAATAATTCAGTTTAATTTTTTCAATTTAATAATTTAATTCAATCAAATGTTTTTTCTTGGTAACTGCACAGAACCAAAGTTATGTGATTGATTTTTTCTCATACGACGTTTTTTGATCTCGTATTTTTTGAATCAGTGAAAACTTTTTTTCAGGAATAACATGTGAAAAAAATCTTCAAGTATTTCTCTTAAGTGTTCTCTTAAATTATTTTTCATTGTGCAAGTTACGAATGAATGAATTTTGTTGCAGTATGAGCGCGTGGTTACTTTCAGGTAGTAATATCTCAGCTGGTTCTATTATCTATAGAGCAGATGTTCCAAATGAATTTCGAACCTAGAGTCAAAAAAAATTTACTGAATTATCAAAAATAATAAGGTAATTCGTCGTATATTTCTTAAGTAGAAACGTTTTTCTTAAGTTGACAATAAAAAAAAGCAATATTTGAAACAGACTAAGGAAATTTCTGTCATCATTTTGGCGATACAGTATTGACTCTGCAAACTATTGAACCCGAATTCTGAAACCCAATGACAACATGCTTTTTTCAATAAGTATCCAGGCGATAAGAAAAACATCAGGAACAAACCCGACTAGAAATTAAGTCAGGCATGCCTGTAACGCAAGGTTCCACATGGGCCTGATCAGGCAGTACTACTAAATACTAGAAGCCTGATCAGGCCCATGTGGAACCTTGCGTTACATCTGGCCCCTATCAGGGCCTTACTCCCGCCTGCTTCGGCCCTGATTGAATTTCTAGTCGGGAAATTAACTGAGTCTCAGGAGTAAATGACTACACAATGCAGAAACGGCCTTAATCATCCAACATACTGGGCTGCTCCTAAACCCTTATACACATGTATATCACATATATATGGGGCATTCCATGTCAACTCGGCCAATGATTTTTCCCTCACCATTTTTGATTTGCTTCACGATTTTTTGTATGATTTTTCTATTTCAATCAAGCACTACTGATTTTTTTCAGATTTTTCCCGCTAATCAAAAATTCTCAAAAATCTAATTTTTTATACCCGATCATTTTGACACCCGACCAATGACGGGCCGATTTTTTGTCTCTATCTTTCTTCAGCGTTGGAAACATTTCGAACGATCACAATGCCACGCTGCAACGTCACAAAAATTCTCAAAAAATTACGAAAAATTCTATGGTCCATTCTGACATTTTTGGTAATTTTTCGAGATTTTGGGCAATTTTCTGAGATTTTTGTAATAGGTCAATTTTAGATGAGGTAGAATAATCATAAAAAAAGTAACGTTTGGCGGGAAAAATCTGTAAAATTCAGGAATGCTTTCTTGAGATCAAAGAATTATATTCAAAAAATCGTACAATATCTTATATACATGTACGTACACGTATGATAATACGTACACGTATGATAGTACCTTGTATTCCAGTACCGGATTCTGCTGCAGCCGAGAAAAATTTTTTCTTCTTGGCGTCCCATCGCGCAATCGTCCGAGAAGAAACAGCTTTTGCAGAAAAGTTCGGATCCAGAAATTGTTTATAATGACGATCTCCCATTTTGCATTTTCAGACTCTGCATCTTCAAAACAATACCAATATTACTGACCGTGTAAAGAGTCGAATACGACGCGTGATAATAGCAACGAATTTGGATATGAATTATCACCAAAAAATGCCACCTACCTGAATATGAGTGCGCGGGTGTGCCTGCGTGAATACTTGCGCCAGCCGAAACGATTCACTTTATTGTTTTCTCCGCTGGCGTGGATCTCCGTCAAGGAAACGAAAGGAATAAATCCAGGCAGTTCAAAACATAGATGCCGACGCGATATGAACCATAGATGCTACGATGGCATAAACCGGAAACGATCTCCGCGACACGACAATTACCGCACTTTAGCCAATCTTGGCGTATATTTCTTTAATTTCTTAGAACAACTACTGTGATTGGTGGCGTGACGTCACTATGTAACTTCTTTACTGGATATACGTTCACATCAGTAGTCAAAATAATGAACTATACTCTCGTGCACGGGAGTCGATCCTTATATTAAACAAAAGTTCCTCCTATCAAAGATCGAGAAATATATTCGGCAAATTAGGCATGAAATTACAACGTAATATTTTGCAACAATAACGATCGCTTTTTTCTTGGGTAAAAATGAAAAACAAACAAAAAAACGTTTGACAAACGTAGTATAATTTTTGGATGTAACGTACAGGCCCGACGCAAGTCTTCATAGACCCTTGGATGGGCTGCAGTTGAAAAATTGTATAACTCGACTAATTTATACAATTCTACTAAAATATACAAATGACAAATTCTCGGATTTGAGACGATGACAATGTAGCTCGATGCGAGTGCTAAATTAAATACCACGTCTCATTGTGCAGCATACTTTATGCGTCGAAATGTATACTCTTTCTCGCGTCATGCGTCGGCACTGCAGGGCCCACGGGTAAAACCCAACGAGTCACGAGCTTTCGCGATCGGGACGCTTTCGGAATTCGGGTCTACTGCGCTGCTAGCCCTATACCAGAGACACGGAGTGCGGATGGACCGTCTTATACCGCTGAAGTACTGATATTTTACCAGTGCCAAGCAGCCAAAGGCATTGCATGGAAAATTATTTTCCGGGCAATATTTATCAAGAGGTAAGTGGAATTCAATATTCTATTAGATAGAGCATTTAGTAGGTTCAGGTTAACTTTCCTTTTTGTGGCGTCGGCGTCGCCATATTGGGAACGTGTTGCTTTGTTTTTCGAATTGATTAAAATGTTTATTTTACCTACAAAAAAACATCTTTTCAAGTTTAGGTAGAAAGTACGCGCAATTTGGAAATACTATCTCATTATTGTAGACGTTATAAGATCGGCAACGCCGATGTGATTCTCAACCGTGAGGTCCTATACTGATACATTTTGGTTTCACGGGTTTACTAGACGTCACAAAACTCTTTCGATCTCTATTATTATCCGTTATGGTGGTTGTTTGATCAATTTCAATTTTTTTTTTTAGTTTAATCAATTTTGGAGTATTTAATGATTTTCGATGTTGATACATTTTGAGAACACCAAATATTGAAACCGTTTTTCGAGTGACAGGAACTTAAATTTACTCAAATCTATAGGAAATTACTTACAATTACAACTGACTAAACAATATTAAAAATCTCGTCTCCTTCGATCGATCATAAAATTTAAGCGTTCATTTCACTTGCCATCGATGATACTCAGATTTCTTGAAGGGGGAGACTAGAAACTAATTTTGATTAAAAAAAAAAAACTTCATTATTGAAATGATCAAATAAGCTACGTCAAAAACGTTGACAGTACTATGCGTGTTAAAAAAAAAAAGAAGATTTCAACGATCCGTCATGAAATAGGAGTCTATCACAGTAGTACGCAGGTAACACATCAATTCACAGCTTCGATAAGGTTCAGTCGAAGGTTTCCAACGTTTCAATTTTTGTCACAGAATAGTGCTGCTTTTTCTAGTACATAATAGCGTAGTCTAAAAATTTACCAACACTTTACCAGTGACATAACTGAAATACATGAGAAGACTGAAAAAAAAATTACAAACGTATTTCTTTTCTTAGACGATACTGATTGTTATTTATTCTTGTTCAAATATTACCGCCACTCACTGTACACAGCCATGATTGTTCTAGTCGGCGGCACCGATCTCGATCGATGCGCCACCCTAACCTAACCCCCCAGAGGTAATATGGCTGCCGTGCTATACCAAGATTTATATCCTCTCGTGATCTCTAATAAAATACAGCTTTTACTTTTTGCATAAACCTGTGTGTTTTATTCACAACCTCTAACAGGTTATGGGCCCAGATCGCGCGCGCTGGGTGAATAAACACAAAGTTTCGAGAAACTGAGTCGCCGAACTCTGTGAGAGAAGAAATAGAGACTCGAGAGTGATAACCGCCACGTGGTGACGAGCTCGCCGGACTCGCAAGCGGCCTGAAAAAGCATAAAGAATAGTACAGTTCGCATACGGTGCCGTTCTGAAAAGGATAAAAAATTGTGTATGAATCGCCGTATTCATAAACAAAGACTAAAGACAGTTGTAACAAGATTGAACAGCAGTGAAAGCGTGATAACCGTGAAAGTTATCCAAGATGGCCGAATCTACTTCACAAACGACACTTGTGCACCGTCTCAACGGCCATAATTTCAAATTATGGAAATTCCAAATGGAAGCGACCCTCAGAGGTCAAGGTCTCCTTGGATGGGCACACGGAACCGAAGCTCAGCCCACGGATACCTCCAGAATTCCCGCATGGACGAGATCGGACGGAAAGACGATGGGAATCCTGATCTCATCGCTCGAAGCAGATCAAGCGCAGTTAATTCTAACCTGTAAATCAGCAAAAGAGGTATGGGATAAACTGCTTGCAATATTCGAAAAGAAGAGCGAAGTCAGCGTCATGACTCTGTACGAGGAATACTTCTCCTTGAAGATGTCGGAAACTGAGTCTGTAGCAGCCTATGTATCAAAAGTAACAAAACTAGCGTCTGAAATCGAAGAACAAGGGGAAAAATTATCTGACAACATTAAAATGTCAAGAATAATCAGCAGTCTAACCCCTCGTTTTCGGAACTTCAAGACCGTTTGGTATAATATCAGAGAAGGTAGAGACCTAACTAATCTCTTATCACGTCTACAGCTTGAAGAAGACCAGTATAAGAAATCCGAGGAATCTGACGACTCAGCAGCGGCATTTGCAGCTAAGGCTGGCAGGCATGCTCCGAAACACGCCCGCAGCCACACCAAGGGATCTCCGGATCAAAGGAAGAAGGCGATAGCGGAGCTGAAGAAGGTGACCCGATGTAACAAATGCAAACAGCTTGGACACTGGGAGCGCGAGTGCCCATTGAACAGGAAGACGACATCGAGTGGACCAGAGCTAGCCTTCAGCGCAGCCCTCGACGACTTGAAGTCAGCAGCCTACAGCGACGTCTGGCTTGCGGACTCAGGGGCGTCTCAGCATATGACACCAAGGAAAGAATGGTTCTCAGACTTCGTACCCTCAACTGACGGCAGATCGGTTAAGGTGGCAAGTAATGACAAAATTCCTATACTTGGTACGGGGACAGTAAAAATCAATGCCTGGGATGGGGAACAGTGGAAGCCGTGCAGACTTGAGAATGTCCAGTATGTACCTGGACTGAGCGAAAACCTCTTTTCAACTGGAGCAACCACGTCGAAAGGTTTTGTGATGATCACCCGCAGCGATACCTGTGAAATCAATGATCTACAAGGCAACACTGTAGCTCTAGGCATTAGAGATTGTAATAAGCAATTCCGAATGGCATTACAGGTTCGATCCCCTGGAATGGCGTTACAGGTTCAATGCCCCGAAATGGCGAACAATTCGAGAAAAATTGTCACGCTGCGACAATGGCATGAGCGCCTTGGACATCTGAACACAGAGACGATCAAGAAGATGGTGAAGAAGCAACTCGTTACCGGCATCGAGTATAAGGACGACGAGAACTTCTTCTGCGAAGCCTGCCAAATGGGAAAAATGCATCGCTCTTCTCACCCATGCAAAGAAGAGCAACGCCCATCACTGCCTGGAGAACACATACACGCAGACGTATGTGGACCCATGAAAGCAAACGCACTAGGTGGGTACAGGTACTTCCTACTGGTGAAAGATGAAGCATCTGGATTCCGATATGTCCAGTTCATAGCCCACAAATCTGAAGTTTTTGAGAAATTGGCACCAATTCTAGAAACAATTCAGACAACGACAGGAAAGCGAATCAAGACATTCCGGTCGGACAATGGCCTAGAATTCATCGAAAAAGAAGTGAACGCTATGCTGCAGAAGAAAGGGATCCAGCACGAGAGATCAGCACCCTACACTCCAGAGCAAAATGGAAGAATCGAAAGAGACAATCGAACGATTGAAGAATCAGCACGATCAATGCTATGGGCAAGCGGACTGAGCACCAGTCTGTGGACCGAGGCTGTTCGCAATGCAGTATATATACTCAACAGATCACCGAACTCATTGAATCCAGCTACAACGCCGTTTGAGCAGTGGTTCAACAGAAAACCAGATCTGAGCCATCTGAGGACATTCGGATCTCAAGCATATATACACGTGCCGAAAGAAACTGGCAGGACGAAGTGGGATGCAAAGGCGAGAAGCGTTTTTCTCGTAGGACACGAGCAGACTGCGAAGAACTACAGATTCTATGATCCGTTCGCGAAGAGGAAGAAAATAACAGTTAGCTGCGACGTACGATTCAACGAAGAAAAGATGCCTGAGCAACCACAACCTCTCGACACCACAAGCGTGGTATTTCAGCAGAATGAAGATGATGATGGAACGACTGAAGCCCCAGAGGATGCTGATCTGAATGACAGTCTTCCTGCGACATTCGAAGACGCTGAGGAGGACAGTCCGATACGTCCAGCACCAGAACAGCGCTACCAACTCCGCCCATTCATAAGTCAGCCTGATCGATACGATGCTTCAGCCAACTCAGCAATAATTGAAGAATTTCAAACATTTGAAGAAGCCATGGAATCCAAGGATGCCCATGTATGGAAGCGAGCAATGGAAGAAGAGCTCGACTCACTTCAGCAAAACGAAACTTGGGAACTTGTGCCGCGACCGCACGGACACAACATAATAGGATGCAAGTGGGTATACAAACTCAAAACACAGCCAGGAATTGACGCCAAGCGTGCCAAAGCTCGACTTGTAGCAAAAGGTTTTCTACAGAAGTCCGGCATCGACTATAAAGAAACCTTTGCTCCCGTGGTGCGCTATGACTCAATACGAACAATTCTATCAATCGCAGCAGCGGAAGATCTTGAAATAGGCCAATTCGATATCAAGACAGCCTTTCTCTATGGGGATTTAGCCGAAGAAATTTACATGGAGGTACCGAAGGGGTTTGATACTGGAGGACAAGATCTTGTATGCCGATTGAAGAAAAGCCTGTACGGACTCAAACAGGCTCCACGAGTCTGGAACACCACATTCACCGAACAGCTGAAAGCCTGCGGCTTAGAACAAAGCAAAGCAGACCCATGCGTGTTCTACGGCTTGACTGGAGAAAAAGTAACCTACGTTCTGCTCTACGTAGATGATGGTCTGATACTATCATCAAGCAAAGCAGGGCTTGAAAAAGTTCTGCACCACCTGACAAACAAATTTCAAGTTACGCTCGGAAACGGAGAGTATTACGTCGGACTTGAGATAAAACGCGACCGAGACAACAAGAGGATCTATATCGGACAGGAAGCATATGTCGACAAAATAATCAAGAAATTCAATATGGAGCAGTCGAAAATCGTTTCCGTCCCTGCAGACCCTCACACAACGCTTACTCGCTCGACCGAAGAAGAGGAAATAAGATTTCCCTACAGAGAAGCTGTGGGATCTCTAATCTTCGCAGCAATTGTGTCTCGCCCTGACATAGCCTATGCCGTCGGAGAAGTAAGCAAATTCCTCGCCAAACCAGGACACAGCCATGTCGAGGCTGTTAAACGTATCATCCGGTACCTGAAAGGGACAACAAAGATGACGATTGAGTACGGCGCAGGTACCCTGAACCTGATTGGGTACACCGACTCAGACTTTGCCCGAGACGTAGACACGCGAAAATCGACCAGCGGCTTTGTGTTCATACTTGGAGGAGGACCGATTACATGGCGAAGCCACCGCCAATCGACAGTCGCCCTCTCAACCACTGAAGCAGAGTTCGTCGCCGGTTGTGATGGAGCGAAGGAAGCGTACTGGCTACGCCAGCTACTCAAGGACCTAGGCCACGAACAAAAGGAACCAACGAGACTGATGATTGACAACCTTAATGCAATAAATCTTATTAAGAATCCAGAAGTGCACTGTAAAACTAAACATATTGATGTTAAATTCAATTTTGTTAGGGATGCTAATGAGAAAAACGTAATATCAGCGAGGTATATCGGAACCAAGGAACAATTATCAGATTGCTTTACAAAGCCATTACCACGCGACACGTTTATTCAAAACATTGTAAAGTTGAATCTTAAGATACAGTAAGCGACGAGTGGAAGTGTTCAAATATTACCGCCACTCACTGTACACAGCCATGATTGTTCTAGTCGGCGGCACCGATCTCGATCGATGCGCCACCCTAACCTAACCCCCCAGAGGTAATATGGCTGCCGTGCTATACCAAGATTTATATCCTCTCGTGATCTCTAATAAAATACAGCTTTTACTTTTTGCATAAACCTGTGTGTCTTATTCACAACCTCTAACAATTCTGCTAATTTGTGTCTTCGCTCATATACAGGTAGCTAGAACCATGTATGCCTACGTCAGGTTTGTAGAAGATGGGCAGAGACTTATACTTCCTGTGACATCTATAAAGAAGTACAATGCCGCAGAGCCACTTGACCGTCTCCAAAAATACAAAATGAAATGGACCGATGGCAAATACTATGAAGGCACCATACTTTTCACAGAACGTAAGAACTTTGGCGATTTCTCAATATTTCAATTATGTGTAGAGTTCTTAATTCACAATCCGAAAATTTGGTATTGCTATTCTTGACATCACTCTTGAAACATACTGAAGTTTAAATGTTGCGGGGGAAATTTGGTGGAAATACAAGAGCTGGCAAATTGATGAGTACAACCAGGATTGTATATAACAAATACTCGAATTTGAAGTGAAATTTATGGATGACAAAGTATTGGACAATCACACAGCATCATAGTTAAACCTTCAATGTTTTCAGCAACTTCCTTGATATGTAAATCTGTTGTGACATACAGATTTGGTAGAGGAATAGGCAAAATACCTAACTGTCTTGGAACGATGAGTAAAATTTGCCATCGGGTGACTGTCCGACTGGTCCAAAGTCAACAGCTGGTCGCACAGGGATGTTCCTGTATGTACAAGTATGCTCAAAGTATTATCAATAATTCAAGTTCTGAAAAAATTACCAGTTTTTCAATATCATTACACTTTGCAATGTGAAAATTAAGCACATAGTGTAAGAATTTCCATCACTTTTCTCAAATTTCATATTTTAATGCATAATAAAACTAGGAAACTGGTATTTTTTTTAGATCTCGAATTATCACTTACACTTGAGGCTTATACATACAGAGACACATCTGCGTGCGACTAACTCTTTACTTTGGACCTGACGTACAGTGTACCGATGGCAAATTTTTCTCATCGTTCCAAGGCAGTTAGGTATCTTGCTTATCCGTTTCACAAAGTAGGATGTAACGACGGGTTCACATCCAGAAAGTGTTCCGAAAACAATGATTCTAACTGCAATGCTCTGTAAATGGCTATTAATGGAAAAAAAAAATTATTTTAAATTTGATCTTTTATCTCCAGCACTGGTTGAACGCCTTAATTAACAAACAATTGGTTGAACCAAAAATATATTGGCATAAACTCAAAATATATTATCAAAGTGTGACTTTCAGAATGAGAATTTCATAGTCAAGTCAATATAGGAATTGACAAATGAATCCGAAGTGGCTCAGAAATCACCAAATTTTTTTTCTTCAACCATTCGTTCTAGGCTAATTTGGGAAAAAAATATATAGTCAAACCTAAAAGGAATTCAAGTGATGTATTTAAGTAGGTACCTACCTACCTACCTAGTTGTCTGTATTTAGCAGTTAGTCACATATTTTTAGGATCTTTGGTTCAGGGGGTCGCATCACCCCGACAGAGCCTGAAGAGAACACAAATGTAAGATTTTTCTTTCACGTGACCTGCACTGGGTGGAATTCGTTCATTTTTTGGAGTTCTACTGTCCACTGTACTGATTACAAGCTGACAAATTTTTATTGGATTTGTTTGAAAAATACACCCTGAGCAGTAATGCGGCAACTTGTAAAGCCCTGCAGCGTTCGATGGGAGGCAGGACAAACAGAAATAGGCAAAAAAATAATTTTCATTTTCCATTCATTCAAAAATTGAAAGTTACCGACTATGTGAATAATAATTTACAAATAAATATTAATTACCTCAATAATAATTTGTAATTAAAAGAAAATCATAATTTCTCAAAATATTCTGACAATCGTGAACAAATTATCAACACTTCAAAAATAGAATAGTATATATTGGGTCAATTGACAATTAGTTGGAAATAAATTTCTCATTTTTTAGAGAACGGTAATTAGTGCCGAGTAGAATGCTAATTTTCCTAAAAATCGACAATTAGTGACGAATGAAATGCTAATTTTTCCAAAAATGGACAATAAGTGACGAATAAAATGTTTATTTTTCAGAAAATGGACAATTAGTGACGAATGAAATGCTAATTTTCCAAGAAAAGAATAGTTAATTAGTGACGGATAAAAGGATACTTTAGAAAAATATTGACAGATATCACATGCAATGCAAGAATGCAGAACACTGAAAGTGAACCCATTTTATTTATTTTTGTACATTCGAGAAAGGTCGGAATCATTTTTTATGCAAAATTAATTATACAGTGCGTTGAACCGACGTAGAACTGCCGAACTTGACTTCATCAACGCAGTCGCAGCCGAAAGCAATAGCGAAACGAATTCACCTGTGATTTAGTTTCGTCTTCTACATCGTCGTTCAAGATTTGATATTTGATCTCTAGTAATCTGTACTTTCGCATTACTTATTTCTTGAATAATCAGCAATTTAGACTTTTACATTACTAATTTCTTGAATAATTAGCAATTTAGACTTTCACATTAGTAATTTCTTGAGTAATTAGCAAGTTATTCTTTACTAATTGACCATTTTTCGAACAATTAATTAAAAATTAAATTAAAAAATTACTCTTTCTAATGAGTGACATTTTTTTTTAAATTGAGGATATACTTCTACCTAATTGATGAATTTTGTGAAAATGGGAGATTTGACGAAAGAAATTCATCATTCACCATATAATTTTGAATTGAATGATCCAATTTACAGATTTTCGGCATATTACCAATCATTAATGCTGTAAATATTGTTATTGAATCATACAAATTTTTATTCTTCACCAATATTAATTGAAACAATATTTTCAATTCTATCAAACAATATTTGCGAGTTCCAAAACAATTGATAATATATGACCAAAATGTCCCTGGGATTATCATTTTTGCCGATTTCTGAGGACAAAGGCCAAACTAATCATCCGATTGATTTCAAATTTGGAAGGAATATTCACAACAGGATTATCTTCGACCTAGCGTAGGATTTTTTCAGTATGTTTATGTGTTAAGTAATTATATATTATTTTGTACACGTTCCGAGGCTCGAAGAGCAGGTTATATACTCAAACACGTACCAATTTCACAATTTCAAACAGGATAAAAACATTCTACGCCTGGCTAGGGATAATGTTGTCGTGAATATTTTTTCGAAATTTCAAGTCAATCGGCTGATTAGTTTGGCTTGAGCGTGTCGCTCCCCTTTAGTGCATCTTTCAAGAAATATCATTAAAAATTCGTGAACTTACAATGAATATATTGGACAACAAATCCCCCGATAAATGAACTACTCCCACCCAGTGCTTCTGTAGATACAAGATCCTAAATTTGTTAGATTAGCCATTCCCTCATCCGGACCCGGAAAAAACTCGCCCTGTATATTCTATTCCAACAGCTTACTCAATAACTATATTAACGAGACATCTTTCAAGACGCTTACACTAAACCAGAATCCATCATAATTACCTACCTATTTCTGTATAGCAACCTATAAAGCTGCCAAAGACCGGATGGATACGAAGAGATCAGTCATTCCAAACACGCAGCTGATTCATAAATCATGTCCTGAAACGACTGATGAGGAAAGCTCGGACTCTAAAGTGAAGGTATGTACTTTGACAAAATAAGATATACCTGAGTTTCCTAACCTACGGCGAAGCAGTTGGAAATTTCGAGAATTTACTTGTTATTCGCTTGCAAACGTTTCATTGCAGATTGTTTGTCCAATTATGATTAAACACTCAAATCCATTGTGGTATGGAATTTTGATTGACCGGTGTCTTATGTTCACAAGAAAACAATCATTAATGAGGTAGAAGTTAATTAATAAGATAAACAGTAATATTCTTCATACTTTCAAAATCAAAACAAAAGTAATGAAGCGATGTTCTACTGCTCGTAAATTGCACAAAATGCACTTCATTTCCTAATTTATATTTTATGCAAGGAGTAAATGCTTCACAAACAATCGTCTGTCTATTGGATGGAAGTTTGTTTTCGAGGCGACTGCAGACCGTCAATCTAAACACTAATTTCAATTCAAGTACCGGTCGTTCCAATTTGTTTAGAGTACAAGTAGTGCTTTTTATTTGTCTGCCATGATACTATGTGCAAATAAAAAGTGCTACTTCACAAATCTTGACACTTATTCCATATCTGCTTTCTCTTTGTAAAGTTCTATACATAATTCTGAATGTCAAACTTGAGAGATTTTGAAAAATGTTGTGAAGACCTTTCAGCTATGGATTTCAATTTGTAGGGGAAAGTCCGGCAGTACCGGTCGGCGGGCAGTACCGGCCACTAGTAGTTTTAGAGTTTCTATGGCGCCCAGAAACTCTAAGAAACTCTGAAACTACTAGTGGCCGGTACTGCCTGCCGACCGGTACTGCCGGACTTCCCCCTATACTTCCGCTTTGTCGTAAGCTGCAGAAAACCTCATACCTACTAAATCGCCGTTTTCGCGTATCTGATTTTCGCATAATATGATTGCAGGCTGCCAAAAAAGATGCTGTTGAGATAAAGACCGTAGCTATGCAGAAGAAGTTGGCGAAACTGGCATCAAATAAAACAAAAGTATAACTACTGCTCTTGGAATAAGTATTTCGTAATGTTTTCAAAAGCATTTGATTTACTCTGAGTTCTCAAAATCATGAGAAGATATCTCAGTAATGCAAAGCACAGATTGATCGAGGAATAGGTATGTGTACTGAAACATACTCTAAATTGAAATATGTGGCCTTTTTCAGATGCTTGATGGAAATCTAACAGTGAAGACGAGTGTCTCTGCGGTGATAAAAGTTGAACCAGGCGAATCAAACAACACAGTTTCACCAATGCAATCGCAGGCCCAGATCGACAACGACTATAACGCCGCCAAGGAAAATATAAAACCTACCGATAGTCTGTCGAAAGCTACAGTGACTCCGTACCGAAGTTCAAAGGAAACAAATGAACTGACTGATAGTTCAGACAATGGACCGTTTTCGACCTCAGAGGCAAACGTAAAGCGAAAGCGCTCGGAAAGCCCATTATTGACTAGAAAACTGGCCCATACGGTAGACAAGGCACCACTAGGTGATGTGGGGTTACAGCAGATTCCTAAGGGACTAGAAAGTGAAATATCTCCACAACTGCCAATTCGAGTAAGTGAGAGAACAGTAACACAGAAATCACCTGACAAACTTGCCCCTACAGTAGACAAGGCCGTACCAGGTAATACAGGGTTACAGAAGACGAATAAGAGCTCAAAAAGTAACATATCTCCACAACTGCCAATTCGAGTAAGTGAGAGAATAGTAACACAGAAGTCACCTGACAAACTTGCCCCTACAGTAGACAAGGCCCTACCAGGTAATACGGGGTTACAGCAGACGAATAAGAGCTCAAAAAGTAACACATCTCCACAACTGCCAATTCGAGTAAGTGAGAGAATAATAAAACAGAAATCACCTGAAAAGACGCTCAAATCCGGAATGAAACAAAAAAAAACAGCTCTTTTTGATTGCCCCACATCGGGAAAAAAGCAGAGCCGAACCGGAATGGATGAAAAAACAATTTCAAAACCAACGGGCAGGGATCCGGGAAGAAGCAACGAAGGTTCAACAGCAATATCAAAAGCAAGTGACACTGTACATGATAAAAGAGAAATATCGAAACTTCAACTTCAAGTAAAAAATTTAGTCACACAGCTAGGAAACAAAAACCTAATGATCCAGGAATTGACTCAACTGAATTTGAATCTACAGAAAGAAATCATCAATGGATTCACGGAATTGAAGAGTATGCATGATAGCATTTTACACACATATTTCTTTATATTTCTAGAATTACTTGTTTTCAGAGTTATTTTGAGCATTACTTTGAGCTAAATTACAAAATCTTGGACCATTCATTCTGGGGTGTTGGTTTTGCAAGAATCAAGTAATTCAGGTTTGCGATAAGAGTACTGCGACCCTCACAGCAATCTAATGATCTGTTGGTTTCGGAGTTATTACTGGATTTTTTTTCTCAATTCTCAACTTTTGTTTTATCTCAACTCATTTTCTCAACTCAATTCATGAAAATATTCGATTTTCAATCTAAAGTACTAATAATAATTGGATCAGAAATTAACGCTGTGATTTCGTTCGCCATAAAGTTCAAACATGAACCAATTAGTGGTTAATTGTGAGAGAAATTTAAAGTCTTGCAACTACCAACAGCATTATGTCAAGCATATTTGGTGCATGCATTTCCATCGGTGTGTAATTCGTGAGTATAATTAATATAACAAATATAGGTAGTGTAAGATGTGTATATTCTTTTCAGATTCGGCTACCGATCTTTGTACGCTGCAGGCGGCTACAATTTCAGATAAGCCTACGACCTCGGCCATAGGATATCCTCCGGTAGGATACGAACGGTCATCTGATGAAATGGCAAGTTGACTGACATCCGCCGTTTTATTTTTTCGTTTTTTTGGCCCAATGAGGCTTCAGCAAACTCATACCTATATTTCCACAAAGCTATACATCTTTGAAACGTAGAGGCATTTATCTCAAGATTCACCATCATTCTCTCAAATTTCAAATCATTACAGATTTAAGAATGGTATTTCCAATTCTAGACTAGTTTTCTCTGGGCGTATGCTGATATAATAATCCATGTATGTATGAAATGGTAAAATAATCTATACATTTAACAGGTGCATCTAGGAAGAAAGGTCTGGATAACTAAGGCATCCTGGCAATCTGTCTTGTGCGTCAGCCGCAACCCAAGTCAATTTGCTAAAAACATGGCCGAAGTAGTTTATGGACGTGACACTCTCAAGATGAGCACTGTAACTGGTGCAGTTTCCAATAGGACCAAAAAATCGAGTGGTGTCAAAGCTAAGCCTCGTCTCGATCCCAACAAACTCCTCGCAATAAGAGGTATGTTAATTACTGTGAGGCGAATTATCTGTTTTTGAGTACAACAGGCTGTCTTTCCACTGGTAGATTCTGCACCTTTAATTCTCAAAGAATTCTTTACATAAAAAACCTGTAACTTTCAGTCAAGTTTTTGGACAGGCTTATTTTTCACAACTTTCAAACACCTAGTTCTCATTTAAAATGAATTGTATTCAGTTTGACTTTTTCCAGGAGCACAAATAATTTTTGATGATATAGGTAGTTTTCAATCTTCTTGTTTTGTTATTACTCTTGTTAGTTTACTCTTGACATGGGAATATGGTCAATTATTAACAACATTATTTTGTGGAGTTATTGTAATGGTATAAATCTTCTCATTTACTTTGCAAACATGCTGACTACAACCATTTCTGAATGAATATTGAATCGCATTGCATGTTTAGCATTGTTTCAGTAGTTCATAGTATATCCGATATGCACTATGGAGAGAACACACATTGTACTGAAAACCTGACCTTCAAACTTGACTTCTCATCTTGACTTTAGTAGTTGAACTTTGCAACAGCTGCGCAATGCGCGTGGCTATAGGTATGCAGTCGAAATCAGAGTGCGCAAGCGTTGTTTGGACCATTGTTTGATCACAGAATTTCGTTTCGTTGACTGATTTTTCTCATGCTAGTTCAAATTAGCCATTTCTCAATCTTTCGGCAACACTATAGAAGCTCGAAAATCTTATATTTGATCGCAAAGTCGTAATAGGTTTTTTTTCATCGTAACGTACGACCTGGTTCGAAGGTGTTGGGTGGCTTACGATAGTCACGGTCCTTGTTGAGCAGCGCTAAGTTGCTACCTGGTTCACACCAGTCGTCTCATTACACTGACAAAACCAAAATCCCTGCCCAGACTTACATGTCAAATTTTTGGAGTATACTCAAAATAAGTCGTTATTTTCGACAACATAGGCTTCGCTGCTTCACTGATCACTTACTAATTGAGGGTTGTCAGAGTTTAGTCTTCCTCTATTCATGGATTTGTGCCCCACCAATTCCAATGAATGAGAAGCTTATTGCTCATTATTATTTTGTGGCTTTCCAATTTGTAGATATTTTTGAATACTGGATGACAAACACGAAAGAACTGGACCAAGTGTCTGTGGATTTGATGGTGAGGGACCTGGGAACTTTTATAAGCAGAAAGATTGTGGACCTAAACCGCAAAAAAAAGAACGCGACATTAGAAGACCACGTTCTGCATGGTAATGTTAATTTTTGTATATTTCCTTCCATTTTATGTCTTCGCGAATAACTCGTACTTTCCATAAGTGCAGGATATAGTGGATAGTACTTGAATTATTGATTGAATTATTGTGGCACTAGTTTTGTTCCCGTTGAGGGGATGCTTTTTACTGTTTGAAAAGTCTCGTGAAAAAAATGTGGCATGTATGTCGTTCTTTTCTCGTTCATCTGAATCTATTATATTCGATAGCAAAATTTCTCACGTCACATCACGTTTCATAAACATTAGGTGCACCTTCAATAGTTCTGTTATCCGCTGGGCTCGATCAACAAATGAAAATTTTACTTGAGCGAAAGATTAAATGTTGAGTCAGTTTTCTATCAAGCATTATCACTTGATTTGGCCCGATTTTTCATACAGTTAATGCAGTACTGGACGAAAATCAAGGGGACGACCATGGCGACCCTATCGACCTTGCCTACCTTGCCGGACTTGGCGACTTTGACGAACTTGCCAGCCTTCGTGACCTCAGCGACTCCTGTGGCTCAGACGAACCTGCACTGGGTAAGTACTGATGATCGACCATTGATTGGATGAAACGTCAAATTTTGTTTTTACCCGACTACGCTAAAATGACCGTATTTCGCCCCTGAAACGCGGGTCGAAAGTCGTCAATTTTGGACCAGAGGGAAGAAAAGTCAATTGCCGGACAAAAAAGTAAATAGCCGGGCAAAAAAGTCCACTTTTTTGCCCGGCTATTTACTTTTCTGCCCGGTTAATTACTTCTCTTCCTTCCGGTCAAAAATTGACTACCTACTTTCCACTCGCGTTACAGCGACGAAACGAGGACATTTTATCGAAGTCGGGTGAAAAGTAGCATATGCCACACGGGAGGAACGTAATTTTAACCTCGTGTTCGTGCTGCCCTCGCTGCACTCACTTCGCTCGTGCCGCGGGCAGCAAACCTCGCACTCAGCGAAAATCGCGCTCTTTCCTCCCTTGTAGCATAATATACTATTTGTATTTTTAACTGAAGCGCATAACCCGTTTAATTTCGAGAATTATTCATTTCCCTTTTGATTCCACTAATGATGAAATTATATAAGTATTAATTCACTGATATTGTTCTTTCCAGATACTGCAGACACCTACTTTCCGCCTGCCTCGCCCTAAAGCGAGTGATTTCTGATATCAGAACTGGTGAAAACTGTATAGTATACACTGAAAATACAAAACCAGTTGAAAAAGAATACTTCGAGTGTATAACTAACTACGTACTCCTCCCTCAGATTCAACATTTATACGAGTTACACATACTTACAAAACAATGGAGTTAACATACGTTACTATTTCATCACGCTGTGCGTATAAGTAGGATGCGAGCGTGCGTATAATCGGACTTTACAGGCGTTTGTGATGAAATGATGCAACTAAGTTCCATTACTAATTACTGAAACTATGCACTGATGCACAATACATTATGAGTGAAAGAATGGAGAATGCATTGATACAATAATGCATTCTTCACAATCCTGCCCTCCCTTTTTACAAGTCTATTCGATATCCTAATTGAAATTGCCTGCTCTAGATGAACTCATGTTGATAAAAGCATACATAAAAAGCCTATATGGTGGATTGAATACACTGTATTAACGAAAGATATTTAGAAATATTATGGAGCACTTGAAAAAAAAGGGGGGGGGGGGGCAATTAGGAAAAATGTCTATATGAAATTTATAAAGTGGCGACAAGTCGCGTTTTGAAACTGAAAGTAAGGTATGCGGATATATTCTATAGAATCGTATGGATATTGCAGACGCCAGAACGGTTGGGGTAAGTACTGGATAATGGCAGCCACCAAATGCGTATAGGATCTCATAGAACCGGAGCGCAGTTGCGGTAAGGAACGGATAGAGAAGAACGCGGATAAGGCGCGTAGAATCGTATAGACTCTGCAAAGCAATCGCGGCAAGGTACGGATAGCAGCCACCAATTGCGTATAGGATCTCATAGAACTGGAGCGCAGTTGCGGTAAGGAACGGATAGAGAAGAACGCGGATAAGGCGCGTAGAATCGTATAGACTCTGCAAAGCAGTCGCGGCAAGGTACGAATAGCAGCCACCAAATGCGTATAGGATCTCATAGAACTGGAGCGCAGTTGCGGTAAGGAACGGATAGAGAAGAACGCGGATAAGGCGCGTAGAATCGTATAGACTCTGCAAAGCAATCGCGGCAAGGTACGAATAGCAGCCACCAAATGCGTATAGGATCTCATAGAACTGGAGCGCAGTTGCGGTAAGGAACGGATAGAGAAGAACGCGGATAAGGCGCGTAGAATCGTATAGACTCTGCAAAGCAATCGCGGCAAGGTACGGATAGCAGCCACCAAATGCGTATAGGATCTCATAGAACTGGAGCGCAGTTGCGGTAAGGAACGGATAGAGAAGAACGCGGATAAGGCGCGTAGAATCGTATAGACTCTGCAAAGCAGTCGCGGCAAGGTACGAATAGCAGCCACCAAATGCGTATAGGATCTCATAGAACTGGAGCGCAGTTGCGGTAAGGAACGGATAGAGAAGAACGCGGATAAGGCGCGTAGAATCGTATAGACTCTGCAAAGCAATCGCGGCAAGGTACGGATAGCAGCCACAAATTGCGTATAGGATCTCATAGAACTGGAGCGCAGTTGCGGTAAGGAACGGATAGAGAAGAACGCGGATAAGGCGCGTAGAATCGTATAGACTGCAAAGCAATCGCGGCAAGGTACGGATAGCAGCCACCAAATGCGTATAGGATCTCATAGAACTGGAGCGCAGTTGCGGTAAGGAACGGATAGAGAAGAACGCGGATAAGGCGCGTAGAATCGTATAGACTCTGCAAAGCAATCGCGGCAAGGTACGGATAGCAGCCACCAAATGCGTATAGGATCTCATAGAACTGGAGCGCAGTTGCGGTAAGGAACGGATAGAGAAGAACGCGGATAAGGCGCGTAGAATCGTATAGACTGCAAAGCAATCGCGGCAAGGTACGGATAGCAGCCACCAAATGCGTATAGGATCTCATAGAACTGGAGCGCAGTTGCGGTAAGGAACGGATAGAGAAGAACGCGGATAAGGCGCGTAGAATCGTATAGACTGCAAAGCAATCGCGGCAAGGTACGGATAGCAGCCACCAAATGCGTATAGGATCTCATAGAACTGGAGCGCAGTTGCGGTAAGGAACGGATAGAGAAGAACGCGGATAAGGCGCGTAGAATCGTATAGACTCTGCAAAGCAATCGCGGCAAGGTACGGATAGCAGCCACCAAATGCGTATAGGATCTCATAGAACTGGAGCGCAGTTGCGGTAAGGAACGGATCGAAGTATGAGCTCATATTGTTGATAGAATCTTATCGATTCAGAGGAGCTGCGGTAAGAAACGAATAAAATAATATGTGCGGATTGTTTATTCATTCTGATAAGAGATAAACCCAAGAACATGGTTCATTCTCATAGGAAACTGAACTACCTGAATGCGAAATACATTCGTTAGAACACATAGCATTGTAGCAAGGAATTACCACTCATAATTGATCGAAATTGTATCTGCAGATAAGGTATAAATATTTCTACCGCCATAACGGTAGCCGCTACCGGAAATCCGGTGACAGAAACCACCAAAGAACGGATACCTTTTTTTTTTAATAGGCTTCTATCAGAGTTTTTTAGCAGGGAGGTAACCTTCTAACACCCTCGCCTTCTTACCTGCGATATCACTTTTCTGAAGTTGATCCTGATATCCGGTGCTCTTCTAGGATAGCGAATGTATACTCGTCCACGTCCCTTGCTATTTCTGCTCATAGAACCTCCACCTAGCGCAATTTGTTTTCTCTTTCGGCAGCCTATTTATGGAATAGCCTGACGCTAACCGTCAGGTTGGTTTTTTCCCTGAATGTGTTCAAAGCTAGCTCCACTCTCACCTGCTTGCGAAATAAAAATCAAGACGAGGATTTCTATCTCTCGAATTGTTCGTACATATTTGTTCGTTGATCGACTGTGGATATGTATCCTGCCTGGAATATAGGAAGAAATTAGTTGAACCGAGTGAGCGGAAAAATAGAGCTCTATTGACATGATATTGAAATGTTGGGTATTCGGATCGAATACTACGAATAATACGTACTCGACTTATTCGGTTGATTCCAATCTTCACAAGGTCCGAATCTAAAAAAAAATCGAGGAGTTCGAAAAGCGCGAATAATTAGGATATTTCAACGATTCGAATACTTCAAATGTGTCGAATTATTCGAAAACTCGAACTGTTCGATGATTCGAATTATTCGAAAGCTCAAATTCCCAATTTAATTCAAACGCTATTCGCACAGCCTAATTTCACCACATTCTTTTTCATTCACAAATACCGGTTCAGAAAAATGCAAAGATCGGTCATACTTTTTTGTGACAGACGAACACCATCTCTTATCTGGAATCATGCACACAAACATCTAGCAACCTCATAGGTTGTACAAATTAGAGCTTGCACGCATGAATTCAATGAATAAATTTCAATTGCGGATTCCCTTGGAGACAATTATGAGAAGAGAAAGAATACTGTTAATAGAAATTCCGTCGAATGCAGCAATATGTTCTATTTTGAGCTTTCTTTTACGTCCAAACAGAGTGTGCAGCTCACAACATGCGCTACAATAAGACATGGGCACAATCTTCCTAAAACAGGAAACCTTATGGCATTTTCTTTTTTTTGCACAATACAGAAGCATAACTATCATATATTTTTAGCATTAAAAATGCTTCCGTTTTCGGGTCAGTAGTGAGGTCTGTGGGATCAAATCTTGAAATGATGCAACGGAAGCGATGCAACGGAAGTGCATAATGAAAAGTTGAATAAATAAATAAAAGATCGAAAACAATTGAACGAGTAATGTAGATTTCACGGTGCACATGATGATTCGTAGTATAATCATAGATGGCAATAATAATAGCGCAGCATGTAAATTTAGAGATTCAGATAAAAAAATGCACGAAAACAAGATAACGAAGGACATTTTCAATGCATCAGCTGCTTGCGTTACATGCAAGATCTATAGATTTATGATATTGAATGTGTCTTATTTCCGAGCAACCATTCTTCGGAAGCAAGGTGGGGTATTCGTGATCCGTGACATACTGACTACAAAATTCCTTTCCAACCTTTTTTCGGGTTCATTCACGTAGAAAATTTGACCTTGAATGAATCATTATTTCAATTTCCAAAATTAATGCCTCGATTCATTTTTCTTACGGCAATTTTGATTACTGTTATTGATTCATTTTCATTAGCATCAGAGAAATGGTCCGCTGAAAGTTGATACCTGAATGCGTGTGAATTTTTTCATCCGAAAAATAGTACATTGTTTACCGGCCGAGAAAACGGTCGTTTGCGCTCCGAGTATGAAGTTGAGCACCGCGGCGAAGCCGAGGTGTTCTTAACTTCGTACGAGGCGGGAACGACCGTTACCTTCGAGGTGAACATACTTTTTTTTACAACAGCGCACAGTGGGACGAAACCCCGAATTTGTACCCTGTAACAGTGTTGGGCAGCAGCAAATTACATGGTGTAATTAATTACATTTCCATTACAAATTACAGCTGTAATTTGTAATTAAAAAAAAATCAATTACCCATTACAATTGTAATTTGTAATTGAATCGAAATCCATTACCCATTACAATTGTAATTTGTAATTAAACCGAAATCCATTACCCATTACAATTGTAATTTGTAATGAAACCGAAATGCATTACCCATTACAATTGTAATTTGTAATTGAACCGAAATCCATTAACCATTACAATTGTAATTTGTAATTGAACCGAAATCCATTAACCATTACAATTGTAATTTGTAATTAAACCGAAATACATTACCCATTAGAATTGTAATTTGTAATTAAACCAAAATCCATTAACCATTACAATTTTAATTTGTAATTGAATCGAAAAACATTACCCATTACAATTGTAATTTGTAATTAAACTCGAATCCATTAACCATTACAATTGTAATTTGTAATTAAACCGAAATCCATTAACCATTACAATTGTAATTTGTAATTCAATCGAAATACATTAACCATTACAATTGTAATTTGTAATTGAGTCGAAATCCATTAACCATTACAATTGTAATTTGTAATTAGACCGAAATACATTACCCATTACAATTGTAATTTGTAATTAAACTCGAATCCATTAACCATTACAATTTTAATTTGTAATTGAACCAAAATCCATTAACCATTACAATTTTAATTTGTAATTAATCCGAAATCCATTAACCATTACAATCTGAAAATGTAATTAAGTCGAAATACCCGAACCATTACAATTTTAAAATGTAATTAAACCAAAATACATGAACCATTACAATTTTAAAATGTAATTGAACCGAACCCAACCGAAGCATTACAGTTCAAAAATGTAATTGAACCGAAATACATGAACCATTACAATTTTAAAATGTAATTAAACCGAATCTAACCGGAACATTACAATTTTTAAATGTAATGCTTCGGTTAGGTTCGGTTCAATTACAATTTGAAATTGAAATAGTTCATGTATTTTGGTTCAATTACATTTTAAAATTGTAATGGTTCATGTATTTCGGTTCAATTACATTTTAAAATTGTAATGGTTCATGTATTTCGACTTAATTACATTTAAAAATTGTAATGCTTCGGTTAGGATCGGTTTAATTACATTTTAAAATTGTAATGGTTCATGTCTTTCGGTTCAATTACATTTTCGAACTGTAATGCTTCGGTTAGGTTCGGTTCAATTACATTTGAAAATTGTAATGGTTCACGTATTTCGACTTAATTACATTTTAAAATTGTAATGGTTAATGGATTTCGGTTTAATTACAAATTAAAATTGTAATGGATAATGGATTTTGGTTCAATTACAAATTAAGATTGTAATGGTTAATGGATTCGAGTTTAATTACAAATTACAATTGTAATGGGTAATGTATTCCGGTTTAATTACAAATTACAATTGTAATGGTTAATGGATTTCGGTTCAATTACAATTTACAATTGTAATGGTTAATGTATTTCGATTGAATTACAAATTACAATTGTAATGGTTAATGGATTTCGTTTTAATTACAAATTAAAATTGTAATGGTTAATGGATTCGAGTTTAATTACAAATTACAATTGTAATGGTCAATGGATTTTGTTTTAATTACAAATTACAATTGTAATGGGTAATGGATTTCGGTTTAATTACAAATTACAATTGTAATGGTTAATGGATTTCGGTTTAATTACAAATTACAAATTGTAATTTGTAATTTGTAATCAATTAATTACAAATTCGCCCAACACTGCCCTGTAACGGAGTGGACTAGTCCACTCCGGGACCTCGCCTCCACCTACCCGGGGAACGACCACAGAATAAATAATCATGCCTAGGACAGGAATCAACACCAGCTCGCTCAAGGGATCCAGATAGTTAAATAGCCTCAGATACTGCCGTTGTTATGTTTTATATTTCATATTTCCCGCCTCGAGACATCGCCCAGCATCGTGGGACTCGCCTCAACACCTAGCCGGTGTCCCGGAAGCTGCGGAGTTAGTAGTCATGCCCTGAAGGAAGGAAGTACTGTCTCGCCTACACCCCGGGGAGGTCTGCATAAAGAATCCTGGTTCTCGCCGCCGCCAGATTGAGCGTAAGACCCGGCCTGGTCCCCCGGGCAGCCTGATAACACCCCACCCCCCGGGCGCCATCTACCTCGTCGCCAACGAAGGGCATGGCGAAAACCGAGTACGCGGAAAGGCCCGGCTAGGTCGAACTACCGCCGCTGGAAGCGCCACCGTGCCGGCGAAACCCATGCCGTCGCTGGGGATCGCCATTCCTGTCTTAGCGCTTAAAGTAGCCAGTCAGCTTTGCTTTGCTTTTGTTATTTTGCCTTGAAGGCCGTGAGATTAGTTTGTTTAAGTATTTGCTTTTTGCTTTCTTTTTTTTTTGCTGTTGTGTTGGAGTGTCACTGAGGGACTGTTACCCCGAAGGACCCCTACATAAGGTAGGCTTTCGCTTTCACCCCGACACCCCGTGTAGTTTTCTTTGAATTTAGAGTATCGTCCTGTGTCTCCGTCCGAGCCACAGGTAGCCGCCACAGGAGGGGGTTTAGAGTCTTCACGGGTTGTCGTGGATTTTCTAAAATTGCTGATTATTGTTTTTTTTTTGTTTTTGATATTTTATTTGGCTTGTATTATATTATTTTGTTATTTGAATGGATCTCTTGAGTTGTTAGATACTTCTGCCGTTCCGCATGAGAGTGTGAGTGAGTCCGCTGTCTCTAGAATGCCTGTATGAGTGCGTGAGTGCGAGCGAGAGGAAGTGAGCGGCCCTCGGGTGTCCTCCTTCCCCCTCACCCAGCCTTCTGCTGCTTATTTTCTTATTTAAGCTCTGTTGTTCGCTAGCGTTAAGATTTTCGGCCACAAGGCTTGTAAAGTTGTTCACCTATATCGGAGGGTTACATTCCGCATCTGACTTTTTCTTTCGTACCTACCGTTTTCTTGCTTTGAATAAATTAGTATTATTTTGCTTTAAAACTTCATGAGTGTTAGTTGCCTTGACCCCTCGTTCCCCTCTTCCGCTGGCTTGCCGGCCTAGTCTTGATTCCGCTTCTTTTCTTTTCCTTTTGTAATTTTTCAGCGGCACATTAGTGCCTGGCGCCCTGTCCTTTTGTAATTTTTGGATTTTACTTGATTTTGTATTAATTTGGCGGGATTATTAATTGATGCTTTATCCCCGGCTTTAATAATAGTCTCGTTACAACCCATAATTCAAAAACCCAATGAATTCGGGTGAAAGTCGGTACTCGTGGGTTTTTGGGGTCGCTGATTACGAATCCGAAGTCAAAAATCTCGAAAACAAAATGGCGGACCAAAAACGGTTACAAATTTCTTCAAAAACCTAATGGATTCGAGTCAAAGTCGGTACTCGGGGGTTTTTGGGGTCGCTGATTACGAATCCAAAGTCAAAAATCTCAAAAACAAAATGGCGGACCAAAAACAGTAACAAATTTCTTGAAAAACCTAATGGATTCGAGTGAAAGTCGGTACTCGGGGGTTTTTGGGGTCGCTGATTACGAATCCGAAGTCAAAAATCTCAAAAACGAAATGGCGGACCAAAAACGGTAACAAATTTCTTCAAAAACCTAATGGATTCGAGTGAAAGTCGGTACTCGGGGGTTTTTGGGGTCGCTGATTACGAATCCGAAGTAAAAAATCTCAAAAACAAAATGGCGGACCAAAAACGGTAACGAATTTCTTCAAAAACCTAATGGATTCGAGTGAAAGTCGGTACTCGGGGGTTCTTGGGGTCGCTGATTACGAATCGAAAGTCAAAAATCTCAAAAACAAAGTGGTGGGAAATGTTTAGTCATATGCATATACAGGAATAAAGACTTTTTATTTTTAAGTATTAATGTCATGAAATGTGAAGGCTTATAAAATTAGTGGAATACAATTTCCTCGTCCGAATCATCGTCGTCAAATTCAGAATCCGTTTCTACTATAGATTGACTCGTTATTGTAGGTGGGATCAACAATTCTACAATTCTACTCTTCTTCGAAATTTCGGCTAAAAGGTGTTCCACCAAATCGTTGCATGTTTTATTGAAATTCCCTTTCACCATAACGAAGACCTCCTTCCGGGTGTACAGTAAATTGTCGTCGGTACTAGACCCTGTAATAAAGCCACAGAAAATTAGAAATTGATTTGCATATGAGAACTTGCAATATTTAACGTAAACTACAATTAATAAAATACCATGAAACTCATTGGATAAACTGAATTCTTTCTGAAATTAATTTTTTTCCTCAACCAAATCATAAATAAAAATCATAATGAACAGTGTGACTCTAGAATAACCGTAGGTACTACTTTGTTACGGACACCCTATACACGTTAAAAACCGGTATAAGTTCCCTATTGTACGTATTGAACACCTGGCAGACCCGGACGCTCGTCAGCCGGCCGCCGCGCCAGCCGGGGCCTCGCGCGTGGTAGAAGGCTGCGTACTCGCTCACGCTAACTAAAAAACTACGCTAATCGGCAAAAAATGGCAGATGATCTAAAACGTTTTCGATAGTTGAAAGACTGATCTAGAACCTAAGACTTGAATCAAAGCGGAGTCTCTTGGAGTTCCCTACTTTTTGTCCATTTGAAAGTATAAGTCTCGAAAATTATATCGTTTTCACAGGGTACCAAACATGGTCGTATTTCAAGCAGATGAACGTGACTTTTCAATTTAACTCATACAGAAATATTTTCTACATACCTCCAGGAGTAGAATCCATTTTGAAAAATCGAAATCGCTTAAATAACTTTCGAGTTATTGAACTTTGAAGTTCGCTGTTTTTCCTTACGTTTTCACTCGCCGCGTGCACTCTCAACGAAGGCTGACTTTGAACTAATGTATCGAGCCAGGTATGGAACGGACGACCATACCCTTCGAGGTTTGAATGCACCAATCATTTCTGTACCCCACCCGAGGGTCAAAATTCCCCGAATCCAAAATTCACTTTTCGGAATTATGGGGACGAATTCGGGGTTTCGTCCCACTGTGCAGCGGAGCGAAAACACCGAGTTTCCATCCGCAAACGAGGATGGAAACCAGTTGGTGCCGGTCCCTCGTTTGCGGATGGAAACGCGCTGTTTTCGCTCCGCTGTTGTACAAGCTTAATTTACCTCATTATCAGCACCGCGGTCGAACTGTTACACTGATGCGACAGTAATTATAACTTGAGAAATAATAATCCGAATGAAATTCAATGTGGAACGACTTTGTAAAACACATTTCTGCTGGGGATGAATCTTTAGTAATTAGGAATTCAAAGTTCTGGATTTTTCTTGTTGGTTTTTGAGGGCACATGAAGAAAATTCAATGACAAGAAGCAGCATAAGAAGAGGTTCATCCCTAGCAGAAAAATATTTTACGGAATCAATTACTAGGTTGCCACTTACTAAGTTTCGTTAACCACTGAAAATTTAACAGCAGATCGTCAGATGAAAAATTTGGCAGTATGCACGTGATTCCTGAGGGTATGTATCACAACTTCGTGCACTTAGACAATCTTATTTCACGTTTGTTCGATCTGAACATCATTGCTGATGTAGATTGCTGAACATAACAAAGACAGTGAATTTTGACGATTTTCGTTCTTAACTAACCTCAAAGTTACGTATACCGCCAGATCAGGTGATGAAACGAGTTTAGGTCTCAAGTTTATACTATTACCTGAAAGAATTCGAAAAAATTTTAGCCACCCTCGGTACCTTCCTCGCGATAAGATGAATTACAGTGTGGACGAGCGCTTTCCGGACTTGGCGTGTGGCAGTTTTTCGGTCTTATAATACGGACACTGGCTGGCGCGCCGCATCGCGTCATTTTCAAGCGACTCTGGAAGTTTCGTGCTTATGCTAATAATTCATATTTCGGATGATACAATGATGAGCATGTGTTCGTAGATGTAACGACAAATTGTAAAAAATACAACAATACGAAAGCTAGTACAATCAACTCGAAATCTAATTGTACAATATCGGAAAAATATTTCGGGTATCATATGAGTGTTAGAGAACTCGTGTCGAATGTTGTGATTTTTATCTTTGATCAACGTTGTGTCGGTTTGTGGTGTTATTTCAGGATCTGGAGAAAAAAGTATGATGTTATTAGGAAGTCTGCAAATCTGACGACTTTTGAGCATCTTAGGCCACCATATTGTGGCCGCCATTTTGTTTCTGATAATTTTGAGTTCAGATTCGTATTCAGCGACCCTGCGAACCCATCGAGTATCGAGTTTCACGTATATCTGACGATTTTTGATCGTCTCCGGCCGCCATATTGGGGCCGCCATCTTGTTTTTGATAATTTTGAGTCCAGATTCGTAATCAGCGACCCCGAAAACTTTTTGTCACAATTTTCGTATTTTTTGTAGTTTCGGTCGGTTTTTAACGATTTCGAGCCACTGTGCGACGGCCCTGAGCCGGTCGCTGATCTGCGCTAGGATTGGCGGACTCTGATCGGCTATAACTTGGAAACCATGGCTCTAACAAAAAAATTGCAGGAATGATTTTCGTCTTATTTTGCGTCGAAGAACCCGCTGATGACCTCAAAGTGGGAACATTCCAAACCACCCTGTATAGGCGTTCGTGAATGCACTATCCACTTTGATTGGCTGAAGCACAACACTGCGCCATGGTCTAGTGTAGAAGAACACTGGCTAGCTTCGCAACCATTACGATTCAGAGAATACAAAAAAACTGAAGGATCTGAAGTTAGCATAATCTTTGAACAGTGGCCAGTACTGAAACAACCCTTGGGATATTTACTTGTAAATTTATAACTCATTCTAATTACTTCCATTTTGCAAAACGTATTTTCATTATATTTTGATTGTATAGGACGAAGAATCAAACCACCGCAAATAATAATTATTTTTTGGGTTTTGACTTACAGCTTGAAAAAGATTACTCAAGACTATTCCGTGACAAACTGTCTATGTATGCTGAGTGGCCAGGATTCTCGCAGAAAGTACAGAATATCATGCAGACTGAAGTAAAGGGTCGCCAATATCAAGATCATCTCACGTTGCTAGCTACTGATACGGTGTCTGAAGGTAATCTATCTGACGTGTTAAGTATGTTTTAATTTAAGAAGAATTTACGTTAGTGTAAAAATGATGATCTGCCTGTCGACTACGTCATTCGTTCCACTCATGCATGAATTTTTCAGAATATTTTTGAACACCAAAACTGATCCACTTTGCTCTTAATTCTTACCTACAGACCGAATCCATTTCAAATCGGGCAGGCTGGAAATCGTGATGTCACGGAATTTTTACAAATTGAAATATGTTGTTGTTTGATGAAGAAAAAGCGACCCGTATTTCTTTGTTTTGGAAAAAAAATTTTTTGCTACGAAGTTACGGCTATTTGAACATTTAATCGTGCGCTACCAAAGTTCTTGGAAAGGGAACACTTTTTTTCTTAATAACGCTATATCTGCGGAACGGATCATCGCAAATGCTTCATCTTGGTTTCATTTTGTAGAGTTTTTCGCACTCTTTTGGAATTCGAAGAAAAATTTGAGGATTTTTGAAAATTGACGGAATGACGTTCATTTTTCGAAAATTAGGGAAACCCGATTTTCGCGAAAAGTGATTTTTTTATTTTCTCAAAAATTTCACACAATATGTGGGGTGATATGACGGATATATCCTCGAAGTTTTATCGATGCTAAAACACTGCTTCATACCGAGAAAAAATATTTCGTGCGTCACTGAAATTCGTCAATTCCTGTGCTGGTGTTGACTTTGTGGGTTTCTTTGAGATGTGTACAGATTATTCGATCCGACTAATATTACTAAAACTTGATACATACGTACCTGAGGGAGTAAATGACCAAATGCCGTATGATGTATAACATCGTAGACCGAATATTGATCTGCTAATAAAGACTATCACGAAAAAAATACAAAATTAAAAATCAGGGATTTATTGTAGTAATAACAATATCGTATAATAATATTGTTGAGTTATATGCTTCTATTTTCGTGGTGTACAGTGAGGTATAGGGGATCAAATGTTAAACTGCAACAAAAATGTGAACGGGACAGAAATGCGTGCAAAACGAAAGTAACAACAATGCGGATGAAAAAAGTTTGCAGAAGACAAAAGATGAAAAAAGGAAGAAAAATGGAAAAAGATTATGGATGATCGATGTGTCAGATTGTGACCGATCCAAATGTATGGTTAATCTATCAGATTGTTACCGATCATCGATCTGTCAGGATTAGATTTTGTTTAAACTTCATTTTAAGAGAATTCAAATCAAAATGCGACAGATACAAATATATCAAAACAAAATGCACGAAGAACGAGAGAACAGGTGACATTTTCAATGCCTTCAGAGGCTTGCATTACACACAAGGTCTGTAGATTTTATCATTATATTATTATTAGCATTGAAAATGCTCCCGTGTTCGGGTCAGTAGTGCGGTCTGTGGGGTCAAATCTTGAAATGATGCAACGGAAGCGATGCAACGGAAGCAATGCAACGGAAGTGCGTAATGAAAAGTTGAAGAAATAAATAATAAAAGAACAAAAACAATAGAACGAGGGACATTTAGGTGATGTAGATTTCACTGTACACATAATGATTCTTAGTGTAATCATAGATGGCAATAATAATAGCGCAGCATGTAAATTCAGAGATTCAGATGAAAAAATGCTGCATGTACGTACTCCCTCAGGTACGTATGTATCAAGTTTAGGTAATATTATTTGGATCGAAAAATCTGTACACATCTCAACGATGCTCACGAAGTAGACACCAGCACAGGAATTGACGAATTTCAGTGACGCACGAAATTTTTTTTCTCGATATGAAGCAGTGTCTTAGCATCGATGAAACTCATAGGATATATCCGTCGTATTACCCCACATATTGTGTAAAATTTTTGAGAAAATAAAAAAATCACTTTTCGAGAAAAACGGGTTTCCCTAATTTTTGAAAAATGAACGTCATTCCGTCAATTTTCAAAAATCCTCAAATTTTTCTTCGAATTCCGAGAGAGTGCGAAAAACCCTACAAAATGAGACCAAGATGAAGTATTTGCGATGATCCGTTCCGCAGATATAGCGTTATTAAGAAAAAAAGTGTTCCCTTTCCAAGAACTTTGGTAGCGCACGATTAAATGTTCAAATAGCCGTAACTTCGTAGCAAGATTTTTTCTTCCAAAACAAAAAAATACGGGTCACTTTTTTTTCGTCAAACAACAACATATTTCAATTTGAAAAAATTCCGTGAAATCACGATTTCCATTTTAGCCTTGCCTGCCCGATTTGAGATGGATTCGGTCTATAGACCCTCGCGAATGTCTTTGAGTGAGACGACCAGCCTGCAGTGCGTCTGATTGTGTTCACATCTACTCCTCTCTTAAAGGCAGCTGACACTGCAGCGTGTCTTGTGCTGTAGGCACTAAATTTAGTTGTATCTAGGCCTGCTGTGGTTAATAATGACTTTATCCAGTGACCGATGGTTTGTGCACTGACAGGACCATATGGTTTGACAGTTGAGATGAACAGACTTTTTTGCTCACCTCTTAGGTTTTTGGTATAACTTATATAATCTAGTATAACTGTAGCCACACATATATTGGGCTTTTCTGTATAAAAAGGTAAAATTAAGTTTGGCTGATAGCTGCCAGGCTTAGAAGTTTTTATTAAATCGGGGATCTTAATTTCTATTCCTGCTGATGACTTTGCGATATTATTGATATTTATTAGTGCCAAGGTCTGTGATCTGTGAGCTGTCGCCAGTGCAAGTAATGTTGCTGTTTTTTCTGACGGATCTCTGGGTTTCAGCTGTCGAAGCGGATGCATATTTTGGAGGAAGTTGAGTATCGGGTCAACATCCCAAGTACTCGAGTATTTCGGTGTACTGGGTTTAGTCCTTTTTGAAAAGGTTTTTATTCTGGTTCTGGTAGTTACAGCTATGTTTCGTTTACAAGGTTTAGTCTCTAAAAGAAATCTTTGAAGATCTCGTGAACTCAGCAATTTCCTTGGTTGAACGTACGAAGTCCGCAAAGTCTCTGGTCTATGGATCCAAAAGAAGACTGAGATTCTTCGAAGCGAAATCAAGGCTGAAAAGGCAGAAGAAAGGCTAGATCGCACTGGATCTGGCCTACGAGAGGAAAGTTCTAGCCCAAAATAGGGCTTTAGGGGCTTCTGGAATGTCCGAGAGATCGGGGTTTTGTGGACGAACAGAAACTTAAAGAGGATGTCCAACAAAACAGACTTGTTTTCTTTGATCTAACGGACGGAATAGAACCAGCCAGAAGCAACGCTGAAAATAAAGGAAATAATACACACGCACATACAACTATAATAAGCACAAGTACTAAACCACCACTGAATAAGAAAGCAAAGCACTAATATAACTACACAACTCAACAACTCAATAGCCGTGCACTATCCGTATTTCAAAACTAGGTATCAAGCCTCTGAAGGTTTGAATTTGGCGCTCGTTAACTGTTCGTGTTCACTGTTAGAATAAGACTGGCGCGGTGACTGCGCTGTCCCCCTTTTATACCGACAGTGGGTAATCTAGAACGTTCGAGTGAGTCTGCTGGTAAAGAGGATTCTCGATATTTCTCTAGAAATCGATTCTTGATCTCGAAGATTCCATCACTTGGCAGTTGTCGTTTTCACACGCAGAATGGGAAAATAACTCTTGGATTTGTGTAATATTGATACACTCCCGACAAAAATTAACGGGCCACCCCTTTTTTCTCGAAATATTGCCTTTTTTCAAAGTTCTATAACTTCGCGAAAAATGTGACTAGACGGACGTTTCAAAACGCATTTTGAAGCTTGAAATGTCAGCTTCAAAATGCGGTTTTCACATTGTGTCTACGGACCAGACCGAAGTTATGTCAGTTTAAAGCAACCAGTGACGAATTCGTAAACCGAACTCCAACTTTCAGATGCTGTACCGGACGGGAGAATTTTTTTTTCGAATTTCTAAAATGAACGATTTCAAGGTTTGGATTTCCTCTTCAAATTCCGTTTTTAACTTTTGCTCTACGATTTTTCTCCGTCGAGTTACAAGGCATTGAACGAAAAAGCGTCCGTAAAAGTTTGACCTAACGTAACAGGCGAACGAATTATCGTAGGAGGATTGTTAAAAAGCCATTTTGAAGCTTGAAACGTCCTCTTTCCACATCAATACTGCGACATTGCATGTAATGTCTTTTTGAAGTCCAGCTCCTACACGAAGATGACCCTGTAAATCCATAAATAAAAATTTGAAGTTCAACTTCACACAGACAGCCTAATAATGGCAATCCGGGTGGCCCCTGTTACCATCTCGAAGATGAAAGTGTCCTCTTCAAATTCGGTTTTTAACATTTGCTCTACGATCATTTTTCGCCGAGATATTCGATTTCAAAGACAATCAAGCGTTCACCAAGTCTACCTCCGGCATCAGCATTACCCAAGATGTACCACGAGGAGGTTGCACGGTAGGATTTACATCTCGTGTGTCTGTGTATGAATTGCTGAATGGATGTGTGTGCATGTGTGCCTGTACTGTAGATAATGTTTACAGGTGAAGATTAGGACCCCACGGCTCGTCACTTCCGTGGTATGTAAGTGACTCCAAACCCTCTTCACACTGTAGTGATCTCGACGCAGATTAATAGCGCGTGTTGCCCCCTCTTTGCATCAATACCTCGCGGCATCGTCTTCGCATATTGATGCATTTTCTTATCAACTCCTGTGGTATTTCCCACCAAATTTCTCGGAGTGCGGTGCGTAGTTCAGCCAGGTTTGAAGGCTGGATACGACGCCTTCGTAGCCTTCGTCCAACCATGTCCCATACATGTTTAATTGGGTTGAGATCTGGGCTCACAGCTGGGTGTTTTAGAAGCTGGATGTTGTTTTGCTGGAAGAACTGCTGGGTGATCCTCGCAGTGTGCGGTCTCGCGTTATCTTGCATCATTACAAAACTTCTTCCTTGGTGGTCACGTAGCGGCAGAATATGAGGTGTTAGAACCTCGTCTATGTATCGCTGTGCGTTCATTCCCGGTGGTGGAATTACGACGAGTTCAGTGCGGCCAGTCATCGAAATGCCACCCCAAACCATCACTGATCCGCCGCCGTACGGATGGACGGGATTGAAACAATCTTGGAGATATCGTTCCCCCCTTCGACGCCATACACGTCTGCGCCCATCATTTCCGTATAAGCAAAATCGCGATTCGTCGGTGAAACATACCCGATTCCATTGCCGTTGACGCCACGTCACGTATCTCCGAGCATATTCTAAGCGAGCACGGCGATGTTGATTGGTAAGAAAAGGTGCTCGGACAGGTCTGCTCGCTCGCAATCCAACTTCCTTCAATCTGTTTTTGACATTTGACACAGAAATCCGTCGGTCGTTGTGCCGCGGGAGTTCATCTCGAGCTTCTCCTGCTGTCATAAATCGCCGGTTCAAAACGTTTCTCACGATAGCCCTGTCCTGTCTAGCAGTTGTTATCCGTGGTCGACCTTGGCCACGTAGTCTGCCGAATTCACCAGTTTGGAGATAGCGGCTCCAAGCTCTTTGAATTACTGATCGGCTCACTCCCATTTCGGTAGCTACGGAACGCTGAGATCTTCCTTCCTCGAGGAGAGTTACGACACGCATAACTTGCATCTCTGTTAGGTATTGCCGCGGCATGGCGTCAAGATATTGTACAACAAAAGGTTCTAGCGTACTTTATTTGAATAACCAAGCGTCCAGTACAAACAGAAGAAAGTCGGCATAGAGCGCGATGAAAAACAGACGAAAATCTACATAGGCCGCGGAGGAAAACAAATGCGAATCGGCGTAGAGCGCGATGAAGAACAGATGAAAACCGACATAGGCCGCGGAGGAAAACAAATGCGAATCGGCGTTGAGCGCGATGAAGAACAGATGAAAATCGACATAGGCCGCGGAGGAAAACAAATGCGAATCGGCGTTGAGCGCGATGAAGAACAGATGAAAATCGACATAGACCGCGGAGGAAAACAAATGTGAACCGGCACAGGGCGAGCGACGTGAAAAACGAAATAAAATGGGCAAGAAGAACGCATTGTCGGAGAGCATTAAAAAAAGAATGGCATAAATTAGGTTTAATAGGGTCGGCGGTACACGTGTGAAAGTATTCAACTTGAAATCGAATCAGTTGCAGAATGTTCTAAAAAAATTGATTTCTTATTTTCTTTTCATAATCATATCAATCAATCCACAAACGGACTCGAGATGTAAATCCTACCGTGCAACCTCCTCGTGGTACATCTTGGGTAATGCTGATGCCGGAGGTAGACTTGGTGAACGCTTGATTGTCTTTGAAATCGAATATCTCGGCGAAAAATGATCGTAGAGCAAATGTTAAAAACCGAATTTGAAGAGGACACTTTCATCTTCGAGATGGTAACAGGGGCCACCCGGATTGCCATTATTAGGCTGTCTGTGTGAAGTTGAACTTCAAATTTTTATTTATGGATTTACAGGGTCATCTTCGTGTAGGAGCTGGACTTCAAAAAGACATTACATGCAATGTCGCAGTATTGATGTGGAAAGAGGACGTTTCAAGCTTCAAAATGGCTTTTTAACAATCCTCCTACGATAATTCGTTCGCCTGTTACGTTAGGTCAAACTTTTACGGACGCTTTTTCGTTCAATGCCTTGTAACTCGACGGAGAAAAATCGTAGAGCAAAAGTTAAAAACGGAATTTGAAGAGGAAATCCAAACCTTGAAATCGTTCATTTTAGAAATTCGAAAAAAAAATTCTCCCGTCCGGTACAGCATCTGAAAGTTGGAGTTCGGTTTACGAATTCGTCACTGGTTGCTTTAAACTGACATAACTTCGGTCTGGTCCGTAGACACAATGTGAAAACCGCATTTTGAAGCTGACATTTCAAGCTTCAAAATGCGTTTTGAAACGTCCGTCTAGTCACATTTTTCGCGAAGTTATAGAACTTTGAAAAAAGGCAATATTTCGAGAAAAAAGGGGTGGCCCGTTAATTTTTGTCGGGAGTGTATTTGTCAAACCTGACAACAACCCCGGATGATGTCTACTTTACCAGGAAAAGTCTAATAACGTGGGATTGATCTCTGTGCAGGATTCCAGAGTGTTCGAGTGCGAGGGAGACAATGACATAACCTAGAAAATTCCAGTATTCTTCAAACAAGTCATATAGACCCCGCGTAGAAATCTCGATATCGAAGGATCCTTCGATATATCGTTCGAAGAGATGAGTGCTATTGCTGATCTGGCTGTATTTAGTGTACCGTAACTAGCTCCATCGTGGAATTTTTTTGTTAAAAATTCAATGACTGTCGAGCTGTTAATACGATATTTGTCGTATCCATTGTTTTGACAAAAGTTGAGCCATTGTTTGAGGGACCCTTCATATTGCTTAATTGTCGACTGTGCTATCGAGTCCACCATGATGTCGACCGAGTCGTGTGGGATACCTTTATCCACAAACGCGCTCCGGATAATTTCCCTGCCACTATTGAGAGGCTTTTTGCCAGTGGATGGGCCCTTTCCCTGAAAGGAGAGAGTAACATGTTTTGACATGGTTTAAACATCAAAGGTAGTTCGATGAGCAGTGTCGAGAATAAAGGGTACCACGGTTGTGATGGCCAGTACGGGACAATTAATGTACCACAGGCTTGATCGTTGATTATTTTTCGAATAGTAGGTAGTATCAGTGCGAAAGGAGGGAAAGCGTAAAATTTTTCATTCTTCCAAGATAGGGTAAAAGCATCAATTACGGATGCTTCAGGATCTGGATATCGAGAACAGAATCGCTTGTGTTTTTTGTTCAGCCTGGTTTCAAACAAGTCAATAGTGAATGGTCCAAATCTTTGGTTAATTTTCTTATATATTACATCAGACAATTCCCATTCAGTATCAGCCTTAGTTATTCTGGATGCTGCATCCGCCTCAACATTTTGTTTTGATGGGATATAAGATGCAAGTATCCATAATCCCCTGCTTTCGCCCCACTGCCAGATTTTTCGAGACAATTCATTCAATTTTGGGAATTGAATTCCTCCTGCCTTGTTAATATACGCTATCGCGGTTGTATTGTCCATTCTCAGAAGAATCTCACAGTTGTAAGATTGTGACGCGAATGACTTTAAGGCAAAATAAGCTGCTAGCAGTTCCAAATAGTTAATGTGACATTGTTTGTCCATATCGTTCCAGAAACCATAGGCACTGACTCCATTTGAGTGTGCACCCCACCCAGTGAGAGATGCGTCTGAGCTTATTTCTATTGAAAATCGTAATGATCTGATGGGACTTATTCCCAATAAAATATTGTGTTTCCACCATTGAAGATCCTCTCTCAAGTTTTCGTTAATAATCATTTTTCCTTCATAGTCGCCATCAAGTGACAGTGCTAGGAACTTTGCCCTTTCGAGTTTTTTGCAGTATACTTTGCTATAAGCAACTGCTGGGCAACAAGCTGTTAGCACCCCTAAGAGTTGTGCAAATTCACGAATCTTATAGGTTTTTCCAATGTGAAATTTATTAATCAAGTTTACGACTTGGTTTTTCTTTTTCTCGGTTACTTCTAGCGCATATTCCAGAGAGTTCAGAATGAATCCTAGATACTGGCACTTCTGACTGGGTATGGGTGAGCTCTTATTGTAGTTAATGATAAAACCTAGATGTTCCAGCAATTGTATTGTCTGGTTTACATTGTTTTGGCAAGAGTCACGCGTGCTACCTAAACATAATATATCATCCAGATAGATTACTGATAGTAGACCTTTTTGTCTTAATGTATTAACTACGGGTTTTCATTATTTTTGTAAATATATATGGGTTTGTAGATAGCCCGAATGGAAGGCATTTAAATTGGCAAAGTTTTTCTTTGAAATAGAATCTTAGATATTTTCTGCTATCTGCTTCTACCGGAATAAGGAAATATGCGTCCTTGATATCTATACAGCTCATAAAGGATCCTGGTGTTATTAGGTTCTTTGCAGACCCTATGTCTTCCATTTTAAAGTGTATAGGTTCTAATAACTTATTCAGGGCTTTTAGATTAATTATAAATCTATAGGTACCGTCCGGTTTTGGTACTAGCAAATATAATGAAATAAATTGCCCATCACATTCTTCGCATTCCTCTATTGCTCCTTTTTGATACAGCATCTTATTGATTTCTGTTTCTGTTTTAAGAGATTCATCTTGTGACCATTGAGGTTCTTTTGGAGCCTGTTTTTGGTGAGGAGTATCGAAAAAAGGTATTTCATAACCTGCCAAACAATCTAATAAAGCCTCATTTGTTGTAATTTCTTTCCACCTGTTTATGAAATATTTTAGTCTACCTGCCTTGCAACTCACCTCTTCTACTTCTTGTCGAACGACTGGTTCGTTGCCTTTGGTGTTTTCCCTGAGTACTGCGTTGGGTACTGGCTTGGGTACTGGTTTGCCTGATATTGTGTCTTCGGTTTGAATTTCAGGAAAGGTTTCTTTTTGAATCCGCCCACCTGTCTGGGGTGTGCAGGTGGGCCCTTCCAGTTTCCCTGCGGTTGCGTTTTGAATGGGGTTATCTTAGGAGTTGCCTTCCCCGGAGCCTTGATGTTAGCGCATGCTTTTTCAATAACTTTAGCCTCCTTCACTTGCTCAGAGAGTTTGGATCCATACAACCATTCATCTGGTATCGTCGCGTCCAAAACTGGTTTTATAGTTTTGTTCATTAAGAGCGTGATGAACGATCTCCTCGCAACTGAGTGTTGATGAAACGCAGACATTATCATCTTTCCAGTATCACAGAGATATTTCATAAGTGCCAATTGATCGATACCCTCTTCTGATTCGTCGAGGATCATCGAGATAGCTGCTGAGAGTGAAATGATTGCTGCGCCGATACAATTTTGTGTATCTACAAAGTGTTGATCGCGCTTTATATTAATAGCTGTCATTGCCGGAGCGACTTCCGGGTTTATCTTCGGAGCCTCTGCATTGAGACTTCCTGTTCTGGAATATTCTTTGAGGAGAGTCTTTTTGATATCCTCATTTATGTCCTCCCGCATCCATTTTGTCCATCTAACGTTTATTTCTGGGTTAGATTTGATTGTTACATCGGCTGTCGCACCTGGATCTTCCCCTAAGATCTCCAGTATTTCTTTATCAACTCCCTGACCTTCTCTAGGTTCTGCGGATTGATCGTGAGCTGGGTTCGGTGACTTATTGTCTTCGACCGCAGTATCTTGAGGATTTTTGGTGTCCTCAAGCGAGGGAGGTTGATTTTCCTTGTTAGAAGAATCCTCGTGTATCTCTGCAACTACAGAGTACGAGAATATTAATTTTGACTTGCCGTGTGGGCTTTAATTATCTTTGAACTTCGTTCGTATGGAAAGAGGTTCTATTTGAGTCGTTGGAGGTTCGTGTGGAACTTAGCAACGGCATATTCTTAGGTTAATCTCGTGTATAACTGTTCGTGTGGAACGTGTTAAACATAACCTGTATTTGACTTACCTAGGAAAATCTCGTTTCCTTTATGCGGATTGTGGGGCGGGTCCCGCTCATCCGATTTTTTAGGTTCTTGGTTCTGAATGAACTGTGAGATAGCCTTTGTTAGGTTATCTATTTGATTTTGCATTTTTTGCAGTTTTGACTCTGTTTTACCCTCTTCCCGATCACGTTCTCTTGAACGTGACTTCGAGTGGGATCTTTTCTTAGATTTTCCCATCTTAGTACCGTTTTTAGGTTAGGAAATTGTGAAAAAAGATATACGACCTTTTTTACGTCGAGAGTCTCCTGCACAACGAAACAATATGAAGATGGCGCACGAGAATACCCATCAGGCCACGGCCCCGGCGCCAAATTTTAAATACGCTAAACGTTGTGGAGTCTCCGATAACCGACGGTACTACATGTAATCATTGAGAACGAGACGTGTAGTATAATGGATTATGTTCGAAAATGCAATTGATTTTCACGTACCAAATCTCTTTATCCACCTGATAATACTCACACATACATAAATGTTATCCTATTATTCGAATGACTAATTATTGATAAATATCGCAGCGATTCCCATTACTCAATAATGTAAATTCGATTTAACCTACCTTTTAATTATAGTATAAATTCGATTGAACCTAGCTTATAATTTTGCGCCGTGCGTACGACCAACTCAGTCGGTCAGCGTCCTCACCCGGCGCATAAATCCACGGCCGTCATACTACGTCGGCCGTATTCCAGCCGACCGACTGAGTATGTTCGTAGATGTCCCCACCGGGCTTCCGTACTACGGGTAGCCTTACGAACGCACTCCCTCCCTGACTTAAGCAGCGCGGTCGACATCTTTAATCAAATAAGTTTTTGTTGTAATATCAATTTCAAATATAGTAATACGCGAGTCAAGCGAGGAAATGATTGTTCTGTTTCCGCTCATACGCAGCGTCACTTCTTCCGTACCTATCACCTCTCAGTTGTTGTGTCCGCCATAATGAACGAGCGACATGTGCTCGTCATCCCGTTAATAAAAGAGACTGAATATTGAACTATGTATTCGTGCTTAACTATTGCCTATCCGTTGCACATATAATAAAACAACAGGTTATGGGCCCAGAGAGGTGTATCTCGAAACGGTTTACGGTGTAGTTACAGTGAAAAGACGAATACAGACAGAGAACATAAAAGTGAAAAGATGGCGGGCAAAAGTTCTCTTGGCGTGCTCCAGTCTATAGAGCGTTTGAGTGGAAGAGAAAATTACCACACGTGGTCTGTGTCTATGCGAGCGTACTTACAATTAGAGCATGAGGAGCTGTGGGACACTATTAAAGTAGCTTCAGGACCAGTGTCTACCGACCCGAAAAAAGTGGCAAAAGCACGTGCGAAGTGCGATAATGGCCCTTGGAAGTCTATCAACACCCGTGACCTCTGATCTGGTCAAACAGAAAATCATACAAGAAGTCAAGTGGCATAGCAACAGTGAAGGAGGTGAAACATCAGGCTATTTTGCAAATACGAATACACGCGGTCGAAGCTTCAACAGGAGGGGACGACCCTCGAGGGGTAGAGGCTACAACAACAGCACCACGAACTTCCGAAGATACATGAGATGCTACGAGTGCAACCAGCAGGGACATTATGCCAGAGATTGCCCCACTCCTAAAGATAGATCCAAGAAGGATGTGAAAGCGTGTAACGCAGAGGCAGAGTCTGAGGAAAACAATATTGCTTGCGCATTTCTTGGTATGATAGCGGCAGGTACAAATGCAGCAACAGATTGGGTAGTAGACTCAGGTGCTTCGAGGCACATGTGCAATAATAAAGCGCTGTTTGTATCCGTGCGTAAATCGAACGTTGATCGCATAACTGTGGCAAACAAAGAAACTTTGCAAGTAGAAGGAGAAGGTGAAATTTACGTAGAAATAGGAGAAAATAAGAAAGTCAAGTTGTTGAATGTTTTATTTGTACCAAAAGTAGCGGCCAACTTGTTGTCAGTCAGTTGCATCATGAGCGCAGGGTGCAACGTATCATTTGATAAGTCAAATTGCAAGATCACTAACCAAGCAGGAATAGTCGTTTTGAATGCTCATCTATCTCAAAGCGGAGTCTATAAATTGAGCTTCAACAATGTCACTAATCAAGGTTCTATTAACTCTAGTAAAATCGTCTCAGCGTTCTCAGGAAGGACAGCCGAAAGTATAGACCTTTGGCACAGAAGAATGGCTCATCTGAACGTCGACTTCTTGAAGATCTTGAAGAGGACCGCTGCCAGTGGTATAAACTTCAGCGAGGATCAACGCTTATCGAGATGCGAGGACTGCATACGAGGTCAATTGGCAAGGAAGCCATTTAAACAAAGCGACAAAAGGGCAGCAGAGAAGCTGATGTTGGTGCATACCGACCTATGCAAGATGGAGACGAAGTCAATGGGTAACGCTGTTTATTTCCTCACCTTTCTGAATGACTTGAGTCGAAAAAGCTTTGTTTATTTCTTGAAAACAAAGGACCAAGTGCCCGATATATTTTTGCACTTTATGAGATACGTAGAAAATCAAACCGGATGTAAAATTAAGATAATACGGAGCGACAATGGTAAAGAGTATATCAATGAGAAACTGCATCGCACGGTTGAAGAGAACGGTATTAAACACGAAACGACCATTCCTTACAGTCCACAGCAGAACGGTCGCGCAGGAAGATTGAATCGGACGCTGATGGACAAGGCGCGTACGATGATGTTGGATGCGGGATTGAACAGGGAATTTTGGGCGGAGGCTATCGCCACAGCCTCGTACGTATCGAATCGATCCCCAAAGTCATGTCTGCAAATGAAAACTCCGGAAGAGTTATGGACAGGAACGAAACCTGACCTCTCGCACATTAGAATATTTGGGTGCAAGGCACACACGCATATTCTAGAACACAAGAAAGAAACAATGGATCCAAAAACCAAGGTTTGTTTACTTTTAGGTTACAGTCCCAACCAGAAAGGATATCGATTGTGGGATATCGTAGCCAAGAAAGTAATAACTAATAAACAGTCGAGACGTAATTTTCTTGGAGGATCTGAAAGAAAAATGGTAGACATACAGACAGGCAATATAAATTAGATTTCAAATACATATCTTACACTGAGATTCATACATTTATAATTATATGAAAAATATAAGCTTGTTGGATAACATACAGGCACATAAAAATAAAGTTCTGTGGCGTATACATAATTGCAATAAACGCCCTCGTGTTGTGCTTAACCTTCGATATACAGCGCTAATTATCGTATATGTACAAACATTTTACGCACACTCGTATCGTGGACGTATGTTATACGATTGCCCTGTGAATTTATCCTTCTATCCTTCCACTAAATCATCAAATGATTGATTTGGAACAATAGAATTTACGTTTTCATGATTTTACAACAGAAAATTCAGAAACTATCACTAAATCAGTGTTTGACATGAACCGAATTACCAATGCATTCTTTTTCCAAGCCATCATTTACAATAGGCACACTGATAATTAAACCGACGATAAATTTATTACCTGGGCAGAAAAATTTTACTTAGTCCGACTTGAATTGGGATAAGCTTTTATTTAAAAATAAGCTCTCAAATGGGGTACAAATTTATCACTTTAAATTGGATATTTATTTTTATGTCTAAGTTTGTTAAAAAATCATTGAATGCATTTTTTTTCATTAACTTATGTGCAAAAAGGTATAGATAATAATAAGAAGTATTCATTTATTTAAAAAAATTATAATCAACATAAGACATTTTATGGAAATTAAATCAAAAGCGACCTCGTCAATCAACATGTGATAGTGAAGTAATAAAATTTATAAATAAAATATACAGGTGTATTAAAGTTTATTCTATTATTTACAGCAAATCCGATACATATTTTCGTCAAGTCGGAAAACGAAATCAGAAAATTGGACGAAACAAAAATGAAGATGAGAGACATGCTCAAAGGAGTGAAGATTCCAAAAAAAAGACAAGAAGATCCGGCAACAAAACGTACAAAATTTTACTGAGGAGAATAAAGAATCTTATCAAGGTGTATCCCCTCAGATGAAAATACTTCATGGTTTCACTTTGTAATTTTTGTCAAACGCGACTACCCGACCAATTGTTTTGAAATTTTTGGAGTATCTTATTGTACATTAGAAGGTATGAGAAACATTTTTTTTTTATCAATAATAAGTGTACATCAGCAACCTGCAGCCAATTGTAACTAAACTACATTTCAGAAATTTGCAGCAGTGATAAAAAAAATATATTCATCCGATTCATTTCAACCAAAGATTTTTTGGCACATAATTGCAAATCCTCGTGGATGAACTTCTAAATTCAATAAAAAATTAAAATAAATACTCGTTTTATGCATAAAAAAAAAAAAAAATTTAGGTGAAAATTCGATTTCTTTTTGCTATAAGTACCGCCATTGTTACAATTTTCAAAATTTTCAACGTATTTTAGTTCATCGACAGCGTACTTTCATACAGAAAAGAATAGTTTTTGGATTTTTGGATTCAGATAAAAAAATTAAAAAAAACAAAAACAGCTGCCGCAGTTCAACATCGCGGGAAAAAATCGTTCAGCGTAGATTGGTTGCAGACTGCTGATAAACAATTATTATTGATTTGAAGAAATGTTTTTGATGTCTTCTAATGTGCAATAAAGTACCCTAAAAATTTAAAAACAGTTGGTCCAGTAGTTGCGTTTGAAAAAATCACGAAATTGTTCGTCATTTTAGAACATTTATATATATATTTCCCCCCTTACTGTAGTTGACTATTACGTTCAATTATATCATTGAATAATTAAAAATGCGTATTTTCAACCATACTTGTGAGATACAGTTTGAACATTCAACTTAAAACTGTGTGAATTTATAAAATATAATAAAAATAAATAGCGTTCAATTTATAAAATATAATGAAAATAAAATAGCGTTCCAGTACGTCTTTAATTTTTGTTGTTTATTCAGGTGGAACAAGCTTCACACCTATGCATATTTTACGTGCCTATAATCGTTGGAGCCAGGAAGTAAGAGAGAAGGAGACCGATCCCCATGCTGGTCGCTCAACAAAACCTGCGTTCTTCTTCTTCTTCTTCTTTTTCCTTGATGGCTTCTTAAAAAAAAAAACCTGCGTTGATATTTACGGCCACGGTCTTATACACAGGTCTTGAAACGAAGGTGGTGGGGGTGGTTCGCTTAACGGCTCAAAAATTAGTTCGAGTTGCGGCCACAAGGGCTGCGCCACGGATATCAGTGGAGCAAAGGGCAGACCATAGACATAATTTCTAAACGTGCTTCAAACCTATATTGCCGTCACCTGTATGATGCATTTTTGGACATCTGACTGAAAAAAAAAGGAAATATAGTAAAAACGTGGAAAAAGTTTTATTACCAGGAAATTGAACAAAATTACAAGTTCGAAAAATCGACCTTCCAAACCACTAATCGTAATTGAATGCGCGCGTGCGCCGCGCGGTTTATACACACCGTGTTCGATTTTTCGAACTCGTAATTTGGTTCGATTTCCTGGTAATAGAATTTTTTTCACGTTTTTAGCTCATCCCCAGTGGCATGGAAGGTGAATAGAAAGAGTACTCACTCGGCCTTAGCCCACGATACCGAAATTTCGAAAAATAGTGATTACTCAGGACCTTGATTCTAAAAATGTATCCCAATATATCAACGGGTCCTAAGGAAACAGACGTAACTCAGCGGGCAGTCTAGAACGGACGTAACTCGCTGGGCCGGCTAGAACGGACGTAACTCGCCGTGCAGGATAGAACAGACGTAACTCAGGAAATAACAAAAGAATTACAATATGGAATTTTTTGAGTTACGTCTGTTCTATCCTGCACGGCGAGTTACGTCCGTTATAGACTTCCCGCTGAGTTACGTCTGTTTCTTTCGGAACCGTAGATATCACGGGTGGGATACACCGTCTCAACCAATCAGAGGGCAGCTTTAAACGGAAAGTCGGCGTAAACACCCGTGATACGATTGGGATACATTTCTATAATAAGGCCCCAGGTCTCCGCTAGGCAACGTATCTAATAGGTATATATTATAACGCAATACTACAACTGAGTATACCTGTATTTTGTTCAAATAAATATTTTGTTAATATATTCTGTAGTTGGATCAGGGGTCAAGTCTTTTGAATGAAACTCTTAGTTGTACTAATAATTTTTTATTCAATTATTATTTAATTTTCATTGGATATATATATAATATAATAGTAATATAATAGTAACCCCTCTTTAATATACAGTTATTGTGGTTTTCTTTATAATTACTATTTCATATAGTTCGGTTCCATTGTTGTGGCAGGTAACACGGTGCTTGGCTGCCGCCTCGAGGATATTTACTACCTGTGAAACATGTAATAATACAATACTTCTTTATTTATTATAAAAACATTTCTCTTTTTTTTTAAACTCAAAAGTGAAATATTTTATGGGCGATTCGTCAATATAATTATGAACATTATGATGAATTACATATTTTATTATACCCTATATGGTCGGATAACTTCTGAAAATTTATCAATTTCTTGATCCCAGGCAACTACTTGCACCCGGTTTCCGGCAGCATTATTGATAAAAAATCTCAACATTCTATGCTGACAGTGTCCTCCCACAGTTCGCTCTTTTTCAACTAAATCGATATAGCCCACGATTTTTCTGTAATTTATAAAGTAATTCATTATTATTATTTTTTTTTTTTTGCATAATATGTTTATTCAAAAACATTAATATTAGTTTATTGGTGTTTTTCTTTTAATTATAATATAAAATTTGAATATTTTTATTCAATTTTTTATTGGTGTTTTTCTTTTAATTGTAACATAAAATTTGAATATTTTCATTCAATTTTGATATCATCGGTTACAAAATTGTCAGTCATGTAATACAAAATCATTGTCATTTCAATTTCGCAACTTACACGTTGGTATCCCCATCTTGAATTTGCCTGAAGGTCTGAGGTGATGTAAACCATGGGTGGGCTGCATGAAGAAAATAATATTTGTTATGAGTTTTTATTATTTTTTATTAATTTTTTTACGTATTTTTAAAAAAATATTTTTTTATTTTATTTTCAATTTATTATTATACAAGTGGTTGATAAAGCTTCACTGCAGTTCAATTTTATTTTACATATAATTAAATTGGGCAATTTTTATGTATAAATTATCGAAGGAATTATTCTCAGAAGTTTGATCGAATCGTGTAAATTATTTTTACTACTATAATAGGTATAAAAAAGACTACGTTAAAGTTTGAAATATTATGTTGTAATGATATGAATAAATGCACTTTAGGTTGGAAGAAATTGAGATGATGTCATTAATTATTATCAATATTTTTTGTACTCACCAGCCATTTCTTCTCGTTATCACTTTCGTGTTGGTTATTATTAACGTTGCCCGTAGCGTAATAACTCTGAAGTAGTTATTTTGTTCATAAACAATAGAGTTAAATAAGGCATACAAAGTACATGTAGATGCGAAACTTCATTAAAAAAAGACAAAAGAAAATTAGTGAGCCATTGGAAATCCATACATTGATGACCATTAATAAAAAAAAACCCGATTTTGACAGATTATTACAAAACAAAAGACACAAAATATGATCTGGGGGTAAACAAGACAAAAACTATGAATTCCGGTTTTAGCGCGCGCGGAGTGCGCGAATAATGTAACGCTAGTAATTATAAATTATAAATGAACGATTGAAGGAAGACTTCGGGGAAATTTTGGGTGAAAACAGGTTTCTTAATTTTTACATTAACTAAATGAGGTCGGTAAAAAAATACCCCCGTACACCTCTTTATGATATTGTTATAAAGGTACACGTTGTATGAGGGTTTAACAGGGGAAGTCACAATGAGACACCCCTAAACTTAGTACCCTGAGGAAATAGTTGATAGAAATAAGTGATATGAAATATCTGAATTACTGGTTGCTGCGTCAACCAGTATTATCGTGAAAACAGTTTTGTTTCAGACTTAAAACTGGAAACACGTTTCGTTGTGCACTCTGAATAAATCTTGATTCATTGATAAACTTACTCTTTCACGCTTCGCCTTGATCATTTCGGGAGAACCCTTTTAATTCTGTTACTCAGTCTCGTACTTTGTAACATTTGGTGTCAGAAGTGGGATCTTCCTGACTCGATTTTGAGCGATTTGTGAGAGAAAGGTGTAAAGTGGTGCTTAAAGAAATACGACGAAAGCAAATACAGGAAAATCATACGAAAACGAATACGAAGAAATGTCTACGAACGAAAGGAGTATCGAACTGCCAGCACCGTCTCCACAGAAACAGAGGCGTGTGACTCGGAGTACTCGGAGACTACCTTCCCTTTTAGCTGAGATCGACGGGATGACCGCGGCCGACCAAAGGCCTGCGACTCCCCCGATCTTGGAAGTTCAGCGACCACGGACGCCGTTCCGAGGAGAAGGAGAGGACCGAGAAGCCTCTCCAAACCCACTGCTACAACGACAGATGAGGAGCCAATTAGTTAGTGAGCTCAATAATACCCGAGAGGAAAATTTATTTGCTCAGGACCGTGCTGAGGAAGAACGTCGTCTGGAGTTGGAGGATCGACGTCGTGAGATGGAGGTTCGCCAACTCGAGGTCGTTCGGGAACGCGAGGAACGAAGGCGGGCTTTCGAAGCGCAACGGGTCGAGATCGAACGAGATCTCGAAGCTCAACGGCTCGAACTCCAGGGCGAAAGAGAGGAACGACTTCGCACCCAGGCTGAACTCCGTTTCCAACAACAGGAACTGCGCCTTCGCCTGGAGAGAGTGGAAAGCCGCGGAGTCCAGGTCCTGGAGGAACAACCCAGGCCGATTCCAAGGAGCCGCACCACGTCCCCCAATCAGGTTCTGAACCAAAACGCGCCCGGCGCGACACCAAGGTCAGACTTTCAGTTTCTAAATAGAGCCGGTACAAGTGGAACGATGCCACTGGCATCGTTCACACCGGTGCGTCATTCTCAAGTGCGTAGTGAGAATGCACTACGTTACGACACCGACGCGAGACATAGAGACCTGACGTGTGGCGATGCTCACCCGGCAGTTGGGAACCCGGGATCGCCACACAGGCATGGCGATAATGTAGAGGCTGGCTCGGCCACAAATTTAGGTCGAGAGGATGCCCGGCTTGCCGTACCCCGAGTAGGAGTCAGCCCAAATTTTACCTATTGCCAGGAATAGCTACATCCGAGAAGGAGTAAGCGGAGTACGAGAGCAGTTATATCCAGAAACTGTATATGTACCGAGAAATGACAATGTTTTTCCACCGCGTACACTTGATAACTTGTACGACGCCGGGAGTGGTGAGGAGTTTCATCATGGTCGTTTTGCGAGGGTGGAGGCAGGTATTCCCCAAAGAGCTCCGGAACAAAACGTTGTTTTGAACCAGGAGAGTTTGCGGAACATAATCACAGAAGCTCTGTCCGCCTTTTCTGCGAACCATCTCGCGCCGATGAATCCCCCCACTTTAACTTTACCAATTGCTGGGCCGTCGGTCCCCCAAGGCTCAAATCCGGAAGTCTCTGCTTCGGAAGACCGATCCAAGAACTCACAGAATGTTAGGCCGATGAATTATGACGGTTCGACTCCGTGGGCCATTTACGAGCGACAATTCACCATGATCGCGGAGTTAAACAACTGGAGTTTCGCAGAAAAGGCTGCGACTTTGCGTGATTACGTCGAATCGCTGAGGAAAAGCCGACTTTGCCGGTTGAGAGTTCTTCGGCTAAGCCCTCCATCACTCCTTGGACGCAGCAAAGTCAGAATAATTCGAACCAGGGTCGTCAAAATAATTCATACCGCGGTAGTACAGGACAGCAAAACCGAAACTATATTAAAACTTGTTTATTTTGCAAAAAGACAGGTCATGATGCCCAAAAATGTTTCGCTTTGAAACGTCACATCGACAATTTGGATAGAAATCAGCCAGATAGATAGAATTCGTGGCGTGACCGGGATAGTAACGGTCGTGACGGCTCAGACCAAAATCAACATCTCTATAATTCACCTTCGAGTTCGCGAACACCCGCTTGTAATTTCCGCGAAAATAGTCGGGGAGGTAATCAAAATCTGAGCCAACCAAGAAACTCAAAACAGGTAGACAAGGGACGAAGACTATCTTGTACCTTATAATAACCTTAACATAATTTACACAGAATTTTGCCTAATAATCATACTCCAACTTTTGACGAATCAGTTATATAAGAGGAGTAGGGGTTTCGGATGATGAATCCAACCCTAATTTCTGGCCTCTCTTTCAGCCTAACCTCTATAGCCTATAACCAAATTTTCTTTCTATCAGGTTATGAGTGATTTGAGTGAAGTTAATGATAATAAATCCTTCGACTCAAGCTCTGTGACCGAATACGATGAGTGAATGTGGCGCTGTTCAATAATTTGAAGTTGGCGTCAGTTATTGATCTGAAGTGTGTGTCATTTCTTCAGTCTGAGGACAGTTTTTATCAAAGGAGGTTATACTAGAGGAATTGGGATTACTTATGGGAATTAAAAACACGATAACCAAACCATAATTGAAGTGATTGGAAAATAGTGCCCTCGCGTTGCCAATAAGTCGATGGGACAGTTATTGCTTACAAACGTAGTGCCCTCGCATCGTCAATAAGTCGACGGGACAATTATTGTTCATACAGGAAGTGCCCTCGCATTGCCAATAAGTCGATGGGACAATAGTGCCCTCGCGTCGTCAATAAGTCGATGGGACAGTTTCTACTCATAAACGAAATGCCCTCGCGTCGTCAATAAGTCGATGGGATAATTATTGTTTACGAACCTAGTGCCCTCGCGTCGTCAATAAGTCGATGGGACGATAATTCCTAAAGGACAATGATCTTTAAACATTTTAAACTCATACTTTAAAGGAGACCTCGAGACGAGTGTTTTGATAGAGTAGCTCATGGCTTTGCCTCAGGATTTGAATTATCTGAACGTCGCTCGGATTGCTTCGTTTCTTAACCTATTTGTGTTAAGCATTTTTACAGTTATCCTCTTCAACTTGATGGGATGATTGAGAAATCCCTGGTCTTTGTCGAAGATGTGTTTCTTACAGCAGTCTTAATCTACGGATCTCAATCTACCTTCGGAAAGACACGGATTTCTACACGTCTTCAGCGGAACACGGATTTCTTCATGGATTTTTGGAAGATCGGACTCTCTCAAACTGGATATGAGCTATGATCGTTCCAATTTCTTCATTATCTTATTCATTATTTGTCAAATACTCAATGAGTACATTTTCCAAAGAACGAAATCTCGTTTCAAAGAGAAACAATGTTCTCAGAATTGAGATTGACTTCACAATCCCTCCTATCCTTGTCCTGTGACTCATCCCTGTCCTCCAACTCCAGGGTGTGCTGCTTTTTCCGGTCCTGATGGTCCTTCTGGGTGCGATCCTTGGTTCCTGTGCTCTGTGAACTTTTCTGAGGAAGTTCGTTGACCGATTTTTCAACGGGTGGACAATTCTCCCACCGGCTGGATATTTTTCTCACCGAGCGGACTCTTCAACTTTGCCCCGGATGGAACCTGCGGGATCTTCACAGGATCTTCGGCATGGATACCCACGTAGTGGCGATGAAGTGGTGGATAATTTTTGGGATTGTGGTGCTTACTATCCACTTTCTGGTTTTCTGACTTTTTCCAGAAAGTAGTCGATAGGCTGATGCCGGATAGTTCTTGGGAGAACACCAGTTTGAAAGAGCCTCAGCTCTATTTTTGTGTCGATTTGTTAATTGTTTTCGACCGTTCTTCCAAGAGTCGGGACGACTCTTCTTCAGCGGGGGGAGTAATGTTATAAAGGTACCCGTTGTATGAGGGTTTAACAGGGGAAGTCATAATCAGACACCCCTAAACTTAGTACCCTGAGGAAATAGTTGATAGAAATAAGTGATATGAAATATCTGAATTACTGGTCTCTGCGTCAACCAGTATTATCGTGAAAACAGTCTTGTTTCAGACTTAAAACTGTGTAACGGTGTACCCTGTGGGCGACCAAGGTGGAAGTGGTCGCTCCCCTTTCCACCGGATGCTCAGAGTAAACCAGGGTCAGATTTAAGGAAAGGGAAGTAAAGAGGAGTGTGAATGATAACACACTGTTTATATTTATAAGAAAATAATAATCAATTTATTCAAGAAATCACGGTATGGGATTCTCCGGGTCGCAGACGGCGGCGGAGTCTCTGGAATACAAGAATATACGGGCTACAGTCAGCTTGACTTATAACTAAATTGCCTATACTCTTATTACTATCTTAACCTATGCGCGCAGTAAATTCTACTTATGAAATAAACACAAGATAATTAAAGGAGTCCTAAACTCCGAAATTAAATATATCAAGAAAATATTAAAGGAAATATTAAAGGAGTTCTATCTCCGAAAATGTCTAACTTATATCAGGAATATTAAATACTAAAGTTCAAATGAGTATTTAATATTAATACGAAATAACCAATCAAATTAATAAATGAATATTACAGGAGAGTTAAAGTACGGTACGGTATTAAATGCTACGGCCTAAATTTATACAGGTTCTAACGGAATAAACGGAACGGTCTACGGTACAATAAAGTCGCGGTGTCTAAACGCGAGACTCTATCCCGGGTGGTCTGAGGTCGCACCCTACAGTCCAAAAGTGAGTCAAGATCAGTGAGCTTGGTCGGGAGCGCCCGGCTTGGCTGGTCGATCAAGACTGCTCGCTGCTGGTCTGGCCGGTCGTTATAACTGCGCTCGGGTGCGCTCTGGCTGCGGGAAGCGGCGCGCCTATCGGCGGCCTGTGAACTACGGTCCGGCTCATCTGGCGGATGGCCGGTTGACTCTGGTGACGGGATGTAGGCCGTCGGTCGATAGGGTATCGATCGCTGGATCGATGTGTTCGTATGGTAATTACCATACGCTAATGGCGGGTTATCGACCGTCGGCTGTACATCCCGTCACACCCCCCTCCTCTTCGGGGTGTAAGCGGAACGCTTATGGGGGTAGTGTTTGTACTATTCTAACTTATTTGCTATTCTTAACCTATTGCTTATTCTATTGCTATTTACATTTGCGGGTGGCCATGATCCGAATATTTATTATTCGTCCACGTCGTTCTTCGTGAACGGCTTGAGATCGCGTACGTGGATGTGTGTGACTATCTTTCCTCGTTCTGGTTTCAGGTCGAATATCACGGGCGATATTACGCGATGTACGGTGTACGGCCCTTCGTAACGAGGCGCTAGTTTGGCGTTTCTATTGGCGGCCTTGTCGGAGAGGATGTGTGTCCTCCTTAGGACTGTCTGTCCTAGCTGGGGTCGCCAGTCTCGGTGTCTCAGGTTGTAGTAGTGTTGTTGTTTCTGGAACGCTCGTGCGAGGTTTACCCGTACGAGTTCGTACGCCTCTCGTAGCCTTTTTAAGCGGGCTTCCGCGGTTAGTCCGTCGTTCTTCCTCTCGACACCCCCTGGTACGGGGAGTTCTCGGCCGAGGTTTAGGTACGCTGGTGTGTACCCCGTGGCGTCGTGCTTGGACGTATTGTAGGCGAACGCGAATTCTGGTATGAGTTCGTCCCACGTTTTCTGGTTCTGGTTAACGTACTGGCGGATCATCGTTTTCAGCACTCGGTTGGCCCTTTCGACGGGGTTGCACTGCGGTGTGTACGGCGGTGTTCGGCGGTTCGTGATGTTGTACTGCTGGACTAGCTTCGTAAACTCCTTGCTATCAAACTGCTTCCCGTTGTCAGTTGTGAATATCTTTGGACATCCGTGTCGGAGTACGGCTAGTTCTTTGACGGTTTTCGTGACGGCGGTGGCGGTGGCGGTTCGTAAGGGTTTTACCTCGACCCATTTCGTAAAACGGTCCTGTATCACCACTAGCTGTGTGTGACCCGTGCTTGACCGGGGTAGTGGTCCGACGAGGTCTACGGAGACGTGCTCCCAAGGTTCGGTCACCAAGGTTGCGTGCATCTGTCCGGCGGTTGCTTGCTGCATCGGTTTGTTTCGCTGGCAGTTACCGCATGCTCGTACATACTGGGTTGCCTCTCTTAACATACCGGGCCAGTAGTAGTTTCGGGCTAGTCGGCTTAACGTTTTGGCGATGCCAAGATGTCCGGCGGTCGGGTCGTCGTGGTTCTCCGAGAGCACTCGCGCGCGTTGCTCTTTGGGGACACATCTTTTCCAATCTTCTTTCTCGCTGGTGTCGTTGAAGTCAAGTGTGTGGAGGATGTGTTTGTATAGCACACCGTCCTGGATACAAAATTCCGGGTTGCGGTCGGGTTCGTCCTGTACGGCCTTCTTCATCGTGAGGTACCACGAGCATGTGATCGGTTGATCGATTGCGTGGAGGAAGTTCCGTGACAGTGCGTCTGCTACAACGTTTTCCTCTCCCTTTCGGTAGCGGATCTCGAAGTCGTACTGTTGTAGTTCGAGGGCCCATCTAGCGAGTCGGCCTGAGGGGCTGTCTAGTTTTTGTAGCCACTTGAGGGACTGGTGGTCGGTGATGACGGTAAAACGGTATCCCTCTAGGTATGCCCTCAGTTTGCGGATTCCCCACACAACAGCGAGACACTCTTTTTCTGTGACGGAGTAGTTTCGCTCTGCTTGATTCAACGTACGGCTGGCGTAGGCGATGACCCTTTCTTCTCCATCCTCTTCTTGGGTCAGGACGGCGCCTAGGCCAATGGAACTAGCGTCGGTTTGCAGTGTAAACGGTTTGTTGAAGTCAGGGCAGGCGAGTATTGGTGTTGTGATGAGGCGCTCTTTTAATTCATGGAACGCTTCTTCCTGAGAGGCTTCCCATTGCCATTTTGTCCGTTTTTTCAGGAGTTCGTGCAGGGGTGCTGCGATCGTGGCGACGTCTGGTATGAAACGTCTGTACCACGATGTGATTCCTAAGAATCGGCGGAGTGCCTTCCTGTTTGTCGGTGCGCTTATCTTCCGGATGGCCTCGATTTTGTCCGGGTCGGTACGGATGCCCTGTTCGTCGATTACGTGGCCTAGGTATTTTAGGTTCGTCACGCAAAAGTGGCACTTGTCGGCGTTCATTCGTAAGTTCGCGGCGCGGAGTCGGCGGAATACCTCGCGTAGGTGTTGCAAGTGTTCGTCGAACGTTTTGCTTACCACCACGATGTCGTCTAGGTAGGCAAACGCGTGTGGCTCCATGTCTGGTCCGATCACCTGGTCTAGAAGGCGTTGGAACGTGGCTGGCGCTGAGTGGAGGCCAAAAGGCATCACCTTGAACTGGAATAGTCCCCTCCCTGGGACTGTGAATGCGGTAATCGGTTTGCTCGCTGCGGTCAGTGGTATCTGCCAATACCCGTTCTTGAGGTCGATGGTGGTCAGGTACTTTGCTCCCCTGAGCTTGTCGAGGGTAGCGTTTACCTGGGGTAGCGGGTAGGCATCGCGCTCGGTCACCTCGTTGACTTTCCGGTAGTCAATACAGAACCGTATTTTGCCGTCTTTCTTTTTGACAATTACTACGGGGGAGCTCCAGGGGCCGTATGCTCGTTCGATCACCCCCTCTTCTAGCATTTTCTTCACCTCCGCGTCAATGATGGCTTGCATCGCGGGGTTTCGCGGTCGGTACCGTTGTTTTATCGGTCGGTTGGTTTTTAATCGGATGTGGTGCTTAGTCAGTGGAGTTGCGCCACTGACTTTTTCGAACTTCGGAAGTTCCTCGTCCAGGAACTGTTGCAGGTTGTCTCGTTCTCGCGGCGCGATCGCGGCTAGACCACCAGGTTGGTCTAGGCCCCGGGGTGTGACATCGGTCAGTCTACACGTCGCGGGGTCGATTTCTCGTCCGGCGATCGTTACCCGGATGTCGAGTACGCGTAGGAGGTCGGTTCCGATCAGGATTTCGTAGCCTAATGACGGTAGGACGTAAAACGAGTGGCGAATGAGTTGGCCCTCTATCGCGATCAGTCCTTCGGCTTTTTCGTCCATGCTGGTCTCGGTCCCATCGGCTAGGGTGGCGAAAGATCGTTCGTCGTGTCTGGTCCATCCGGTCTGGTAGCATCGTTCTGCCATTTCGCGGTTGATGTATGACGCCGCTGCGCCAGTGTCTAGCAGCGCCATGGTGGAGTAGCCGGCTATCTCCACTTTTAATCGGAGGCGTTCGTCTGTTAGCGGCCGGATCGGTTCTAGTTTGCTGACCCGGCCGGTTCCTCGTTTCCCGGACGTGGGCAGTTGCAGTCCCTGGAGAAGACTCCGTCTTTCCCACACCAGGAGCAAAACAATTTAGAGGCTTGTTTGCAATCGTGGCGGCTGTGTCCTCTTTGCTTGCATCGCCAGCAGCATTCTTTACGGTCGTAGTAGCTGGCCTGTGAACTCGCGGCTACGGTTTCGTTGGCTCGGGGTTTCGTGCCATTTGTACCGGTGTTCTTTATGACACTATTTGCTGTACCCTGTCTCTGCTCTCTGGTCAGCTCCTCGTATTCGTCTGCCTTCTGTACTAGTCGACCGATGCAATCCACCATGTCGCGGTGGATGTACATGCGGTATGCGGGTCGGAGGCCGAAGTACAGAACATCGAGTTGCTCTTCTGGTCGCATGCCGCCTCTGCGGCGCATGAGGGTCTGGACTGTCGTGATGAATTTTCTGGCGGGTTCGTTTTCTCCTTGGACGCGGTCTCGGATTTGTTTGTCCAACATCCTTCTTTCTCCGGCTGGGACATAGTAATGCTTTAGACATTCTTCAAAACTAGCCCAGTCGTACCAACTATCTCTGGCATTGCGGTACCATAGTTGGGCCTCTCCCTTCAGGAGTTCGGGGAGACTGCGGAGTAGCTGGCGGTCGGTGATCTGGTATGCTTCCTTCAGTTCGGCCACGCGTTCGAGGAAGGAGTGGACGTCCTTCCCATCGAAGTGGCAGTTCCACTTCCGAACTTGGTCGATGACGTTTGGCTCGTCCGCCATCCTCTGTGTTGCCCCGTGCATCGGCGGTGGAGGGTTGGATATCTGTATCAGGAGCGGAGAGTTCGGTAGTTGGGTGGAGTGTAACAGGTTTTGCGGGGGTGGTTGGCTTTGGGGAGGTGGCGGGTTTCGCGGCGGTTCGGTATTTGGCGGATTTTGTGGGGATGCATTCGAGTGCTCGGGTGGAGGCGCAGACGGCAGGTTTTGACCCTCTGACCCTCGTCTAGTGACTCGTCGGGGCGTCTGTCTACTTGGCTCAGTAGCGTTTCTATGGCGTCCCTTCTTGGTCCCTGTGTTTCGGGAGGATCTTCCTGTTGCGGAGACGGTTGGATTGCGGGCGGTGGCGGGGGTAGTGGAGGTGGAGGTGGCGGGGTTGGCAGGTTTTGACCATCTGCCCTCCTATCGGTATGGGACGCATCTACGTCTGCCGTATCCTTCGGCTTGATGATGATGTCTGGGTTAGTACGGGTAAACGCCGCCAAGCGTTTGCGGAGTTCGTCTAGTGTCCCAATGGAGTCTACGTTTACTCGTTTCAGTAACGTTTCTACCGCTTCCTTCTTTAGGCCATAGATCCAGGCGGTTCCTGTCGCTTCTGATGCCATCTTCTTCTGGGTCGGGTTTTACAATGTTCGGTACTTAAAACTAGCTTATACTTAAAAAAAAATCGAGCTGACTGCTGCCTCAAGAAAGAAAAATCGGTCCCTGTTCGGGCGCCATTTGTAACGGTGTACCCTGTGGGCGACCAAGGTGGAAGTGGTCGCTCCCCTTTCCACCGGATGCTCAGAGTAAACCAGGGTCAGATTTAAGGAAAGGGAAGTAAAGAGGAGTGTGAATGATAACACACTGTTTATATTTATAAGAAAATAATAATCAATTTATTCAAGAAATCACGGTATGGGATTCTCCGGGTCGCAGACGGCGGCGGAGTCTCTGGAATACAAGAATATACGGGCTACAGTCAGCTTGACTTATAACTAAATTGCCTATACTCTTATTACTATCTTAACCTATGCGCGCAGTAAATTCTACTTATGAAATAAACACAAGATAATTAAAGGAGTCCTAAACTCCGAAATTAAATATATCAAGAAAATATTAAAGGAAATATTAAAGGAGTTCTATCTCCGAAAATGTCTAACTTATATCAGGAATATTAAATACTAAAGTTCAAATGAGTATTTAATATTAATACGAAATAACCAATCAAATTAATAAATGAATATTACAGGAGAGTTAAAGTACGGTACGGTATTAAATGCTACGGCCTAAATTTATACAGGTTCTAACGGAATAAACGGAACGGTCTACGGTACAATAAAGTCGCGGTGTCTAAACGCGAGACTCTATCCCGGGTGGTCTGAGGTCGCACCCTACAGTCCAAAAGTGAGTCAAGATCAGTGAGCTTGGTCGGGAGCGCCCGGCTTGGCTGGTCGATCAAGACTGCTCGCTGCTGGTCTGGCCGGTCGTTATAACTGCGCTCGGGTGCGCTCTGGCTGCGGGAAGCGGCGCGCCTATCGGCGGCCTGTGAACTACGGTCCGGCTCATCTGGCGGATGGCCGGTTGACTCTGGTGACGGGATGTAGGCCGTCGGTCGATAGGGTATCGATCGCTGGATCGATGTGTTCGTATGGTAATTACCATACGCTAATGGCGGGTTATCGACCGTCGGCTGTACATCCCGTCACAACTGGAAACACGTTTCGTTGTGCACTCTGAATAAATCTTGATTCATTGATAAACTTACTCTTTCACGCTTCGCCTTGATCATTTCGGGAGAACCCTTTTAATTCTGTTACCCAGTCTCGTACTTTGTAACAATATTGTAAAAATTGAAAAACCTTTTTCTTGCAAAAATTTCACCGAAGTCTCCCTGATAGTAGTAGTTTTATTGTTTCGGCTAGCCTTTCGGCGTCTGCCTATCTCATGTACATCTCCATCTCATTCATATACTTTATATACACTTAATTTAATCTAAATATAAATCTAAATATAATTTCATCTCTTATCCTCTGCTTTTTCTGCCCTTACATGTCCCCAGCCCGTCAGCGCGCTTGAGGGGGGGTCGATCCCTCGGCCCCTCAGCGCGCTGCTCGCCCCTGGTCTTCCTGTTCTCGTTCGGCCTCCTGTCTCCTTCTCGCCTCCTCTCTGCTTCGCTTTAGGTTTTTTCCCCACCGGGCTCCTCTCCCGTCTTCGTCCAGGAGTTCGCTTATACTCGTCTCCCATCTCTCCACTTCTCTACATCTCTCCGTCAGGTGTTCTAACGTCTCTTCCTCTTCCCCGCATATCCTACATCTCCGCTGTTCCACGTCTCGCCAGTACTTGTTACTTCCCTCCTCATTGCCACATCTTAGTCTGGCCACCGTGGTGATTCCCCTATCCCTCCTGCTCTTACTTTCCTTGATGTATTTGGGGATTCCCACCGCCCTTATCGTTTTAAACCTCCAAGCGCTCTTCGACTGCTGTATCTTCCCGGCTCTTTCCTGCTTCATCACATCCCTGTCTCTTTCCTCTAGTATTCTTCTCAGACTTTCCCCCCTTGCCCTTCTTGCCTCTACCTCCTCTGAGCTCATACCACATCTGTTTAGGTATGCCTCTCTCTCCGCTCCCCACCTCGTCCTGATCCCTCTGTTCTCGTCTCTGCACCTTTCTGCCCAGCACTCTTTTAATGACTGCTTGGTCTGTTCTGCCCTGACCTTCTCTTCGTGTTGCATCGCTCTTCCCCCCGTGTATATTCTTATTTTGTCTCTTTTTACCTCGTCGCAGACTACGTAGCCTGGCGTCGTTGTCTCCAGCCCCAGGATCCATTTTAAATATTTCTCCTGTGTCCTTTCCACCATCTCCTTCTCTTCCCATCCCCAGATCTCGACTCCGTACATCATGATGCTCTTGACAATTGCGTCGAACAGCTTGCATCTCCACCTAACGTCACCTGGAAAGTTTCTCTGCCCAATACTCCATATTTTGCCCATAGCTATCCTCGCCTTCCTTACCCTCTCTTTCACGTGTTCCGTAGCCCTATTGTTTTTCGTGAACCTGTATCCCAGGTAGTCTATCTTCTTTGTCTCTTCTAACTCTCTACCCTCCCACTCCCAGTTTACTTCCCTTCTTCTCCCCCCTCCTTTACTGCAGATCATGATTTTCGTCTTCTCCGTTAACCGTCAGTTTCCTTTTCTTAAAGTATTTTACTCCTCTCCTTATCATTGCTTCCATATCTTCCTGTTTCTCTGCCATCATGACGATGTCGTCGGCGTACCCCAGGGTCCAGATCTTCTTCCTGCCTATGACCACTCCTCCGTCTTGGCCTCTTCTCATGACCTCCTCCAGGTCCGCTACATACAGATTGAACAGGGTAGGGCTCAGGGGGCATCCTTGGCGTACTCCTTTGTCCGTCCAGAACCTTCCTGTCATTCCGTCTCCTATCCTTACTTTGCAGCTTGTTTGTCTGTATATTTCCCTTACTCTCCTTATCAGCTCCTCGCTGATTCCTCTCCTTCTCATTGCGTCCCAAAGTACGTTCCGGTCCAGCTTGTCGAAAGCAGCTTTCAAGTCAATGAAGAGTAGGTATACCTTCCCACCCGCCGTATTTATCCTCTTCTCTATTATGTGGTTCAGGGTGTAGATATTATCCATAGTACCCCTTCCTTTCCTAAAACCAGCCTGAGTCTCTTCGAACCCACCGCCACGCTCTGCCTCCTCCATAATTCTTTTGTTCAGTATCGACGCGTACACTTTGTACGCTGAGTTCGTGAGTGTTATTCCCCTGTAGGAAGTCTCCCTGATATTTACAATATATAACATTTATGATTTTATTTACAGAATACAGCATACGATAATGCCGCCCTTCCAGAATTGTTCTTTGGCGAAAGCAAGACAATTATTCGCCGGTCTGATGCCGACGGTGATAGACGAGGGTGATCGTGGCGCGGCGGCCTACCGGGCAATTTGCTCGAAGTCCATCTACGGCTCCGCCGAAAACATCTGTGAACAGTTTAGAGCGTTAACGCCGGAGGAACCTAGACTCATACGACGGTACTTGCGACGTTGTGTGTAAGTATTTTATGTACTCTTGTTAAATAAATAATCGTGTGCAACAAAGAGACTGCATCCTAGCTGCACGATATATTATTGTATGTATTTCAAATTCTAATAATCTTTTCTTTACAGATTACGGAAAATGTTCGCCTTGGCCGAAAAAAAAGAAATAATACATCCAAAAAAACGAAAGAGAAGCCAACCAATATCTGAATCCGAATCTGAAGAAAAACCGAAAAGACGTAGGCCAGACACACCGATGTGACGTAGGCCAAGACGAGAAGTCACACCGGAATCACCTAGGCTAGGCACACCTATCAGACGTAGGCCAAGACGAGAAGTCACACCGGAATCACCTAGGCCAGACACACCGATGCGACGTAGGCCAAGACGAGAAGTCACACCGGAATCACCTAGGCCAGACACACCGATGCGACGTAGCCCAAGACGAGAAGTCATATCGGAATCACCTAGGCCAGGCACACCTATCAGACCTACACCGAGACGAGAACTCACACCGGAATCACCTAGGCCAGATACACCGATGCGACGTAGGCCAAGACGAGAACTCACACCGGAATCACCTAGGCCAGGCACACCTATCAGACCTACACCAAGACCTCAAAAACAGCCGGTGCGAAAAAAACATCAAAAATGCAAAACCTGCCTACAAAGAAAATGTTACATTTGTACAAAATTTCCACACGATAGTAACAATTATAAAACCGTAATGAAACAAACAAAAGCATTGCAAAAAAAAACTTGAAAAACAAAAAAATTTAATTAACAAACGTCGGAAGTGAATCAAAACCAAAGAAAACGAAATCAAACTACGGGAGGCAGCTCTAAAAACGCGGGAGACGGAAATACAAAAATTGGTGGATCGAGGTGTAAATCAACCCGATCCACAGTGGGACGAAACCCCGAATTCGTCCCCATAATTCCGAAAAGTGAATTTTGGATTCGGGGAATTTTGACCCTCGGGTGGGGTAGAGAAATGATTGGTGCATTCAAACCTCGAAGGGTATGGTCGTTCGTTCCATACCTGGCTCGATACATTAGTTCAAAGTCAGCCTTCGTTGAGAGTGCACGCGGCGAGTGAAAACGTAAGGAAAAACAGCGAACTTCAAAGTTCAATAACTCGAAAGTTATTTAAGCGATTTCGATTTTTCAAAATGGATTCTACTCCTGGAGGTATGTAGAAAATATTTCTGTATGAGTTAAATTGAAAAGTCACGTTCATCTGCTTGAAATACGACCATGTTTGGTACCCTGTGAAAACGATATAATTTTCGAGACTTATACTTTCAAATGGACAAAAAGTAGGGAACTCCAGGAGACTCCGCTTTGATTCAAGTCTTAGGTCTAGATCAGTCTTTCAACTATCGAAAATGTTTTAGATCATCTGCCATTTTTTGCCGATTAGCGTAGTTTTTTAGTTAGTGTGAGCGAGTACGCAGCCTTCTACCACGCGCGAGGCCCCGGCTGGCGCGGCGGCCGGCTGACGAGCGTCCGGGTCTGCCAGGTGTTCAATAACCAATACGTACAATAGGGAACTTATACCGGTTTTTAACGTGTATAGGGTGTCCGTAACAAAGTAGTACCTACGGTTATTCTAGAGTCACACTGTTCATTATGATTTTTATTTATGATTTGGTTGAGGAAAAAAATTAATTTCAGGAAGAATTCAGTTTATCCAATGAGTTTCATGGTATTTTATTAATTGTAGTTTACGTTAAATATTGCAAGTTCTCATATGCAAATCAATTTCTAATTTTCTGTTGCTTTATTACAGGGTCTAGTACCGACGACAATTTACTATATACCCGGAGGGAGGTCTTCGTTATTGTGAAAGGGCGTTTGAATGAACCATTCGCCGATTTATTGGAACACCTTTCAGCAGAAATTTTCAACAAAAGTGGACGTTCGGTGCTCATTCAGGAGGATATGAAGAAGTCTTTGTCGACCCTATTTGCCAAAATGCGAACAAAGTGGCAATCGGTCAACAGGTATCAAGACAGCTTTTACAACAAATACGAGAAATGGCTCGATGGGCACGTGTCCTTTCCGGTACCTGCTCCTTCTCAGAAGACACCTGCAGTGACCGCGACCGCTGCACGTGGTCCCCGTTCTAAGAACTTCGAGTCATTAAGTGAAAATTCGAAACGAAGGAAGACCGAAGAAGTCCGTGCAACGTTGACTACAAGCGAGTTGGCATATGCTACTCAAATGA
>JAEUYN010002116.1:0-32948 GCA_018257835.1 Euura lappo | reverse complement strand
AAAAACTCGTAAAACGCAAAGATAAATTGGAAAAACGACCGTTTCGAAAATTTTTGAAAAAAAAAATACTAAGATAAAAGCAGAAGGTCGTAAGCGCCCAACTTACGACCTTTTGCACTTACATTTTTCGATCTCGTAATTCCAATTGATCTATACGTTTCGAACGTTTTCAGGGCGATTGGCGTGAAAAAAAAAATTATACAACTTTACGCCATTATAAACAGCAAAAAGTCGTATAATGGCGCGTAGGTCGTTATGTCATTAGACACGCGACATACGTTACGAATGTTTTGTTCATCGCCTACGTTAAGTTATCGACGTGGTAGGGGGTCTCTGCTGTGTATAAATACAACGGATCGGACGAATTCAGACCAGAAACCTATTTCCAACGGAGTAAGTGGCTACCTTTAACATGAACAAGATCGTCTGTCTTCTTGTCGCCTCATTGGTGTGCGTGGGTGTTGCCAGCGGTAAGTTAGAGACCAATAGCATATGCTCGAACGTTCTATTTTCCAATACAATGAAACCTCACTTATGCTTATTTCAATTGGGTACGCTGGAAAATACATACATATAAGTGAGAATAACGTAAAAAAAAAAACTAATTGAGAGTGAAGTGGTTCGATAGCTTCCACGTTAGCATTGCAATTATCCACACACACCATCAACAGGTGAAAAATATTTAATATTTAGAAATATATTAATATATTAATACGTAGAAATATTTTTGCATCAAGGAGTAAAATATTCTCGAAACAACAAGGATACAATATTCAAACTGAGAATATTTGAATTGTTGATTGCAATTCCAACTGGACGTATATATCGAAAGCAATCAATTTTTGAAGTGTTGTGTCACGAAATATCGCGTGTCTAATGATGTAACGACGTAAGCGCCATTATACGACGTTTTGCTGTTTATAATGGCATAAAGTCGTACAATTTTTTTTTCACGCCAATTCGCTCTGAAAACGTTCAAAACGTTTCAATTGAAATTACGAGATCGAAAAATGTAAGTGCAAAAGCTCGTAAGTTGGGCGGATACGACCTTCTGCTTTTAACTATCAATATGATTCATCGAATTTTTTAAATGGTCGTTCTTTCAATTTATCTCTGCGTTTTACGAGTTTTTACAGCTATAAAACAAAAATCGTGAGAAATAAAAAAATCAAAATGGCGCTTCCGACCTTCTGCTTTTAAGTACCGATATTATTTATCGAACTTTTTAAAATGGTTGTTCTTTCAATTTATCTCTGCGTTTTACGAGTTTTTACAACTACTCAAAAAAATCGTGAGAAATAAAAAAAATCAAAATGGCGCTTCCGACCTTCTGCTTTTAAGTACCGATATTTTTTATCGAATTTTTTTAAATGGTCGTTCTTTCAATTTATCTTTGCGTTTTACGAGTTTTTACAGCTATTTAAAAAAATCGTGAGAGATAAAAAAAAAATCAAAATATCTAACCATTAATTTGTACAAATACACATAATTCATTACCTAATTCATCATAGGATGTTTTACATGATCAGATTTTATGATAGAAAAAAATAGGGGGACACCCGAGGCGGGATCGAACCGTGGTCCTTCGAATTTGGAAGCAGTAACGCTACCGCTTGAGCTACGGTACTTCATAGTAATGTAACAAAGTTTTAGGTGCATAAGCTTTGATATGATTGTGATTGATTTCAGTTTTGTCTACAACACGAATTAAATAACTGATTGGCTGAACACATATGGGGGGTTCCATGGCATTTCACCTAATCGGTGAAGGTCACCGACGCCGATCTTGATGTCAATTTTTTTCTAAATTCGTCTATCGAAAAAAGTGAACACGTGTTCCGCCGTTTTTCGATTCAGCCACGTTTTCAATTTTTTTTTAATTTTCCAATTTTTCATCCTTTTCGCGAACAGACTTTTTTCAACTGGCTCTAACTTCGAAAGCTTTGACTTTTTTCGAAAGATGATAGGGACATAAAATGTGCCAAAAAGACTGAGCTTTTCGAAAAAAAAATTTGACAATCTTTTCCAACTACACAGTTCTGGGATATTTTTTATAATAGAGAAGAAATCGATATATCATTGATTTGGACACCTTCGATTTTCCTGAAACTTTGTACCTGAAATCAACCACCCACAATCAAGTTATCCTCCAAAGGAAATTATGGGCCTCGGATTCGTTCGGAAGTTACACGATGATAGGTGCCAAAAAATCGGACAAATCGCAATATATCTCAGGGAAATCAATTTTAACTTTGAGCAGACAAGTTCTCATGTTCCAAAAATCAGTGTTTGCTGAAAAATGAAATTTTTCAAAAAATACCCGACGTCGTAAAAAAAAAACGAGATTATAATTTTTTTACCGTGCCAAGTATATTTTCACGTACATTTATGAATGTAGATACTAAGTTTTCACGTGGTTCCGATCATAAAATAAGTTCTAGATTCGCGAAATTCGAAATAAAACTTCAAGTGTACGTCAACGTTGACATTATCGACGGTTGCAGCGAACAGAAGAGCGAGCTGCGGTAGTACTCAATCAGAACTCAAGTTTGCAACAAAACAAACTATCTTGTATACTGAAAAATTCAACCGTATACCTAAATGCTGAGATCTCGAAATTTCAATGAATCATCCGATAAAAAAGCGACTAGTTAAATAATTTAACTAATGACAGTATAATATTGAAATAGTTGAATAGTTCAGATTCAATCATTTCAATCATCAATATTCAATTTTTCATCAAGTACGCTTTTCTTGTCGAAATTAAAATTGATAAAATTGATTTCCCTGAGATTTCTTGCGATTGTCCGATTTTTTGGCACCTATGATGGTGTAACTTCCGAACGAATCCGAGGCCCATAATTTCCTTTGGAGGATAACTTGATCATTAGTGGTTGATTTCAGGTAAAAAGTTTCAGGAAAATCGAAGGTGTCCAAATGAATAATATATTGATTTTTTCTCTATTATCAAAAATATCCCAGAACGGTGTAATTGGAAAAGATTGTGCAATTTTTTTTCGAAAATCTCGGTCTTTTTGGCACATTTTATGTCCTTACCATTTTTCGAAAAAAGTCAAAGCTCTTGAAGTTAGAGCCAGTTGACAAAAGTCCGTTTGCGAAAAGGATGAAAAATTGGAAAATTCAAAAAAATAGAAAACATGGCTGAATCGAAAAACGGCCAAACACGTGTTCACTTTTTTCGATGCACGAATTGAGAAAAAAATTGACATCAAGACCGGCGTCGGTGACCTTCACCGATTAGGTGAAATGCCATGGAATCCTATATTTAACCGTGATGACTGTTTATTCATAAAAATATAATTATTAATGAAAACTCTTTTATGAAGGACGATGCTGTCGCCATCATAATTTCTTTCTTAGTTAGTATATATTTTTCTAGTATTTAAGGATTCAATAATTTGAACGATACTTACCGAAGTATAATTACAGTTATGTTGCACTTTAGTAATTGTTATCTGATTTGAAAGTTTCTCTTTCAAAAGATGGGGAGATGTTTAGAATAGCCTGCTACGATTGTAGGATGGGTATAGAACATGAGAAGAAAGAAATTATGATGGCGACAGCATCGTCCTTCATAATTTCTTTCTTACTTCTCATGCTTTTTACCCATCCTACAATCGTAGCAGGCTATTCTAAACAAGTTTCTTCAAAGAAGTTGAAACGAGAAGGTATATATTTGACTCAATCGGATTTGCCTCAGACAATCTTATACACAAAATTATTCTACACGGCTTTATTATGCACGACGTTATTTTACCCAACATTATTTGACACAGATTTTATTGAGCAAGGTTTGACTTAGCCCGAAATTTGTAAGTGTCTTTTTTCCTCGCTGCGCTATTATACACAGTTTTTTTCGTACACGGATGTATTTTGCACGGATTTTACTTTACACGTTTTTGTGAAATCGAGATAAAAATATATTTCCTCACAGTTTTTCTTCTGCACGGCATTATTATGCACGAGCATTATTGTACACGACATTATCAAGCACGAGTTTTATTCTACACGGCGTTATTGTGCACTAATTTGATTTTACATGACATTTGCCGATGTACGCCTTCGTTTTCACAATTCCTGCAGAATTCTTGATATTCGTCACTGTCAATCATTGGAATATTCGGGGGAAAAAAAACATTGACATGAATAGGCCAATGGCCTTGCTGTTGGATGAATACTTGTGAATGATGTTCAACTGTTGCCGACAGTAATTGAACTCTTTGAAATTGGGGGAATGGGAAGGAAAGGTAGGGGAGACCGGGGCAAAGCGGATACCCTAAGACTTATTCGGACATAAAACATAAAATATCGACTAAAGCTTCATTATGTCGTATATATTTTGTAGTTTGTACCTTTAGGTAAGCGATTATGACGGTCAAACCCGATATTATTGCGATGTGATTGCGTCATAATCGTTATACAACTAACCTGCAAATTGATCACTTTGCCCCGATATTGGGGTAAAGTGATCAAGTCTATGAGGTAAAGCGATGACAACTGGAACAATTCGTATTATGACGAGTTTATTATTCGTATTATGATGAAAATAACGTCAAAAGATCGCAAAATCTGTACTTATAACCCTGAGTCTGAGAAATATATGTGACTGTAAAAATGTGTGATACTTAGTTGAATCGAAAATGTTCAAAACACTACACCGCTGTCGCGATTCATATCTCACCCAAAGTGAGGTGAGGTTGACGCTCGGCGGCTAACAGCGCTCGTGGCGTACATGGCCACTTTTCCCTGACCATATTACCCCGCAGGTAAACCGACAACAAATTAATTGAAAACTCGATGCAAACTATGTTTAACAAAAAAAGAATTGACAGTACCATTAAGTAGACGTTACAAGGAATCGATAAAAAAATAAACCCAGTCAAAACATGCCATTGACGGCACGATAATCCGAAATCTGAGTTGCCGAAAACGATCAATTCTACACGGCATGAAACAAAATTGATTGATTTTTCCCGAAATATTGAATATTTCATGGGGTTCAACTATTTCATTTTGTAAAGTACGTTAGCACAAACCCTCGGTGTAAATACTGCCTCCTTAGAATCGCTCAACAAGAAATTATTCAAGATGGTCACTTTACGGCCCCGCATGTCCACATGGCCCCGGTCTCCCTATGTTAAAAATAAAAACTATGCGTACGTCATCACGATATAGATAAAACGTGTTTTTTGAACGTTATGCTCTTTGTTTGGAACCATTTTATTCTCTACATTTCATTCTACACGGAATGTTCAAACCATTTTCAACATGTCAGGTTCTACTCGATTTGTCAAATATTGTCATGATATCCTGATTGTTTCAGGAGTCGACCCAGGCGCGGGTTCCAGGAGCATCGGTAAGTTAAAGATACAGAGATTTTCGGTAGTGACAGATATTCACTTGTTGTTCGAATTTAGCTCAACCGAGTCGAGCACCGCAGAATCAATTTTTCAAGTATTGTGTCTCGAAATATTTAACGGTATACTTATTTTGCAGCAATTATTCTGCAGACTTATCGAATCGTTATGCCTACATTTTAGTATCACAGTAAATAAGATTTAAACGTAAAATGGTACCGAAAGTGGAAAATCGACCATTCGTCGAACTCATGTACCTATATCAAGAGCAATTAACTTTTTAAGTGTTGTGTCACGAAATATTCAACAGCACAGTTAACATTTTGTAGCACGTATGTTCTGCAGGTAAGATTCACTGAATCGTTAAAAATAAACCGAATGCGTGGTATCACGATAAGATAAAATGTGTTTTTGACCGTTATGCCTCTTTGTTTGGAACCATTTTATTCTCTACATTTTATGCTACACGAATGTTCAAACCATTTTCAACATGTCAGGTTCCACTCGATTCGTCAAGTATTGTCATGATATCCTTGATTTGTTTCAGACACAATCCTACGTTGAGGTTGCCATGAAGCTGAAGTAATAAGCGTAGCATGAGTTAAAGATAACCAGATTTAAGGGAGCGTTCAAATATTACGAAACATTAATAAGGGGGGTGGGGGTCAGCCAGTGTTACGGTAATGTTACGTGGGGGGAGGGGGGCGTCAGTTGCCTGTTACGTAACTTTAATTGAACACTAAAAACGAGACAAAAATGTTGAACCTTTCTGGAATACCAAAATTTAGTATTAGACATTAAAAAAATTAATTCTATATATGACAATTTTGTAGATTAATATGGCTGGGATAATGTTACGTAACATAGGGGGGGGGGATAGACTCGTGTTACAATTTGTTACGAAGGGGGTAGGGGGGGTCAAAATCGGCTGAAAAAAGTTACGTAATATTTGAACGCTCCCTTAAAAATAAAAACTATGCTTACGTCATCACGATATAGATAAAATGTGTTTGTTGAACGTTATGCTCTTTGTTTGGAACCATTTTATTCTCTACATTTTATGCTACACGGAATGTTCAAACCATTTTCAACATGTCAGGTTCCACTCGATTCGTCAAGTATTGTCATGATATCCTGATTTTTGTTTCAGGAGTCGAGCCAACCGTGGTTGCCGAACTCAACGGTAAGTTAAAGATACAGAGATTTTCGATAATGACAGATATTCACTTGTTGTTCGAATTTAGCTCAAGCGAGTCGAGCACCGCGGAATCAATTTTTCAAGTATTGTGTCTCGAAATATTTAACGGTATACTTATTTTCCAGCAATTATTCTGCAGACTTATCGAATCGTTATGCCTACATTTTAGTATCACAGGAAGTAAGATTTAAAATCGTAAAATGGTACCGAAGTGGAAAATCGACCATTCGTCGAACTCATGTACCTATATCAAGAGCAATCAACTTTTGAAGTGTTGTGTCACGAAATATTGAACAGCACACTTAACATTTTGTAGCACGTATGTTCTGCAGGTGGTAAGATTCACTGAATCGTTAAAAATAAAAACTATGCGTACGTCATCACGATATAGATAAAATGTGTTTTTTGAACGTTATGCTCTTTGTTTGGAACCATTTTATTCTCTACATTTTATGCTACACGGAATGTTCAAACCATTTTCAACATGTCAGGTTCCACTCGATTCGTCAAATATTGTCATGATATCCTGATTTTTGTTTCAGGACACAACCCAGGCGCGGCTGCCGCCGGGGCTAGCACAAGCGGAAGTAAGTTAAAGATACAGAGATTCTCGATATTATCGAGAATCTCTGTATCTTTAAGGGAGCGTTCAAATATTACGAAACATTAATAAGGGGGGTGGGGGTCAGCCAGTGTTACGGTAATGTTACGTGGGGGGAGGGGGGCGTCAGTTGCCTGTTACGTAACTTTAATTGAACACTAAAAACGAGACAAAAATGTTGAACCTTTCTGGAATACCAAAATTTAGTATTAGACATTAAAAAAATTAATTCTATATATGACAATTTTGTAGATTAATATGGCTGGGATAATGTTACGTAACATGGGGGGGGGGGATAGACTCGTGTTACAATTTGTTACGAAGTGGGAAGGGGGGGTCAAAATCGGCTGAAAAAACGTTACGTAATATTTGAACGCTCCCTTCAAAATAGAAACTTTGCGTACGCCATCACGATATAGATAAAATGTGTTTTTTGAACGTTATGCTCTTTGTTTGGAACCATTTTATTCTCTACATTTTATGCTACACGGAATGTTCAAACCATTTTCAACATGTCAGGTTCCACTCGATTCGTCAAGTATTGTCAAGATATCCCGATTTTTGTTTCAGGATACGACTCAGGCGCGGCTGCCATAAGCAGAGGTAAGTTAAAGATACAGATTTTCGATAATGACAGATATTCACTTGTTGTTCGAATTTATAACCTTATGCTCTTTGTTTGGAACCATTTTATTCTCTACATTTTATGCTACTAGCTCGGCGTAGCGCGCTTCGCGCGCTTCAGAAACCGACTTTATGCGTTAGGGCGTTCTTCAATGTCCTCAAAAAAAAATATCAGTGTTGTAGGTTTAATTGAAATCTGTTTGATTGGATACAAATCTCCTCACCAAACGGATCACCACAAAAATATTTTTGCGGAGTTACCTCAAAATATGTTACGTTATCGTTAAAGAACAATTGATTCAGATTAATTTGAGCTTGTGTATTGTTCGTTAACGGATAGTATCAACTGTTAAGAGTGTTTCAGAAGTAATCGCGTGCTCATCATAAAAACGTCTTTTAACGACACAGATTTCGTGCAGAACTGTAGGTTTATAATGTTAGCATCTGCAGTCAAGATAATTGTCTGCAAATACGGTAAATCATTTGCGCGTACCTTGAATATGCAGAATATAACTTTCATTTGCGCGTTTACTTGTTCTCGAGAAAAATTAAAATAAAATTGGTTGAACAAAAAAAATTCCAAATCTACAAAGCTGGTATCAAAATCCAGTATTGCCCATATATAGGCAGACAAAAAGTTACATTCCGAAATGACTGATTCTGAAATTTTACTTGTTTGCTGCTTAACTAACCTAAATGAAACCGAACGAACTGAAGTCATCAAAATTATGCGTCATTTTCGATATTCAGCTTGATTCACTATCATTCTCACGGCTTTCTTTGTTTAGGAACTGGAACGGACGAAATTGAACCGCTCCCGGCGCATCTGCACTAATGAATTTTGGTACCAGCTTTGTAGATTTGGAATTATCATTTTCTCAGTGGTTGCGGTAATGATTACTGATCAATTATTGTGGGTGCTGTTTGCGCACATGACGCGCAAACGATTGGCATGATAATTTATCTGAAATTCTGTCAAGCGTTTGCATAACAGGTATTGTATTTGAAAACTGGATGCTGAAATTCAACTGCCCCATTTTATTCGTATTTTTCTCGAAAACGAGCGAATGCGTAAACGAAGTCGAGTTATATTTTTCATGTTCAAGGCACGCACTGCAGATGCTAACTTTATAAACTTCAGAACTGTAGACAAATGCATTACTCAATACGTCGCTGTCCACCTCAACGCGACGCATCTCTAGATCTCGCACCATTTTCCATTCGATCCCAATTTTTTTATGTTGTCTTTTTAGCTCTGAAATAATTCTATGACTTTCAGGTGATTCTTTGAACCGATCCTTAGGTACTTTGAAGTACTTATTGTTCTTCGCACTTCAAACTTTAGCCTTTTATAAGTTCTAAAAAGTTCACGAGAATTCTGTTGCTGCAAAACAACCATTCCTCATTACTTTCGCCATCAGAAACGTAGGCAGATTGTTCTATATTTCCTTTTCAAATATTTATTAATTTCAAGTCAGATTCAAAATTCTGACCGATAATCTTCACATCCTGATTCTCAATCGTATGTCAAGAATAGCCGAGCAAAGATAATGTTTCGGCAACGTTTCGGAATGAGATCTACTATTTTTTCTTGAATTCAGAAAAATCAGAAAACCGCTGATCCCGATATCTGATATTCATAGTCTTTCATTTTTTCTGCGATCCCTGTGCTGGTCCGTTTGGTGACTGATAGGAGCATATAGGGGAACGCGAATGAACGGTGGCGTTTATCAGGAATTATAGGAGCTGCATTTTTTCTAGAATCTTACCATCCCGTAATCGCATCCCGCAATCCCCATTATCTATCTTTTCTGCATTTTTGTGAATGTTTGAAGGACCATTGAACTGACCTGGCTGACCTAACCAGAGTCGCGCACGGCGAAGATATGGGATTTCTATGTTCATTCTTCAATATGTAGGTACTTTAAGAAGGAAAACAGTTTTGTTTTTTGGCAGAGTCACTACAAACAGTTAATTTTTCTTTCAAAGTCAACCTGGTGATGAAAGTTTCCGAAGAATCGTACCGTGTATTTCTGAGCATCACCAACGTTCATTTACAGCAGTCAGACGGCAAAGTTCATGGTTCAGAATCACTATATAGTATATTAAAAGTGTGCTGATAACTGTCAGCTGTCAGATCAAAACTGACATAACCATCGCCGTACCCGTTACTTATAGAAAATCTACCTTTTGCATGAATTTTGCCACAAATGAACACAACACGAATTTTCCTGGATGAAGGTTATGTGAAGACTAATAAATATCAAAACCTGCCTCAAACATACCTTTCATCGAGATCAATTCAGCTGTTCAAAATCTTGAACTTTTGTTCACCTCTTCAAAATTTCGCGAATCAATCCAGCCGTTCAAAGTCTTGGTCTCTTCGAAATTTCGCAAAATACGTTATCGCTTTGAAGATACAGGTTATCGCTTTGAATCACGCTTGTCAAAAACGACAGCTTCGAACGGCGCGAAGTCAGCGGACAGACATTTTCACCATAATATCGCCAGCCTCAAACTGCGCGAAGTAAGCAGACAGAAATTTCTCAGATCAACCGCCAGCCAACCAGCATCGCGGAAAGGCGGTGACGGAAGTGCGAGATCATCATCGGTGACGGAAATGCGAGATTAACAGCGATGACGGAAATGCGAGATTAATCGTGACAACCGATCTTTTTATATTGGACACAGAATGGTCAAACCATTTTCAACATGTCAGGTTCCACTCGATTCGTCAAGTATTGTCATGATATCCCGATTTTTGTTTCAGGATACGACCCAGGCGCGGCTGCTGCCGCAGCTGCCGCCGCGGCTGCCATAAGCAGAGGTGAGTTAAAGATACAGATTTCCGATAATGACAGATATTCACTTGTTGTTCGAATTTATAACGTTATGCTCTTTGTTTGGAACCATTTTATTCTCTACATTTTATGCTACACGGAATGTTCAAACCATTTTCAACATGTCAGGTTCCACTCGATTCGTCAAGTATTGTCATGATATCCTGATTTTTGTTTCAGGAGTCGACCCAATGACGGTTGCTGCAATCACCGGTGAGTTGAAGATACAGAGATTTTCGATAATGACAGATATTCACTTGTTGTTCGAATTTAGCTCAAGCGTGTCGAGCACCGCGGAATGACGACTTAATCACAGTCCTTTTCACTTAAATTTCAGATCAAGTGGCAGATGTCAGACACAAACTGGAGTTATTTGCGGCTGGTGTTAGACGGTCGGTCACCAGTAAGTTCAAAACAATGTCACCCAATGAAGATATTCAAGTCATAGCTAGTAAGACATGCGTCAAATTTTGACAAAGTACAATAGTGTCATGACGTACCTATTTTATTTTGCAGATGGCGGTTCCCAGGTGGCCACAGCAGACGCTGGTAAGTGCCAAGTGGATACACTTACGTGACCAATTTATATGTCACCAAAACGCTCGAATTATCTTTGTCTCCGTATTCTGGAAAATCATTCCGTTTGATATCAGGACCTCTCTATTCCTACTTCAGATGCTTTGGTGAGTGCCGGAAAACATCTCGCAGCCGCTGTAAATTCTGTCCTAGCAGGTCACGGGGGTAAGTTGAAGACGACTTTTACCCTTTAAAAATGTTTTTGTTATCTACTGTTCGCTTCACATATCAGGGTGAAGTCGAGAAATTGTTTTAATTGACCGAGATTTTCTATTTTGATTCTTAATATTTCATTCTTTTTTTCACTTATTGCCATTATATCATGCGTCAATTGGTGAATTTTCACTCTGTCATGATACGCCTATTTTATTTTCAGAAGACAGAACCCAAATATATAACGAATTCATGCGTAAGTGACACTCATTCGAAAAATACATCAAGCCTAGCTTGATTTTCATCCAGCTGTTGTTAGAACTGAGTGAGAGTCGAACACGACTTGATCATAACATCTGTATTCGAATTTCAGATTTTGTCAACGAAGTAGAAACCAATATTATAACCCATTTGCAAAGAGCTGGAAGCAGCGCCGGAGGTGAGTTGAAGACGATTGTGCCCATCTAGAATATCGCGCCTCAATTAGCACTTGAAAATTGCCTAAATTATTGAGGTATCTTTTAATTTCCAGGTACCCACTTTCAGATCGAAGCTTCTGTGACCTCATTTACTCAATTATTCGACTCAATCATCCCCAAAGTCAATGCGATTTTGGAATGCTGCTATCGACTGCCCCTAGTAAGTTGGAAACAATCGTACCATTAGAAATATAATTGTCATACTGAGATCTATCGTTTGCTACAAACCAAATTCCAATGAGGCTTTCATAAATTGATCTATTTCCTTAGCCTCCAGTTAGGCAAACGTATTTGATACTCAACATTCGATCCCTGATTTCAATTGTACCACCAGTTTAGTACTGCTAAACTACGATCCTGAATATTTTGACTTTTTATATTATTTCCAACATCAACTAAAATATGATGATTTCTTAAATTATACTTTCAATGTGTTCTGGTAATTGCCATTGAATCGTAATTTCACTTTCTCAGGTGGATCTGGATCTGGATCCGGATCTCCATCTGGATCTCCATCTGGATCTGGATCTGGATCTGGATCTTCATCTGGATCTGGATCTGGATCTGGATCTGGATCTGGATCTGGATCTGGATCTGGATCTGGATCTGGATCTAGATCTCCATATAGATCTAGATCCAGATCTCCACCTGGATCTGGATCCAGATTTCCATCTGGATCTGGATCTGGATAATCATAAATCCCATGCCAGTCCAGCTGAACCGAAGCAGCGGAAGAGACTATTGGTGAGTGTCATCGACAGTATCTGCACCTGATACGAAGATGCTGAATATATTTATTCACTAATTTTGGTGAATCTATTCGCAGGCCACTTCTTAGCAGCTATCGCGGAGCGGAATATTCGGAACCGCTTGTGCTAATCTGAAGAACTTTTTGTGGAAGAACGTAAATCATCTGCTGGACGAGAGACTACCACTTTCTTCCAGCACGTCTTCCAATTGATTACTGAATATGTATATACCAGTAAGAATAATGTAAAGCTGCATAAGATTGTGAGCAATAAAAATCAATTTCGAAAATATTCATTCGCTGTATCGTATAAATTTTCCATTTCCCAAAACAGATTCCGAATACAAAAGAATAAAGACATTCAGAGACCCTCATAAAAACGATTACTTTTTCCTTCCGAGTCACGTGACACGTGAAACGGTTTTTTTATTTGAAACACCCGCATGAAAAGTTTGATTCCGTTCGGATCGCTAAACCGATTTGGATGAAATTTTCAAGGCATACTGTTCTTATTCCGAGGCTGTGCCAATGAAGTTTGCAAACGTCGCTCGCTAACCATGTTTAAGTACAAAACACCGTGAGGAATATTACGATACAGATAATTAGTCACTGATTATCCGACAATAGTGATTCAAAAACCGAAAGACATTCAGGGCCGGTTCCATCTCAAATCAGGCAGCCAGGTAGGGACGAAAAATTCAAACGATTCGAAAAAAATGTATAACATTCTTCAACGAATTTAAGGAGACCCGTATTTTTTTATTTTGCTGTAAAAAAATTTGGTCCCCCTGTACGGCTATTTTCATTTTTTGACGAAAACGCCTTTGTACGAATCGCGAAAATTTCATTTTTCGTTCAAAATGTGCGTATTTCTGTGTCCTTTCAGGCGGTACCAAGATGATGATGATCGGTTGAAAAATGCCAAAGTTATCCGACATAAAGTAAAATAATGTGAAGAAATTCGACCACGATTTTCGGCAATTGCATATTTTTCGATTCTATCGCTGATTTTTTCTCGAATAGTCCACAAAAAGCACTAAATTCTCGCGCGAGTTTCGTTTGCCGCCAAGCTGCTTGAAAAAAGTTATGATTTTTCAAATGTCGCGAATTTTTATAGCATACGAGTTTCCTCCTGGAGACGTACTACAGCCGGTATCCCCACCAACACAGCAGACACCCGCCTAACTGGCAGTTTTATCCCTACCTACGGGTCACCCTACCAACGGTTCTCTGTGTGCAGGAAAAAGGAAGCCGAAACCGGCCGTAGGGGAGACCGGGGTCAGTTGTGACAGTTTGCAGTTTTGCCTTTACTAAGCTCAAACTACAACGATCACATAAATGTTTCAAATACCGTAGGAAAGAGCATTCAATTGCCGACAAAATTACGCTAAGTAGGACTTCCTAGCATTAATAGAAAAAAAGTACAAGCCCGACAAAAAAAAAATGGAAAAATGTCACAACTGACCCGGGTCCGGGGAAGTTGTGACAGCGAATGGGGTCAGTTGTAACACAAGGTTTTCACACAAAATCCAATTAATAATCACGATTGCGACATCCATTGAGGTCATTCTAACTCGGGACCACTTTTTGAACCAAGTCATGTCGTTCGAAAATGGTGTGGAGGGATATTTTCTAGCTGTTTTCCGTTTATGACTTCGGCATTAGCTGTTTCATAGGTTAAACAGTTATCACGGACTCGTTATATTTTTTTTCTACTCTTTCGAGGCATTCTAACATGGAGGGACTAAAACAAACATTTTCGTATCAAGTAAGCTGAAATGTTACAGTATTATTCCATATCAAAATGTTGCAACTGCTCCCTGTCACAACTGACCCAAAACGATTTTCCTAACTTCTGTGTGAAAATTTCGTTCATTTTCGCAATCCAAAGACTCGGAAAACCGTTAGAGCTGATCGAGAAATGTTCAAGGAAACGTATGGGTAAAGAATATTCGATGTATATACCATCGGAATCTAGATATCACTGTTCGACTGAAATCGTAAAAACTAACTTTGGGCCCGATAATACACCCCTCGCAATGCGTCTATTTCACGCGTTAGAAGCTGGCATGTGGATAAGCATTTCCGGACTGACTACATGCAAGACATACTGTAGGGACATAAACATACTTATTTTACTTTGAGAGATATTTGCGATGTAACAACTGACCCCTGTCACAACTGACCCCGGTCTACCCTACCTTCACTGCAAGAACAAGTCAACACCCGTGGGTCCAAGACGCAAAAATCTAGATAATCTTAGTAAATGATTGATAGTTTATGTATTCAATCATCTTATACTCAAATAAATATAATATATTTTCATACCCCTGTATTTCCTTGCATACATAGATAGGCTTCATAATTTCAATCAAAATTCGCGATATTTGAAAAATCATAACTTTTTTCAAGGAGCTTGGCGGCAAACGAAACTCGCGCGAGAAGTTAGTGCTTTTTGTGGACTATTGAAGAAAAAATCAGCGATCGAATCGAAAAATATGCAATTGCCGAAAATCGTGGTTGAATTTCTTCACATTATTTTACTTTATGTCGGATAACATTGGCATTTTTCAACCGATCATCATCATCTTGGTACCGCCTGAAAGAACACAGAAATACGCACATTTTGAAAAAAGATGACCTAAATCCGTCCATTGGTTGGAAAGTTACGGCCGTTTGAACGAAAAACGAAATTTTCGCGATTCGTACAAAGCCGTTTTCGTCAAAAAATGAAAATAGACGTACAGGGGGACCAAATTTTTTTACGGAAAAATAAAAAAATACGGGTCTCCTTAAATTCGTTGAAGAATGACATACATTTTTTTCGAATCGTTTGAATTTTTCGTCCCCACCTGGCTGCCTGATTTGAGATGGAACCGGCCTCAGAATGATATCCAAACGAGAAGAGTCGGTGCCTTCCCCGTGCACCCCTTCCATGGTTAAAGACATGACATGATTTTCCCGTTAAAAATTAAATCACCTTATGGCATCAACGGGCCTTCGATAATCTTGAGTCATTTCGTATCTAGATATGGTATAGAGGACATTTGAATGACGGGATTCGTTTACCCCGATTGTCGAGTCTGATATTGTATTCATATTGTATTGACGCAAGTACTTGAATCGTTAATTCGTCATCACTTCTGAATATTCAATAAAGTTTTGTCATCGCCCGTATCTTATTGATAGAGTTGTGCATCGTGGACTACGAATACCTAAATTCGAATATTATTTTGTTCAGAGGTGGATGCTTAATTGGCGTTCACATCATCTGAATTTAACAAACATTTCTTGACGTTCATCATTCTTTGTCACATTTTGTGCATTTTTTTTTTCACTTGCATTCCCTCAAAATCCGAAGAGAGATTTCAAGAATTCAGAAAATCAACCGAATGACGCACATTATCTTGAAAATCGGAAAAACTCATTTTCTTATGAATGAAACTTCTTTTTCCAATAAATATTGCACACAATATGTGGGATGATATGACTCATAGGTTCTGTGAGTTTCATTGTTGCTGAAGCATCGCTTCATACTGAAAAAATATATTGTTTTCCATACATGAACGGAAAGGCTGATTTTGCTACCTGTTTTCGGGGAGCAAACAGTGGTTTTACCGACCGGCAAGTCTTCTCTCCCGGTAAGTCTTTCTTCCCCGGTCTTTCTTCCCTGGAACTCTTTCGTCCCTGCTTTTAGTTCCTGTACCGGCTGCGCTACACTTCAGCCACATAACCTCCAATGATCACTGTTTTGCCCGCACAATCGACCTTTCCGTTCATGATGGAAAAAAATACAGTGTTCACCGCGGTCGCAGGACTTTTCACTCCCTCGGTGTAGTTTTGTAAGGTATATATGAATATACGTATCAGCTTTGCCGATTTAAAACAGCGCTTGTGCGCGGGCGACTTGTGCGCAAAGAGCGACGCGCACACGGCACACACGTGCTAGCGGTGTGTGCCCTACAACCTTCAGAGAGAGTCGGCTTGTTGCTCGGTCTAGTGTGACCGATTTGTCAAGCACAAAAGTGATCAATAAAGAATTCAGAGTTTAAGAAGAAGACTCAAAGTGTAGTTCATTTATCTAACACCCAAACTGCCTCCTCGATATATATAAGATTTCCTATATCCTATAAGTTTGCTATCCTCGTGTTCGGCTCGCAACTCGTGCAGCCTCTTCTCTCCTTTGTGAGAGGAGAGGCTGCATCATCACTTTGCCATCGATTTTACAATTTCATATAATACATTTCCATGAAATTTATAGGCTTCATGGCCGGAAAACTTATTTGATTTTACGTATGAAATACGCTTTAACGTCTGTCTACGTATACAGCTGAAATGATACGTATACTATAGGCGTACGCGATGTAGACAATCAAGACGTATTTTCTATACGAATTATATACGTATAGCACTTGTATTATTCGTGTCAATGCCGAAGCCGTTTTTTACGTACTGCATGTACATACGTATAAATTACATTCAAATTGCGTATAGTATTAGGACAATCATAAAACTTTTATTATAGACCGAATCCATCTCAAATCGGGCAGGCAAGGCTAAAATGGAAATCGTGATTTCACGGAATTTTTTCAAATTGAAATATGTTGTTGTTCGACGAAAAAAAAGTGACCCGTATTTTTTTGTTTTGGAAAAAAAAATCTTGCTACGAAATTACGGCTATTTGAACATTTAATCGTGCGCTACCAAAGTTCTTGGAAAGGGAACACTTTTTTTCTTAATAACGCTATATCTGCGGAACGGATCATCGCAAATACTTCATCTTGGTCTCATTTTGTAGGGTTTTTTGCACTCTTTTGGAATTCGAAGAAAAATTTGAGGATTTTTGAAAATTGACGGAATGACGTTCATTTTTCGAAAATTATGGAAACCCGTTTTTCTCGAAAAGTGACTTTTTTATTTTCTCAAAAATTTTACACAATATGTGGGGTAATACGACGGATATATCCTATGAGTTTCATCGATGCTAAAACACTGCTTCATATCGAGAAAAAAAAATTTCGTGCGTCACTGAAATTCGTCAATTCCTGTGCTGGTGTCTACTTTGTGAGCGTCGTTGAGATGTGTACAGATTTTTCGATTCAAATAATATTACCGAAACTTGATACATACGTACCTGAGGGAGTACATGGCCAAATACCGTATGATGTATAAGACTACCACGAAAAAAATACAAAATTTACAATCTGGGATTTATTGTAGTAATAACAATATCGTACAATAACACTAGGATCATAACTACATAATATTAAATACTATATCTATAAAAAATATAATATAATATAATAATAGTATAAAATCTACAGATCTTGCATGCGTAACGCAAGCAGCTGATGCATTGAAAATGTCCTTCGTTATCTTAGTTTTCGTGCATTTTTTCAGCTGAATCTCTGAATTTACATGCTGCGCTATTATTATTGCCATCTATGATGACAGTACGAATCATCATTTGCACCCTGAAATCTACATTACCGAAATGTCCCTCGTTCTATTGTTTTTGTTCTTTTATTATTTATTTCTTCAACTTTTCATTACGCACTTCCGTTGCATTGCTTCCGTTGCATCGCTTCCGTTGCATCATTTCAAGATTTGATCCCACAGAACTACTGACCCGAAAACGGAAGCATTTTCAATGCTAATAATAACATAATGATAAAATCTACAGACCTTGTGTGTAATGCAAGCCTCTGAAGGCATTGAAAATGTCACCTGTTCTCTCGTTCTTAGTGCATTTTGTTTTGATATATTTGTATCTGTCGCATTTTGATTTGAATTCTCTGAAACGCATTTCTGTCCCGTTCACATTTTTGTTGCATTTTAACATTTGATCCCCTATACCTCACTCTATACCATACCACGAAAATAGAAGCATACTCAACAATATTAATATACGATATTGTTATTACTACAATAAATCCCTGATTTTTAATTTTGTATTTTTTTCGTGATAGTCTTTATTAGCAGATCAATATTCGGTCTACGATGTTATACATCATACGGCATTTGGCCATTTACTCCCTCAGGTACGTATGTATCAAGTTTTAGTGATATTATTTGGATCGAAAAATCTTTACACATCTCAAAGAAACCCACAAAGTCGACACCAGCACAGGAATTGACGAATTTCAGTGACGCACGAAATATTTTTTCTCGATATGAAGCAGTGTTTTAGCATCGATGAAACTTCGAGGATATATCCGTCATATCACCCCACATATTGTGTGAAATTTTTGAGAAAATAAAAAAATCACTTTTCGAGAAAATCGGGTTTCCCTAATTTTCTAAAAATGCACGTCATTCCGTCAATTTTCAAAAATCCTCAAATTTTTCGTCGAATTCCAAAAGAGTGCGAAAAACCCTACAAAATGAGACCAAGATGAAGTATTTGCGATGATCCGTTCCGCAGATATAGCGTTATTAAGAAAAAAAGTGGTCCTCTTTCAAGAACTTTGGTAGCGCACGATTAAATGTTCAAATAGCCGTAACTTCGTAGCAAGATTTTTTTTTCCAAAACAAAAAAATACGGGTCGCTTTTTTTTCATCAAACAACAACATATTTCAATTTGAAAAAATTCCATGACATCACGATTTCCAGCCTGCCCGATTTGAAATGGATTCGGTCTATATGTACCATCAACGTATATAATTGGTGATTATTTGGATGTTTTGAAAAGTCCAGCCTATACGCATTATGTACGTATCTTTCAGGTCACTCAAAACAACGCATTTTAAATGTTTACTGTACGTACGGAAGACGTATCACTTAGGTTGCCAAATAAGATCTTCAAGACACCTTCGATTCACGTACGATATATGGTATGTTTCGCATACGTATCGCATTGTGACATTGACGACGTATAAATTTTCTTGATACTAACATTTAATATACGTGGATGCGACATATTTTTACAGTAAGCTGAAATGCACCTAGCTGCCGCTTTTCTGCCATACGTACGTTATACGTACAGCAGATGTACTGTGAATCTCGGCGTTAGGCACAACCGAAGTAATACGAAAGACTTACGTACAGCACACGGTTTGCAGACCCACCTGATTTCGACGATTCGTATACGTAAGTCAGACGTAATAAGTCAGTAGGCTGAGACGCACTTATACCTACTCCTTTCCCGGCATAAGTATATTAGACGTACAGCAGATGTGTTTATCTTGGCGTCGGGCACAACCGAAGGAATATGTGAGCCATACGTAGAACAGGACACAGTTTGCAGACTCGAATGATTTCGACGTTTCGTATACGTAAACCAGACCTATTAGTTCAGTAGGCCGGAATGCAATTTTTTACCGTGTTCTCGTTCTACGTACGATATACGTACGGCAGATGTGTGTATCTTGACGTTTGGCACAACCAAAGTGATACGATAGACATACGTACAGCCCACGCTTTGCAGACTCGCCTGATTTCGACGTTTCGGATACGCAAACCAGACCTATTAGTTCAGTAGGGCTGAATGCAAAATTTTACCGTGTTCTCGTTCTACGTACGATATACGTACGGCAGATGTGTGTATCTTGACGTTTGGCACAACCAAAGTGATACGATAGACATACGTACAGCACACGCTTTGCAGAATCGCCTGATTTCTACGTTTTGTATACGTAAACCAGACCTATTAATTTAGTGGGCCAAATGCAAATTTTCACCGTGTTTCCGGTATATGTACGATATACGTACACCAGACGTTCTCAGTACATTTTCCAGCTTCAACGATATTCTTTCACTATTGAGCGATCTAGTGTAGTCATAAATAGATTTTTACAGAGATTAGTGAACTTGCATTACTGGAATGTATCATTGTCCCTGATAAAATCATGTATAGAAACGCTGCATGGTTGGACAAGCGGCAGCTTAGCGTAGTGGTTAGGGCGTGCGACTAGTAATACGAAGAGTGGCGAGCGTACTCGGTTCAAACCCTGACTAGGTCTTAGAAAAGCGAAAAATTTAAGCGATCGCATAATGCGTTTTAATTGACAATCGTGCTCACCTATAAATAAAAATAACCTAAAATATCGGAAATATCCAATAATAGGTTAAAAAATAACTTATTACATAATAATATTTTTTTTTATTCCTTATACGTATCTCACGCGTTCTCTATACGTATAAATATTCTACCCATATGTGTTCTCTATGCACAAAAAGTGTAATATGTTATGCATATGGGGCTGTCTACGTCAATTCAACCAACCTCCAGACCGCGACCTCTCCGATTTGCCCCGTGTTTTTTTGTGTTATTGTCCGTGCTTTGAAACATTTTTCTTAATTTTTTTCAGATTTTTCGGATCAAGCGTTTTTGAGTTATAATTTTTTTTAACTCAAAAAGAGGGACCATTTTTAAAAATCTGAAAAAATTCACAAAAATCCTCTGACTGATGTGGAACAGTCTCCTATTTGCGAGAATGTGGAACGAATTTTTTTAATATTTTTTTTTACGAATTGATTTTTTTTTTTTTTAAAGTAAACGCTACACCCACGACTTTTATCCTTTCTAGATCTGCCAGTACTATTTTCCGAATTATACGAATGGGAAGACATTGGTATTCAACTGATCAGTTACTAGAACAATTAGTTCGATCCAGTATTCATTTTGCTCCAAGGATAAAATGTGGAAAAAATTGGTCGTTTCAGCTCGTGTGCATCGTTTCGGGATATACACTTTGAAACAAACAATTTTTCATTTTATCACTTGCGTATACTGAATCGAAACTAATTGTTCTAGTAATGACCATAAATACCAATGTCTCCCCGTCGTATAATTCGAAATGTGCTAACGATCTAAAAAGACTTAAAAGTCGTGGGTGTAGTGTTGACTTAAAAAAAAAAAATGAAAAAAAAAATCAATCAATTCGTAAACAAAAAATATAAAGAAAATTCGTTCCACATTCTTGCAAATGGGAGACTGTTCAACGTTAGTCAGAGGATTTTTGTGAATATTTTCAGATTTTTAAAAATGGTCCTTCTTTTTGAGTTAAAAAAAATTAAAAAATTATAACTCAAAAAGGGTTGATCCGAAAAATCTGGAAAAAATTAAGAAAAATATTTCAAAGCACGGAAAATAACACAAAAAAATCACGGGGCAAATCAGAGAGGTCGCGATCTGGAGGTTGGTTGAATTGACGTGGACAACCCCATATATATACGTTTGATTTACGTATAGTACACGTATCATCATATCAATCATGAAGAGTACGAAAGACATACGTATCGCATCAGTATATTGGACGGATAAATTGACGTGCAGCGCAGGAAAAACTACGCAATATATGGGGTATTCCATGCGAAGCGGGACAGGTTTCGGCCAAGGGTCGGCGAATTTGACGCCCGTCCAGAATCTCGTTCCTCACTACCTTGCGACAAGTTTTCCGGAGTTTTAGACCCTGATTGATTCTTGATTTCCGGTGAGTCACGATTGAAGGAACTTTCCTGGGGTCGGTTTGATTCACTTGAAAATTTTACTGAACATAGTTCGAGATGTCCCGAAAGTATGGTAAAATTTTCAGCAACTCGTTTTTTTTTATTCGCCGGCAATAAATTATTGAAAAAAATTTGTCACGAACAATAAAATTTTTCGTTACCGGGACTTTCTTGAAATGAAGTCCGTACACCAAATAGTAATACAAAACAGTTCAACCATAGTCCTGATGACATAAAATAATTTTATTGTTTCCAAAAATATTTTCAATAATTTATTGCCGACGAATAGAAAAAAACGAGTTGCTGAAAATTTTACCATACTTTTGCGACACTTCGAACTATGTTCAGTAAAATTTTCAAGTGAATCAAACCGACCCCAGGAATGCTCCTTCAATCGTGACTCACGGGACATCAAATATCAATCAGGGTCTCAAACTTTGGAAAACTTGTTTCAAGGTAGTAAGGAACGAGATTCTAGACGGGCGTCAAATTCGCCGACCTTCGGCCGAAAACCGGCCCGCTTCGCATGGAATACCACATATACGTCTCGATATACGTCTTACAGTGGTTCCTTGTGCCTCTAGAATACATATTCTATACATCTTAGCGGACGTTTCATATTCGTTCCTTATACGGATTTTCGCCGGACATTCAGCTCGTTTCTATCCCAAACGTAAACCTCCAACTTACGTATATCAGACGTATAACGTCTAAATGAAGCTCAACCTGAATCCTCCGATATAGTTGTACTTCATGATCGCCAAACGCTCTCATACTATTAACAGATGGCGTAGCTCATGCGGTAGCATAACCGACTGCGATTCTGCAGGTCGTCGGTTCGATCCCGCACCAGGAATAGTATATTATGCTACAAGGGAGGAAAGAGCGCGATTTTCGCCGAGTGCAAGGTGTGCTGCCCGAGGCACGAGCGAAGCGAGTGCAGCGAGGGCAGCACGAACACGAGGTGAAAATTGCGATCCTCCCGTGTGGCATATGCTATTTTTCACCCGACTTCGATAAAATGACCTTATTCCGTCGCTGTAACGCGAGTGGAAAGTAGGTAGTCAATTTTTGACCAGAAGGAAGAGAAGTGATTAACGGGCAAAAAAGTCCACTTTTTTACCCGGAAATTTACTTTTTTGCCCGGCTATTTACTTTTTTGCCCGGCAATCGACTTTTCTTCCCTCTGGTCCGAAATCGACGACTTTCGACCCGCGTTTCAGGGGCGAAATACGGTCATTTTATCGTAGTCGGGTGAAAAGATTTTTTTTCTTTCCTTCGTCGTGAACAGGAGATAAATCACATGATAAATTTCATGATCAATGATATACCTGTGAATATCACATGATAAATTACACAATAAATCGTATGCTGAAATCTGTCATAATATTTTATGATTTATCATATGATTAACGATGTAGTTTACTAGGTGATTTTTCATATGATAAATTATGTAATCATTTTCAGTATGGAAATATAGTCGAAAACTTACTTCACTTTTTCTAACCACGTCTCAACGTTTTCCAAGTCGATTAAATAATTCTCATCAACCGTTAATTCGAATGACGTGATGTGTGAATTAATCGTAACATCAATCTGAGCAAATATTCCCATAATCTCGTGTGCTGAAAGATATTTAGGAAAACTTGTGCAAACTTTGTTACATCGCGTGTCTAATGGCATAAGGTCGTAGCGCCAAAAACGCGATTTTGGTGGCATAAGGTCGTATAATTTTTTTTCACGCCATTCGCTCTGAAAACGGCCAAAACGTATATATCAATTGAAATTACGAGATCGAAAAATGTAAGTGCAAAAGGTCGTAAGTTTGGCGGATACGTCGTCTTTTATTACAATTTTTAAGGAAAAATAAAAAACAACGTAAAAGCAGACGGTCGTAAGCGCCATTTTGATTTTTTTCAATTTTTCATGTTGTTTCCAAATAGCTGTAAAACTCGTGAAACGTAAAGAAAAATCGGAATCGACGTAGTTTCGAAAAATTCGATAAAAGAAATCGCAGTTAAAAGCAGAAGGTCGTATCCACCATTTTTTTTCTTCAATTTTTCATGATTTTTCCAAATAGTTGTAAAAACTCGTAAAACGCAAAGATAAATTAAAAGAACGACCATTTAAAAAATTCGATAAAAAATATTGGTGGTTAAAAGCAGAAGGTCGTAAGAGCCATTTTGATTTTTGTATTTCTCACGATTTTTTTAAATAGCTGTAAAAACTCGTAAAACGCAAAGATAAATTGGAAAAACGACCGTTTCGAATATTTTTGAAAAAAAAAATACTAAGATAAAAGCAGAAGGTCGTAAGCGCCCAACTTACGACCTTTTGCACTTACATTTTTCGATCTCGTAATTCCAATTGATCTATACGTTTCGAACGTTTTCAGGGCGATTGGCGTGAAAAAAAAAATTATACAACTTTACGCCATTATAAACAGCAAAAAGTCGTATAATGGCGCGTAGGTCGTTATGTCATTAGACACGCGACATACGTTACGAATGTTTTGTTCATCGCCTACGTTAAGTTATCGACGTGGTAGGGGGTCTCTGCTGTGTATAAATACAACGGATCGGACGAATTCAGACCAGAAACCTATTTCCAACGGAGTAAGTGGCTACCTTTAACATGAACAAGATCGTCTGTCTTCTTGTCGCCTCATTGGTGTGCGTGGGTGTTGCCAGCGGTAAGTTAGAGACCAATAGCATATGCTCGAACGTTCTATTTTCCAATACAATGAAACCTCACTTATGCTTATTTCAATTGGGTACGCTGGAAAATACATACATATAAGTGAGAATAACGTAAAAAAAAAAACTAATTGAGAGTGAAGTGGTTCGATAGCTTCCACGTTAGCATTGCAATTATCCACACACACCATCAACAGGTGAAAAATATTTAATATTTAGAAATATATTAATATATTAATACGTAGAAATATTTTTGCATCAAGGAGTAAAATATTCTCGAAACAACAAGGATACAATATTCAAACTGAGAATATTTGAATTGTTGATTGCAATTCCAACTGGACGTATATATCGAAAGCAATCAATTTTTGAAGTGTTGTGTCACGAAATATCGCGTGTCTAATGATGTAACGACGTAAGCGCCATTATACGACGTTTTGCTGTTTATAATGGCATAAAGTCGTACAATTTTTTTTTCACGCCAATTCGCTCTGAAAACGTTCAAAACGTTTCAATTGAAATTACGAGATCGAAAAATGTAAGTGCAAAAGCTCGTAAGTTGGGCGGATACGACCTTCTGCTTTTAACTATCAATATGATTCATCGAATTTTTTAAATGGTCGTTCTTTCAATTTATCTCTGCGTTTTACGAGTTTTTACAGCTATAAAACAAAAATCGTGAGAAATAAAAAAATCAAAATGGCGCTTCCGACCTTCTGCTTTTAAGTACCGATATTATTTATCGAACTTTTTAAAATGGTTGTTCTTTCAATTTATCTCTGCGTTTTACGAGTTTTTACAACTACTCAAAAAAATCGTGAGAAATAAAAAAAATCAAAATGGCGCTTCCGACCTTCTGCTTTTAAGTACCGATATTTTTTATCGAATTTTTTTAAATGGTCGTTCTTTCAATTTATCTTTGCGTTTTACGAGTTTTTACAGCTATTTAAAAAAATCGTGAGAGATAAAAAAAAAATCAAAATATCTAACCATTAATTTGTACAAATACACATAATTCATTACCTAATTCATCATAGGATGTTTTACATGATCAGATTTTATGATAGAAAAAAATAGGGGGACACCCGAGGCGGGATCGAACCGTGGTCCTTCGAATTTGGAAGCAGTAACGCTACCGCTTGAGCTACGGTACTTCATAGTAATGTAACAAAGTTTTAGGTGCATAAGCTTTGATATGATTGTGATTGATTTCAGTTTCGTTTACAACACGAATTAAATAACTGATTGGCTGAACACATATTTAACCTTGAATACTGTTTATTCATAAAAATATAATTATTAATGAAAACTCTTTTATGAAGGACGATGCTGTCGCCATCATAATTTCTTTCTTAGTTAGTATATATTTTTCTAGTATTTAAGGATTCAATAATTTGAACGACACTTACCGAAGTATAATTACAGTTATGTTGCACTTTAGTAATTGTTATCTAATTTGAAAGTTTCTCTTTCAAAAGATGGGGAGATGTTTAGAATAGCCTGCTACGATTGTAGGATGGGTAAAGAACCTGAGAAGACCCGAGTCAAAATTTTAGGCCTCGTTTGAATCCTCCTGAACCTATTTCTTTTGTTTCGCACTAGCCGCGACCCTCCGTTGAACCTACTAGGCTCTATCCGCAGGTTTCGGTGCTATCGGTGAACCTCCTTTGACTCCACTCCAGCCTCTGCTAACCCTCTGAAACCTCATTTTAGTCCCAAATATCGAGCAACCATGAACCTATGTGACCTCCTTGGCCCTACATAGCTTCCTTTGGATAAATTCTCTTCTTTTGAGACCCTACGTAGCCTCCTTTCGATCCAAAGCAGGACAAGGACAATTTGGACTGGAGACTCGGAATCAAAAGGAGGTTCCGTAGGGTCTAGAGAAGAAACTGAACCTACTTGATCCTAGTTTTTACCCTGCTTTCGTAGTACCGAGTGCGTCCACATAGCCGCGCAGACTCGCGTTCCGCTCTCGCAGGCATAACGCCACCGGCAGATAATAACTACCGCGACTTGGTGTATACATTATGCAACTCTATGACACCGAGTGAGATCCAAACGTGATCAAGCTTAAGGATGTATAGGCCATACAATCTCAACCAAAAGTGAGTCTCGTCGTCAATATTGAGTACTTCGAGATGAGATAAAAATCGGAAAAAAATCAACCACAATCAAGATGATAAGAGTATTCATTTTCAATAATAATAATGCCCAAAAGTTATCAACAAATTGTTTAAACAAATCATTGTTCAACAAATTTCCTGGTGACGTTATTTTTTTTTCATGTCAAATGAATTCGTTAATCTTTCCGAATACACATGAATTTTTTCAGAATTTTGTCACTTTTTTTAAATTTCCGTTTTCGATTTTGAAAAATGGAGAAAAAAAATCTGAATTTTGGATATGTTATTGTGGAAACGATGTAGATTACAATTCCGAAGTTTCCGGAGCGTGGAACTAATAGTTTTGTAAATACAGCCTCTAGAAATTTCCGAAAACGGAAATTTCAAAAAAGTGACAAAATTCTGAAAAAATTCATGTGTATTCGGAAAGATTAACGAATTCATTTGACATGAAAAAAAAATAACGTCACCAGGAAATTTGTTGAACAATGATTTGTTTAAACAATTTGTTGATAACTTTTGGGCATTATTATTATTGAAAATGAATACTCTTATCATCTTGATTGTGGTTGATTTTTTTCCGATTTTTATCTCATCTCGAAGTACTCAATATTGACGACGAGACTCACTTTTGGTTGAGATTGTATAGCCTATACATCCTTAAGTACAACCCCAGTACCTACCTCGTAGTACAGAGGTGGTTGTATCGAGCATGTTTTTTACAATATTTTTGTTGTAATTGAAAAAAATATGAGAAAATAATTAATTATTACAAAATAATTAGCAAATTTATAAGAAAATTCACTTTCAATCATCGTTAATGTCGACCTATTTTTGGTTCGAATCTTCGACGAATGATGTTTAGTTGAATATATATTCGCTTTTTGAAGTGCATTATGCCCCATATCAACGGAGATGATTTTTGCGACGTACGTGGAAGATAGACATGATAGGCCTGAAGGAGGGTCTGTAGGGTCTACGCGATATTCGATTCAGGTCGAAAGGAGGGTCTGTAGGGTCTACGCCAGCTTCGATTCAGGCCGAAAGGAGGGTCTTTAGGGCTTGTGAGACATCTGCAATAGGTTTAAAGGAGGGTCTGGAGGTTTTATTTGTACCCTCCATAACCTCCTTTGAATCCAAATGTTCAGTTTCTGCCACTTTTGGAGGTTCAAGTGGAGTCTAATATCAATTGTACCGACCACATCACACCCTCCTTTGACCCTCAATACTCCCAAAGATTGATCAAGTTTCGGAGAGAATTCGAGGTTCAGAGGAGGTTCAAAGGAGGGCTAAAATTTCGACTCGGGGAAAGAAATTATGATGGTGACAGCATCGTCCTTCATAATTTCTTTCTTACTTCTCATGTTTTTTACCCATCCTACAATCGTAGCAGGCTATTCTAAACAAGTTTCTTCAAAGAAGTTGAAACGAGAAGGTATATATTTGACTCAATCGGATTTGCCTCAGACAATCTTATACACAAAATTATTCCACACGGCTTTCTTATGCACGATGTTATTTTACCCAACATTATTTGACACAGATTTTATTGAGCAAGGTTTGACTCATCCCGAAATTTGTAAGTGTCTTTTTTCCTCGCTGCGCTATTATACACAGTTTTTATCGTACACGGATGTATTGTGCACGGATTCTACTTGACACGTTTTTGTGAAATCGAGATAAAAATATATTTCCTCACAGTTTTTCTTCTGTACGGCATTATTATGCACGAGCATTATTGTACACGACATTATCAAGCACGAGTTTTATTCGACACGGCGTTATTGTGCACTAATTTGATTTTACATGACATTTGCCAATATACGCCTTCGTTTTCACTATTCCTGCAGAATTCTTGATATTCGTCACTGTCAATCATTGGAATATTCGGGGGAAAAAAAACATTGACATGAATAGGCCAATGGCCTTGCTGTTGGTTGAATACTTGTGAATGATGTTCAACTGTTGCCGACAGTAATTGAACTCTTTGAAATTGGGGGAATGGGAAGGAAAGGTAGGGGAGACCGGGGCAAAGCGGATACCCTAAGACTTATTCGGACATAAAACATAAAATATCGACTAAAGCTTCATTATGTCGTATATATTTTGTAGTTTGTACCTTCAGGTAAGCGATTATGACGGTCAAACCCGATATTATTGCGATGTGATTGCGTCATAATCGTTATACAACTAACCTGCAAATTGATCACTTTGCCCCGATATTGGGGTAAAGTGATCAAGTCTATGAGGTAAAGCGATGACAACTGGAAAAATTCGTATTATGACGAGTTTATTATTCGTATTATGATGAAAATAACGTCAAAAGATCGCAAAATCTGTACTTATAACCCTGAGTCTGAGAAATATATGTGACTGTAAAAATGTGTGATACTTAGTTGAATCGAAAATGTTCAAAACACTACACTGCTGTCGCGATTCATATCTCACCCGAAGTGAGGTGAGGTTGACGCTCGGCGGCTAACAGCGCTCGTGGCGTACATGGCCACTTTTCCCTGACCATATTACCCCGCAGGTAAACCGACAACAAATTAATTGAAAACTCGATGCAAACTATGTTTAACAAAAAAAGAATTGACAGTACCATTAAGTAGACGTTACAAGGAATCGATAAAAAAATAAACCCAGTCAAAACATGCCATTGACGGCACGATAATCCGAAATCTGAGTTGACGGAAACGATCAATTCTACACGGCATGAAACAAAATTGATTGATTACTCCCGAAATATTGAATATTTCATGGGGTTCAGCTATATCATTTTGTGAAGTACATTAGCACAAACCCTCGGTGTAAATACTGCCTCCTTAGAATCGCTCAACAAGAAATTATTCAAGATGGTCACTTTACCCCGCATGTCCACATGGCTCCGGTCTTCCCTAAGTGAACAAAAAAATGCATCCACTTCAATTCCTTCCCATAACACCGTCTGCGTTGTATCATGTAAAATCAAATTAGTGCATAATAATGCCGTGTAGAATAATTTTGTGTAGAATATTGTCTGAGGAAAATCCAGTTTGAGTAAAATCGGACTTCTCCCGTTGGAACTCGTAGAGCTAAACTTATGTGAAACTCATGTAAAACATCACACAATAAATTAAATGATAAATTATGTGTATTTATAGAACGTATCATCGTGTGTAGAACGTAAAATCATGCGATAAAGTACAGAATAATTGACAACATTCTTAATTTACATGATAATTCATATCATGAATCCAGTCATAACTTTATGAAATTTATTATGTACCTTTTCATGTAATATTTTACGATATCTTTTTCAATAGGGATTAGACACGCGGCATTTAACAGCACACTTAACATTTTGTAGCACGTACGTTCTGCAGGTGGTAAGATTCATTGAATTGTTAAAAATAAAAACTATGCGTACGTCATCACGATATAGATAAAATGTGTTTGTTGAACGTTATGCTCTTTCTTTGGAACCATTTTATTCTCTACATTTTATGCTACACGGAATGTTCAAACCATTTTCAACATGTCAGGTTCCACTCAATTCGTCAAGTATTGTCATGATATCCCGATTTTTGTTTCAGGATACGACCCAGACGCCGCTGACGCCGCGGCTGCTGCCGCGGCTGCCATACGCAGAGGTAAGTTAAAGATACAGAGATTTTCGTTAATGACAGATATTCACTTGTTGTTCGAATTTATAACGTTATGCTCTTTGTTTGGAACCATTTTATTCTCTACATTTTATGCTACACGGAATGTTCAAATCATTTTCAACATGTCAGGTTCCACTCGATTCGTCAAGTATTGTCATGATATTCTGATTTTTGTTTCAGGACTCAACCCAGCCGCGGTTGCCGGAATCCAAAGTAAATTAAAGATACAGAGAATTTCGATAATGACAGATATTCACTTGTTGTTCGAATTTAGCTCAAGCGAGTCGAGCACCGCGGAATGACGACTTAAGGGCATGCTGGACGCAGTATTTCCGTATTTAAAAAATAATGACGCCTGATATGAACGGGGGGGTGTTTAATGGGTTCCTTAGACGATTTGTAATCAAATTGGTAGCTGCATGAACGTGTATCTCACCAAAATCGAGTAAAATAAGGCTTTTTTGATTCGCGAAGCGTGGGGACCGTCACTTGTTCTCACTGATATCACCGACTACGCATCACAAGGGTGGAAACGAACCATTGAGCGCCCTCAGGAATATAATTCCACTCACATATATCGCAAAACTTGTTCATTTCACTCAACGATGAAGACGAAAAATTGTTTCCAAAAAAAGACTGTAATTTTCTCGGTATAAAGCACTGGCCGCGGCCATGTTGGATCGTTTCGCGTTGCGTGTCGGGCCGAGCAGCGCTTGCCAACCTTCGTCTCGCGGTCCTGCGTTTCACGAACCGCCATTCCTTGTTCAGCGCTATGACAGCTGAGCGGGAATTCAAACGGAAATAATTCGGAATAATAATAGTTATAACAAATATATGATATGTATAAGTTGTAAAAATTTGTAAATTAGTCTAATTGTAAGTAGTAATGTATTAGATGAAGTTATGGAGACGGAAACCATGTAACCCCGAGGGGAACATTAAATAAACATTCATAAACATACATAAACATACATAATAGTTATAACGATGCATTGCTATTATTATTATTATTATTATTATTATTATTATTATTATTATTATTATTATTATTACTATTATTATCAATATAATTACAATTTCCGAAATAATAATCATAACAATTATTATAATAATAATAATTATTATTATTATCATTGAAAAAAAAATTACTCGAAAGTGGTGAAATTTGTAAATGAAACTGAAAACGTATGCGCCATTTTTTTTTCTTTTTCTACAAAAACTCTAAAATCCTGTGAAACGCATAAAAAAGTCTGGTTTCAGAGTTCTTTATGTGAAATTTTTTAAATTAAAATAAAAAAAAAAACATTGACAGGGCAACGGTATAAAGTCGTATAGTCGTAGTACGCCATTGTTTTTTTTTTTCACAAATACTCTTGTCCTGTGCAACGCATAGAAGAATTCAAATTCCGATTTTCACAACATTTTCAAGATGAAAAAATGAATGAATATACGACTCTATACCTCTGCCTTGTCTAGTTTTTTTTTATGCTGAAACTTGAAAATCTCTCAAAAGAATCGGAATTTCGATTATTCTGTGCGTTTCACAGGATTTCAGTGTTGGTAGAAAAAAAAAATGGCGCATACGTTTTCATTTTCATTCATAAATTTCACCACTTTCTAGTAAATTTTTTTCAATGATAATAATATTAATTATTATTATAATAATTGTTATGATTATTATTTCGGAAATTGTAATTATATTGATAATAATAGTAATGATAATAATAATAATAATAATAATAATAATAATAATAATAATAATAATAATAATAATAATAATAACAATGCATTGATATAACTATCATTTATGTTTATGTATGTTTATGTATGTTTATCTAATGTTCCCCTCAGGGTTACATGGTTTCCGTCTCCATAACTTCATCTAATACATTATTACTCACAATTAGACTAATTTACAAATTTTTACAACTTATACATATCATACATTTGTTATAACTATTATTATTCCGAATTATTTCCGTTTGAATTCCCGCTCAGCTGTCATAGCGCTGAACAAGGAACGGCGGTTCGTGAAACGCAGGACCGCGAGACGAAGGTTGGCGAAACGATCTAACATGGCCGCGGCCACCGCTTCATACAGACAATTACAGTATTTTTCTGGAAACAATTCTGAGGCTTCATCGTTGGGTGAAATGAACAAGTTTTGCCATATATGTGAGTGGAATTATATTGACGAGGGTGCTATTGTATTCGTTTTCGCCCTTGTGATGCGTAGTCGGTGATATCAGTGAAAACAAGTGACGCTCTCACGCTTCGCAACACAAAAAAGGCTTATTTTACTCGATTTTGGTAAGATACACGTTCATGCAGCTACCAATTTGATTACAAATCGTCCAAGGAACCCATTAAACACCCCCTCGTTCATATCAGGCTTCATTATTTTTTAAATACGGAAAAGACTGAGTCCAGC